>JBBPDA010000025.1:0-41286 GCA_037974385.1 Arnoldichthys spilopterus | reverse complement strand
CGCTGCTCCACGTGTGCATGTGTGATGGGTTAAATGCAGAGGTCATATTTCGTTGTGGTGCTTGAGTGTGTTCACAATGACAAAGAGTCACTTTTTCATTTCACATAAGTAGTGACAATACCCACTATATCCTCAGAGAAGCATATTCTTCACCATGAAATACATTTCACAATATGATACAATTATGCAAGATCCCAGATGCACTACAGACATTTCATTATTAATGTTTACCTTAAAAACTATTTTAACATTTTAATTTGCTTACAAAAACACAAACATGAAATAAATAAATCATATTCCAGACATCATTCACTCTGTGTCACTCTGGTCAGAGCAGAGGAAAGAGAGAGGTTTCTTTCTGCACTTTTAGTCACTAAGGAAGCAGATTCCATACACAGGCAGTAGTTAGTGAGAGGGCACATACTTTATGCTTAAGTGAGGGAGTTAGTGGCTGTAAAATACATAACAAAATGTGGGCTAATGCATGCTACGGATCACATATACCACAGTATCATCATCTCTGAACTTTATAACAGCACAACATTGGCATAACTCAAATGCTGAAGGCTAATCAAGGTAGGCTATAAACTAGTAACATGTTATTACTACTAATTGAACCGTGTCTATGAAGAAGAAATATATGAAAGGTAAGGTTGTAAATATTGATACGACCATCATTGTATTGCCATGTTTATCCATACATTATTGCTTTATTGTTATAATTGTTCTGAAGCAATGTTTGTGACATATTGTGATATCACATTGTCAAATTGCTCATTCCTGCCTCTGAGCATCTTGTAATTTTTTTTAATATGTTACAATGCTGTGATTGAAATCAAGACAAGCCATATTTATTATTATTTTATTATTATTATTAAGGCAGAAATATGCAACTTATGAACAAATGCTTAAAATACTACTTGGTATACCATCTAGTGGAATATGCCTCTTGACCAAGGTAAAAGAAAATCCAGCTGTAAGAGCAGATTTTCTTCATGGCTATTGCATAGAGAATGGCTGAAATGTCCTCTGGTGGCATCCCTCCCAGGATGCCTTGTCTCATTTGCTTGAGGCTGCTGCCAGCTCGGCTCTCTCATAATAAAAGGACAATGTCATGGGCCCCTACAGCCACCACCCCACCCCACCTCCCCCTTTGCCTCTTTCTCGCGGCCAGAGCCGCCACTCAAATTAATCAGCCTGAAACGCCGTCATCCCCAGCAAGTCTGTCACCGGGGGGCGAGTCGCCGGAGCCGTTCCAGCCGTGGACGGCTGTGGCTCATCATTACTTCCAGCAGCTCAAGCTGCAACCGAGAGTGCCGACTGCCAATTAGAGGCACCTGTCCAAACGCTGCTGCCATTCCGCTGCCATTCAACCCTCACAGCTCGGAGCACAGGTAACAGGGACATCTCGCTGACTGGGCAAGGTGTTGCTTCAAACAACCTGTAGTCAGTGATGCCTGCTGTCAAATGGTGTGTGGGTACGTGTGGATGATGAGGGACAGGTGAGTGTAGGGCTGCAGCGATTAGTCGCCAAAGTTCATGTCAAAAAATTACTGTAATTATTGTAAGTGTATCTTTTTTAATGCACTGTATAAAACTCTGTAATGTACATATGAAACATGTAGTCACATGTAGACAGATTGCACTGCATTTTGGAGAGTGAAGGGGTGATATGGCTACTATTATATTGATCTACCACAAAATAAGAAATTGCTTATTATGTAGATCAGGGGAAGGTAACTTGTCCTGGAGAGCCAATGTCCAGCACTGTTTGGTGATTTTTCTGCTTAAACACATCTGGTTAATCTCACCTGTGAATTGCCAGGTTTAGTGAGTGTGTTTGAGGAAGGGAACTACCAAACTGTGCTGGACATTGGCCCCCCTGGCATAGTGAAATTTAAAGTGACTATTTGTCATTGTGAACACTCAATCACACAAAGTGCACTACAATGAAATGTAATCTCTGCATTTAACCCATCACATGTGGACACATGGAGCAGCAGGCAGCTATCAACAGCTGGAACTTAGAATAATGGGGGCCAAAGGGAAAAAAGGCATAATAGCTAGATTAATCAATAGTTTATTGATTACAAATGTTATCACTAGCTGTGGTTCTAGCCACATGTAGTGACAAAGTAGCTTGAAGAAGATGTAGGACTACAGATGAAGGCATGTGATATATGCAAAGTGAAACATTAAAAGAAACTTTTGATAACCTTTCAAGTGTTTCAGAAGTTGCCTTAAAAAAACCCTCTTGGATCTAGGGTTTTTAGATCTATTGCCTCTTCTTAGCCTCAGTCAGGAAACATACAGGCTACACATGATCAAGCGCTCATTCAGCACGAAATCAATCTTCAATGCTGATGTGTTGAGTTTTCCCTCAAAATAAGCATTTTAGTAGCAGCACCTCTCCCAGGTTCAAACTCAGGAAAAATCGACCCGTTCTTTCCCTCCGGCCCCCAATTTCAGGTCTTATGACTGAGCAGGAAACGAGACCACTGTGACTGTGAGTGACTTCATGAGCACCCTGTAAGATTTATGCCCCAGCACTCTCAAAGCCCAAGGTTGTCATATGCTGTTTCTCTGTTTATCTTCAACAGCAATGGCTGCAAAGCTGCTGTTAAGAGTGTGATTAAGTGGTCCTCTTGGTCTCCCTCCCCCAAAACCCTGCGTATTCACGCAAAGGTGTGTAGAGGTCACCGGTCCAGCGAGAAATCAACTTTATGGCCTTTTCCACGCTGGGGCTGTCATTACAGCTTTAAGTGTGGCTGCCATATTGGGACACATTTATGTGTCTCTGAGCAGAAACTGTTAACATGCCGCTGTGTGACCGTGACCTGCATGGCCATGACCGAGAAGCAAAATAGAAAACAAAAATATTGTGTATAACTACTGCAACCAACAGGTTTTAAAGCAAGGCTTTTGATTTTCGGCGAAACAATACATAGCCTAAATTTTCCACAACTGTCTGAACTTCTAGAACCATCAAACTAGCATCTGTTCCAAACAATACACTGATCCATCAGCAACCATGCACCATGGGCCAATTAAATAACACATCACATCATGTTGTCAAACAGCATTATTCATCTCTCATTCCATAAGTAGAGTAATCTCTTTCATCCACCACTATCTCCACACTTATGAAGAGAAGCAGTGTTGTGACCATTAGCGCCAAAAACTCATTTTTTGAGGCTTAAATTAGCATATTTCATATTGCCAGTGCCTGTACCCTTTGACAAATATCTAAGTGGAGCCACGGGCTTTCTGACCATGCCAACAAGCCACATAGCCTTTATCTTGTCACCAGTAACCACTGAGGAGAGATAAGAGGAGGCCACCTCTCCAGAAGAATGAGCAGCAAGACTCACTTGCTCCTTGCTCACTTCATTATTTAGCAGAGAGAGCATGATATCCAGTGAGCAAGACATCATTGTCCTTGCTGGAGTACCTCTTCCTCAATTGCTTCAATTCTGCTGCAGGTCTTGTGCGGTTACAAATGGTAATGACCACAAAGAAAATGACACATTAGCATTAGGATAAAGAAAGCGCACTACCTGTAAGTATAGTGCAGAGAATGAGCTGTGCTTTAATCACATTAATGCATAGTATTTATAGAAAAGGTGCTACCAAGGGACTGCCTTGCTGTCTGAGATCATGTCCGTTGTTGCCTGGGGCAACTGTGGCATCTCCCATCACTGAAAAGTCTTTGCCACAGGCAATGCAATGTCGGCTCTGTCCATAAGATGAACAGCGTGTAAAAGCTTAAAAAAAAGCTTTTTTACCCTCTCATCTTCAGAGCTCATGGCTGAATCTCCCATGGAAAAAGTATAGCATAATTATACAGACTCATCAACTGCCTGCAGCTCTGAATCATTGATTTTCTGATGATCTCCTCTTGGAATGACAAATTCCCACTTTGCTCCTATCAGCATGAGCAGTGAAGCTCTTCGGCAAAGGCTGCTCATTGGACACTATCGTGATTATGATTGACCATGTGTTTCCAGAAGTTGTGAGGGCCAGTGGGGTCTCCGGATTATGGCAGCCTGAGGTGACAGAATAACTACTGGCTTATGTCATCTTCTAAAGTTTATGGAGACATTTGAATGCATGGCTCCCATTGTTATTGATGTATGTGGGATGGAACAATGGAATTGCAGTTTGTTCAAAATGCATGAGAATATATGATAAGGCAACTGGATCAAATTTAAATGTGGAGGGCTTTGAAAATCCTCAACAGGTACAAGTACAGTGTTATGCTTAGGTGAACAATGATGGAATAACTAACCTAACTGAAAATATTTTAAAATTATTATTGTTTTTCTTAATGCATTTTGGTTTTTGACAACCTGTAAAATGTATAAGAAATGCTGTGAAGAGGCTGAAGTGGCTAGCAACCTGACTGAAACTTCATTCAAAGTTCAATACCGTATCCTCGGGTTTGGCGCTTAACTAAAGGCCAGCATCGACTACCTGTCGCTGCTCAATAAATACTGTAACTAGTGATCTAGACAACACCAACTGGTGCTGTCCGCACAATAATGAAACCCACTATCGTTGCCTGTTGATGGCACACAACGAGTAACCTTCACATCTTTCCTGCGTCCCAGCCCTGCCTATATTGCCCGGTGATAAGGGAAATAACTAGCAGCACCTGGATGAGTTGACCCAGTCAGTACTCAGGAGATGGGGACCGGCGCCGAGCGCTGGATGGGGGTAGTCCCCCTTCACCTGTAGGGGGTCCTACCTGATCCCTTACAACTGTACCCTTACATTTTACCTTATGAGGAACGTTCCCTGTCCCTACTATATTCATGTTTTATACTCTATTGGGGGCTTACACACTGTGGGCTTTTTAAACACTTCTGGCTTAATATCATGTCTGTCAATCAGCAGTGCCAGTCAACTGTAGTTTTAATATGTGCAGAAAGAAAATATTTGTTTGTTACATTTTAATGAGTGAAATCATACAGTTCAGGCTAAGCAGATGCATCCATGCTTTTTGAGCTAGCCAGTGAAGAAAAAAACCTTAAAATATAGGTTGCTTGTGTTTATATGTAGTGCAAATCCCCCCACCCCAAAACCCAACACTCCGTCAAACAAGGCTGAGGAACATAGGGGAGCACATTCTACAATAATAGTCCTCTTGTGCAACCACCAAAGTATCTCAACCTATGTATTTGTCATCTGGGTTCACATAAGAAAATCCTCACTTACTACCTACACACACCACAGGCTGAGGAGAAGGTCCAACACCTTGAAAATGCCACCATGTCATCCTCCGTCTCCTACTGCCGAGAGCCATAATCATGTTTCTGACCAGGAAACGAGGGGACCGTAGCCTTTTATGTTCCCTCTGTGATGAAAAAAGGAAAGAACAGGGAGACAGTGAGGAGAGTGATAATGTACGCCCAGAGCCAGTTGATCCTCTTCCTCTCCATCTGTGCAGAGAACACTGTCACTTCGCTGAATCACCAGGGAATTTTTGAAGGAGAGTGATGAGAGAGTCCAGGAAAGGAAATGACTAAGCGTGTAGTGACACCAAGAAGCATGGATTTAACAGCAGAGGATGCATTATGAAGCAAAAAGGCAGACAAAGTGCCAAGCAAGACGACATGACCCTTCTAGATGGTGTTTCAGCACTTAACGGGCTAATTGTTCAAAAAGAACTTGTTCCATGTTCAGTGAACAATTGTAGCAGTATGATGTCAGAAAAAAAGTTAGCTGTTTAGACACTTCTTAGCAAAATCAGCTATGTCTCATTGCCTACACTAAATTTTACTTATTTCGCTGACAAACTTACTACAAGCTAAAAAAAAAAAAAAAACAACCATTGTTCAGGGTTATAATTTATTCCTGTCATTTGCTATAGGCCTAAATTGACCTTCATCTTGTTTTCAAATGACCTGATGCCATGTAGTGAGTAGGACACAGCAGCATGCTAATTCTGATCCAAAAGTCTGACAGTAGGAGCTTCATAGCTCTGCAATACATACCACCCAACCTCTCTAAAATAAATCACTGCCAAGGAACAGAGCACACTATGAGATGAAATCACCACAGGCCTGCACTCAAATTATATTTCTGCATTACAGCACCTGAGAAATAGTCATGAACACAGAGTCATGCTCGCAATAGCAAGTGAGAAACAACATTACTAGAAGAAAGATTTGGACTTGCAGGTAAAAAACCTGCATTTTTAGGTTTTGTCAGATGTTAAAAAGAGGGATTATGCACAGTGCTTTCCAGAGAGAGAGGAACCACATTATTATCATTTTTTAGACAATGCCAAAGTAAGTAGCTCGTTGCAGAGACCAGTTCGTTATTTATTCCCCCTTGCTTCTGGAATGGGAGCTGCAATAAGTCGACTGATTGAGATAATACATTTCGAGTGTTCGTAATGCCACCTTAAGTGCCTCTAGAGGAGTGCAGCGAATTAATAGTCTCTATGGCTTGATCTCAGGCAATTACATTATCCACTGATTTATGAAACAACAGTCGCAAATGGCACAGTAACCTTGAGTCTTTGAAATGCAAAGTGAAATGTGTTTTTCCTGGATTTTAACTGGCAGCCAGGAAGGACATCTAAAGGCAGAAGGGGTCGGTCTGGGAGAAAATTACCCTACATAAAAGTTCTGTGTTGTGACAGAATCAATTTGACATTTTGTTCTATTCATTCTATGGTAAAGTTGTTTAAAATGTGAACTATTCAAAATTTCTGCATAATCCAGTGAAATGGTGTGTTGTATAGAAATTCATGGCATATATTTTGGGTGGAGGAGAGATATAGTATAATATGCAATGCTGAAACTAGTAAAATGGGGGAAATCTGAAAAATAACAAAAAAATAAGTTACTATTTAGCCTTATAATGCTCTGCACATATTACTCTGCCATTAATTTTCATGTAATGCATTTAATTGTAGCTTTCTGTTTTTGCTTTTCAAGGCATTAAACACTTCAAATGTCCAGTTCCTATCAGAACCACTGTAAATAGTTTATTTAGAATGTAACATTTCACATCAAACCACTCTTAATGACTTTGTTCACACCTTAATCTTTACTAATTAATTACAGAAAAATCCATCAAATTCCCCTTTAGATGCAAGGGATAAATGCCAATAATTGATTTTTTTGTGGGGGTTAAATTTTGCCAAATGATAAAACAATCATTTTCATAGATGTTTTAATAAATGAGTGTTCATGTCACAGCATTTTATTGAATGTTTTCCCAAAGATAAAACACAAGGTCAGTTCCTTTTGGAAATGTGTGGATGCAATAGCGTTTGAGATTAAAGCAAATCAGAAAAGAACTCTAAGTAACCTCCAGGAATGTGTTCAGGTAATAAAATCAACGTAGGTGCCATTTTGTGGTTTGATGGAGGAATAAAGATGGGTTAATGTGTATGCATGTTGCGGGTTTCTTCCCCTACTTGAACTCAGTGTTGCTATAAGAATCTAGAAAAACAGACAAAGAAAGATTATTTGAGAAGATTTGGTTTTCTCCAGCTTTAATGCACCTGACTAGAACATCAAACTGTAAAGGTCAGTCATTCAGGTCAGTGAATTCTCTAGTAGCAGACTTGGATTTGGAATTGGCACATGACCTTGAAAACCTTTCACTTCTTGTGTCTTGACGAAATCTTGCAGACAAGAGAGATGCCATCTTAGTATTATAGTATTAACAGTCAACTTACAATACAGTCTGCATAACAGGTCTGAAGTCTGTTGCATGCATACTGCCTTTTATTTGCAGTTGTTGGGTCTTAAACACATACATAGGATGTATGTGAGGAACAAACAGTTTAGCAAGCATGTCCTACAGACACCCATTTTCCAAAACCATGTCAAATAGTCTTACTGTATGTACCACAATAGCAAGTTTGTGCCGCCTTAATAAAGAGATGTTTTCGAGCAGTTTGAGACAAGTTTTAGGGATGAATTCAGGAGCGTCACTAAAGATTTATGGATAGGGGCTAAGCCTTTAGCCTTATATATTATATTTTTGAATTTTATTTTTACTTTTATTTTATATTCTTTTTTTATTTAGCATGTTCTTCTGCTGAGTTTACTGGTTCTTCTTGTCCAACACATTTCATTGTACTTTTGACATGTGCACAAATGTGTCTTTGGTGAATCGGGTACATTAGATCTTGGGTTTTCTCTCTTTTCCTCTATTTACTATCAATGTTTTCTTTTAATTAAACGTGTATTTAACATAAAATATTTTATTTAAGGGAGGATCTTCTCATCTGATTGGCTTTTGGAGGTGCTGCTGCTTCTACCAAAACATTGCTATATCCATCTAGGTATCTATCAATCAAGGAACTGAGGGATATAAAATAATGTATTGATCAAAACTTTACATATTATGAACAGATTTCATAAGCTCCAGAATGCGTCATATGTTTATACCTGCACTAAGTACTGCAGTGTTTAACAAAAGTGAATTCAAATAATGGTTTAGACATTAATGCATCTTTTCATCAATATTCTTCCACTGGCTTAATTCTCAATTTGCCATGTTTAATTACAGCATTTATATATGTAACATTAGCATTTCAGGTGTAACATTAATGAGATTTCATTTCAGACAATTAAAGGATAACAGATATTCTAGTTGCATATTTTACTGTTTATGCTGTAGTTTCTCTCTGGTGTGAGTAGAGTAGAACTTGCTCTAGGACCAAAGTACCAGCCTATCCCCTAGGATCTATAGGCCACACTTTAGCCGACTGCAAGTTTGGAGACTGGATGGCTGAATAAAAAAGAATGAATGTGAATTAATAAAGGACACCTCCAGATACAACAACCCTGGTTGTGTTTAAAGAAAAAAGGGTGACTATTAACTTCTAGTATTTGTTCGATATATTAGTATCTTGCCTTCAGCTCCAAATTAAAGAATCAAAGTCTGGACACCAGACACGCCTTGGCTGGTCAACTACATCTGAGATATTGAAAGAGCTGGATAACTGTAAATTAGATTTTGCTATTCTTATAGTAGATCTGTGTGAACACTCAAACTTGTTAGAATGCACACTAAAATAAAAGGCAAGATGCTCCATGTCAGTCAGGCAGAGGCAGTATGCGTGAAACAGGCCTAAGACTGGCTGTCCAAACCAGACAATGAGTGTCTGAGGGACAGCAAATTTCCCTAAGAATTCTTTGACAACAAATCAATACAATCCCACAGTCCACTTCACAACAATCTGGCTACATTTAGCTGCCTGCAGAAGCAGGCCTTATTTAGTTGCTTGGAAGTAAATGTCCATTGTCCCGATGCATTAATAGCGCCTTGTGCTCCTCAGCGAGTCCAGTCCATTCTTATTACCCTGTCTATATTTATTTGATCTTTCATCCCTTGAACAAAACTCCCTTGATAGGGATGTGAAGCCACATGCATAGTCAATATTTAATCGACTGTGACTCGCCGTGATCAGCCGGCTGCCCCTTATTGCTCAGGGGATGCACGAAGGAAGAACAACAAATGCTTTTGACGGACATTTCGGATGATTGGCTTCTCTGTAGCTGGAAGTCGCCACGAGCTTGTGAGACCCCAAAGCAGATTAAAGCAGGGCCTGGGTTCTTTTTAGTGTGTTTTTTTCCTCGCTGTTCGCAGCTTAAATAGCTTGTGACAGTTTCCCGTCTCGCTGCGCAGTCTACAGAGGTTTGCGCCTGCCACGCAAGAGCGTCCATGACGCCGCAGTTACTAGGCGACTGGGCCTCATGGCCTCGCATCATTTCTAAAGGCTAGTGTAAGACTTCTGACAGGGAGGCCTATCACAAGAGAACGTTATCTTTAGGCTGTTTCGTATGCGTTTCGTGGCAATGGGCCGACTGCGGCATTTCCATTACAAAAGGTAACGAGGAGAGGATTGAGGTGAGAGCCCTAATTCCCCTGGGCGCACCGTGCGGCACTGGTGGGGGGCGGGGGAGCTCCGCGGCAAGCTGACGGCTGCTGCTGCTCACTGCTTGTCTTCTGCAGCTGTTGAGTTGTCGAGTAGCTACTGTGCTGTGTTTCATAGAGTGACAGAAAGCGAAAGTGGAGCTGCGAGGACTCATCAGGAGACACACACACACACAGAGTGAATATTAATGACTTGCTTCAGCAAAGTGGCGGAGCACTCTGCTTTCACCTCCTTAAAGAAAATGACTCATCCACTCTCTTTTTTTGCACCTATTAGCTTGTCGCTCTGGTAATAAGATCCCTGTTTGAGTGGCGAAACACGTCTACCCCAAGCTTGCAATAGGTGCTATGAGTGGATGCAGCACCAAATAAGGGCAGAATTGACCTGATGTTAAGAAACTGAGCCAGAGAAGACTGCAATACACTCACAAAAAATAATGCTTTGGATGAACTCAGTTGAATTGGAGGCAGTGGGTGCACACAATTGGTAGAAGTTCTGTGAACTTTAAAATATAGTTTCTGAAAAAAAGGCAGTGGTAGCTAGTGGTCACGCGTGCAAGTCCCAGCCCAGGTACCGTCCCACTATACTTCTCCCCGGCTGTTGTTGATAGCTGCCCGATGCTACTGTGTGGGTTAAATGCAGGGGACAACTTTTGTTGTAAACACATAACCAAGTCTAGTTCAGCTTGATAAAAGCAATAGTGTATGAATCAATTAGTTATGTACCATTTAATATGATTTAGTAGCCTATTTATTTATCTTATATTTCTTTTAATTCATTCATTTTCCAAACCACTTCTACCATTTCGGGTGATGGGGAACCTGGAGCCAATTCCAGCTGACTACGAGCCCACACACACACAAACACACACACACACACACACACCTATGGGCGATTTAGAGTAACCACTTAACCTATTACATGGGGAGAGTTTGTAAACTCCACACAGAAAGGAAGCTGTGAAAACCCAGGACTTTCTTGCTGTGAGGTGACAGCAGTACTTATATTTCAGTTTTACTATATTTATTAGTTACTTTATAAATGTAGTTACTTATAACATATAATAATGTATTATTATTTCAATCAGTTTTCACCTTTTTTCATGCAATTCAGGATAATATTTGTGACCATTCCACTCTAAGAACGTCTGATCTCAGAAGCAAAGCAGAGCCGGGCCTGGTTAGAACTTGGGTGGGGGACCACCTGGGAATACCGGGTGCTCCAAGTCCTATGCAGGCAGTGGTGGCCTAGTTGTTAGGACCTGGCCTGGGCACTATTGAGGTACCCTTGAGCAAGGTACCGTCCCGCTACACTGCTCCCCGGGCGCTGTTAATAGATGCCCCCTGCTCCATGTGTGCATGTGTGATGGGATAAATGCAGAGGTCACATTTCGTTGTGGTGCTTGAGTGTGTTCACAATAACAAATAGGTGCTTTCGCTTTTATAATATAGAACATTTCAGTCTACGCCCTAGAGACAATATAGTCAAGACAACACAGAGATGGTGAGTAATGCCTGAGGATAAAGAAACCTAGTTTCTTTTCACATTGAAGTGAACCACAATGCATTACTACAAACCACATAAGAAAGATCTCTCTGCATATTGGTCAGACGTATCTGGATGTAAACCCTGGAAGAAATGGTTGTGTTCCGGAATAGTGTTTATTTCTGTGAGAGAAATGTTGCTGTGCAATTTAGCTGCACAGCTGGCATTTGGTCATAACCATGGTAATTCTCTGACCAATACACCAGCAGAGTGCTAAATGCATTTTAAGGAAGTGTCTTGAAAATACTGAGCTGCTTTAGACTTTGGACTGTAAAGCAGTCGTCAGAGGTTATGCTGTCCTCAGACGACTGCGCAGAACAAGGGTGCTAATATAAAGCATGTACAATGATACAATGGCTGGGAGTGTTAAACCGAATATGTGTTCAGTAAGCCTGACATGTTAACAGTCTTTTCTTGTCATCTGTTTAGCTCAGACTTGCAAAGTACACAGGATAGTTGTGTTCCGATCATGTTCAAACCTTTCCAGAGTTTGTATGGAACCAGGTCAACACCATCTACTCTAAAGGGTCTTGGTGTGGATGTTTTGGTCCCCAACCGAGCATGATGACTGTATTTACACCTGTAAAGATTCAGGTTTACAGGAAGTAGGTTCAGGATAAAGAGTAATATAAAGATTTATTAAACAGAAACATAAACTAGAGTAACCAAAGTATGAAAAATCATGGGGTCAAACGCACAATTCAAACAGACTCAAAGCTGCAGGTGTAAAAGCAACCTACCTCAATCAGGTTGAAATCATGACCTGGAAAAATATAATTCCCCTGTATTTGTATATACATAAATATATGTGTGTATATATAAATGGAATTATCACCTTGATTTGTTTTGTTTTTTAGAATATGCACAAGAGCCAGGTCTACATTTAAGTGTGCATTGTTTTGTAACATCCATATGCTCAATTAATTGCATTGAGTTGACTGAAAATATGTGAAGTACTTATATTAAGCTGTTTGTATATAAAGCCCAAATCACATTTAGTTTACATCTGATCTCTTGTAGTTGATAAAACACAACACATTTGCATTTAGAGGGAAATAAATAAATATATTTGGGTTGTTTTGGCTTAATTTTCTTTAGTGAAATGAACAGCTTGAACTAAAAACCCTTTTTTAGTACACATGCAGTGTTGTTTTGGGCCACAGAGCTGTCGCCACACTTTCAGAACGAATTCCCACATGCAACGCAAGCTATGTACAGCGCAGTGCACATATTGCACGATACACCTCAAGGCACAGTCGAACAACCACATGCATGGAAGCACACAAACACGGGCACCCAAGCCATTTGCTTCCATTTAAAAGCAATGCCAACTTCTGCTCGGAGCGAATGTCAGATATGGCTGTGCAAGCATTTTTCTCTCCTGACAAGAACTGGTGAAATAACTCGACCGCACTTTGAGTAGGCAAACAAAAGTTGCCTTATTTAGGCAGGACGTAATTTATATAGGTTGTCAGTTTACGTATGCCTCACGGGTCCTGCCCTGCTAAACAGACGTGAAGGACAGGTGCAGCAGTAGCTGGTGCAGATATGTCTCGAATTGTGCCGCTATCAGCAGAGAATGTAATGAATGAATGATAGAGTGAGGCAGTAATTAGAGCTTGCATGCTAATTGACCCACCATATCAAGGTCTATCTTTATAATGCATACTCAGCTTTGCTCAGCCTTTGTAGAGACAAACTGATAATCAATGTCATTTACAAACCTATAAATATTTCATGTACACCATAAAAAAAGGCTCTCTGTTTAGTTCAGTAGTAAAGTCACAGATACTTTTGGTATTATAAAGAACTATGTTTGCTAAGAGTGTAGGCAAAGGAATTTGATCATTTGATAAATAAAAATAGCTTGAAACTATGGTACAGACAAGATAAACTACTCTTGTTTTGAGCATTTGTAAACATTTCTTATTTAGCAGAATGCAGTTTTTGAGTAAATTGTGTTAGATTAGACATTAAACCCTCTAAAGCCTAAAGTCACAGTCCTCTGTTAGGACAGTTGGGACAGAGGCATTTTTACCACTGTGTTTCATTATTGTTGCTTTAAATTACACGTTTTACTCATTTTACAACTGAAAAAAATAATAAAAACAGATGTATTGTAGATGGTGAAAGACCTAAATTATATGCAGTCTTGCATTGAGAAGTGGTCTTTTTAAACTGAGTGTTAATTCCATCATCTGTCATGGTTTGGGGGTGCATAAGTCCCAACATCATGGAAGACTTGCATACATGTAAAGGTACAGTATCATTGACATGGAGGCATATCATTGCTGATGGGTCCAAATCTTATTAGTCCCAAACTGCTGCTTTTCAGGAAAAAAAAAAAAAAAACATTTTACAGCATTTGGCAGATGCTCTTACCCAGAGCGACGTAAAAACCTTTCACACCAGTAAACTAACTTGGATTAAGAGCTGCTAATCAACCAAGACACTACCCGAGCTGATGCTTATCCTTTACACAGAAAAGCCCTTTTATTAATGTATAGGTAGTAGTAAGTTTGTTAGTTATGTTAGGACATGTAGTTATTGTCCTAAGTGCACTATGAAGAGTTAAGTCTTCAGTCGCCATTTGAAGTCAGTAAGTGATTCTTCTTAATACTTTTCATAGGTTAAATATTTGTAAAATCCACAAACAGACATGAAGGGTGACTAATAGCATTGATTTATGGTAAAAACATGTACAAATACGGTGATGCAAGGTTGCACCCAACACTGATACACCATATAGCACCGATATGCTGCTATATGGTTATTTCAGCAAGACGATGCCAGGCCATATTTTGCATGGATTACAACAACATGTGATGTAACACAGTGGTAAACAAGCCTCTATCACAACTTTTTTTTTGCAAAGGCATTAAATTATACATTTGTTTATGTCAACGAGACATAAGATGTCAACGAGACTTTTTTTACATTTGTCAGTTAAATTAAAGTTCAAGGGAATAAACAAGTCACAGATACTTGTTTGGCATTTAACAAAATGTCCCTATTTTTCCTGAAATGGGGTTTGTGACTGTTGACATCTAGCATTGGCATTAGCATCACAACTCCATTTTTAAAATAAGAAAGCAAAATGTAGACTCTAAACATGTCTGGTCTGATAGACTACATCTGATATAAATGGAAAACTATGTAAATCAGATTTTTTCCTTTAATGAACTTCCACATAATGTAAAGGTTATTTACTAATGGACTAATGGACCGCACGTCCTAGCTGAGAATCATTTAGAAACCTCTAAAAAGGCAGCTCTATATCCTCCCTTACACTCATACACTCACAAAACTTATACAGAGCAAGTCATATTTCCTAATGTCCTGCGATGGATGATGACAAAGAAGGACAAAGATACTGGCAAAATGTTTCTATTTTCAAACCAGGAGCCCCTAGCATATGTGCAAGAGCGAACCCAGGGCGCTGGCTGACAGGCCAGGCAGGACGTGACAAATGACCATTAACACATACACACGGGTCAAGTGTGGGGGGTCACTGATTAATTATCATGGACAGGCTAAAAGGGGATACAGATGTCTAGACAAGGGCCCATAGAGATGATTAAGAGGGCTTTGGTGATGGCTGCCAGGGTTTCTATACCTAACTGATACAATGTCCGCCTGATCCATTCATGGTCATTCTGTAACTGTTCAGCTCTATCCAGCAGCCGTCCATCGACGTGCCCTCTGCTTTTACCCCCAGCTTTGATTTAAAAAATGGATGCATGGACTGCACCCTCTAAATGGTCACCAAGCAGATACCATCAGGGATATTAAATTAGGTGAAACTGTATTAGAGCTGAAGCAGGTGTACACACTGCTATGTTTATGGTATAAAAACAACCCAACATATCCTTTCAAGGAAAGTCTTAACATTAAAATATTAAATCTTCTCCTTTTTTAGGAAATCAAGTGTTCCATTAAGCCAGCCTTAAATCTATTGTGACCTTTTTACCTTGTTAGTCCCTGACAATATTCAACACAATTCATCATATTTAAATAACAAAATACACATTTTCCACCTTTCATCAAAACATAATGACTTTTCTCAAAATAAAAAAATGTCTTTCATTAAGATAAAGTAAAATTTGCTTTATTTAAGATGAATTTATATATTTTTAAAGGTTTTATAATCAGATTTATTTAAAAAGCCATCCTACAGGCTTCCATGAGGCACAAAGTAAAACCATCAAGTATCACTCTAATATACTGCTAGTGCTGTGAAAAAATATAGAAACCAACAATGAAAATGAAAACATGCTGAATCAGTGTTCACAAGTATAGAATATTTCATGATTTTACTTGTTACTTGTTATTTAATTATATAAAATTTGTGTCAACTAAAGTGCTGTAGGTATTGATGTAGTATGGTTTCCAAATGTTTGCACATGCCATAATTACTATTTTCTTTAGTACTATTTTACTATGTTCTTCTGTTGTTTTAGTCAGAAAAATATATTAGGTTTAGATGGAAAATGTAAATTGTGTTCTGTACATTACCCTTGCAGAATTTTTTTTAAATGTTTTTTATGTTACTTAAATACTTACTACATATTTAAATGCTACTGAGATGGTGTTTACTTAAATTCACATAACAAAATCTAGGCCAGGGGTGCACTTTTGTACATGAGTTCTCTGCCTGAGATATGATCTTTATATTTGAAAAACAAGGAAGTCTGTATATTTTAAAAATATAATTCCATATATTATATATTATATATTATAATATAATATCCATGTGGATACTTTTTTTAACTTAAGCAAAATTTTGCAACAATTAACTCATGGCCCATAGGTTAAATGTTTCACTATTTGAATAACAAATATTGTACAAAGTGAGCTTTTAAAATAAATTTTTACTGAAAATTAAAATCATAAAGTTTTTAATAATTTTGCAGCTTTCAGATGGGTCTCAAATGTAAATCATGCATTTTGTTTTTTGCACCCTGGCATCTAGTACAGGTAGAATGCTATGATGCACAAAGATAATTAACATGAAAAATATATGTTAAACACATTAAAATATTAATAATTCACAGAATAACCCAAGGACTTGAAGCCCCAACTTTATCTGCACTTCCCTCATGCCAGTACCTTTTATATATTCAGTGGAAAAGGTCATTTAAGCACTATATAGCTGAATGCATATAACACCTACAGAATCAAAAATGTTTTGTTCCTGCTAAAATAGCTCTAAGTGTGGTTGACTGTGTTCAGACACCTTTCTATCAGAGTCAGTGTTTACTTTTTATACCACAGTGTAGGACTGGATCAGTGGAGCTATCTTTTGCTTTTGATCAATGAGCCTTGGCTGCCCATAATGCTCATGTCATTGTTTTACAGCCTATCCTTCTATGGGCCACTTTTGGTAGGTACCAACTTCTGCATACTTAGAACACTTCCCAAGACTTGCTGTTATGGAGATGCTCTGATCCAGTCATCCAGCCATCACAACTTGGCCCTTTGGCTCATAACCTTACACTTGCCTATTTTTCCTACTTCCAACACATCAGCTTGACTGACTGTCCACTTGCTGCCTATTATTCCACCACTTGACAGATGCCATTGTAGTGACAAAACAAGATAACCCATGTTATTCATCTCCTCTTTCAGGGATTTGGCTGATCATGGCTAAATTTTTAAGATAAAATATAACTTTTTTATTGCAACGCTTATGACACAGGCCACATAAAGGGTTTATCTTTTTTCCAATATGACAAATTCGGTAAATAAACAGTAATTAAATTTTGCAGAAGTGTGTTCTCTGTAGATGAGGTGTACTTATTTATTTAAAAAAATGCTCTTTGACCACACTTGCCCAACTTTTGCTTACTACTGCATCTTGAAAGGCATTACACTTAAACGTCCACAAGATCAATAATATTTGAAAATAATATTGAAGAGAAATATTTTGGAGAAAAAAGTTGGATTTTAAAAACCCAGGAGAAACACTAATCACTATTACGCCTGAAGAGTTGCCAGATAGTATTTCACATTAGTATTGTTTGGTTGAATGGGTTTTCAGAAATCTATTTTAATAATCACAGCACTCAAAGATTTAGATGCTGTGCATTGGTCAAAAAATAAGTAAGTTAATACCACCCCTTATGTAGACCTGAAGCTTGTGGTTTACCACGCACTTTTACACTTTGTTCCACAGCTCATGTTTACCTCACAGAGAGTGAAAAAATCAATTTCCATCATTTCGCTTTGGGCTTTCTCCAACCTTGAGCTCAGTAATCACTCGCCTTAATAATCCTCTGGAGTCACCATGTTGTGTTTCGACATCTTGCCTTATGCTTGGCGTGCCTCCATTCATACCTTTCCTTCTGTTCCATAACCAACCATGCCAACCATAAAATCTCTTCTTCATATGCCTCAAAATGCACCAGGAGAAGCTTGACAGTGGTAATCAATTAATGAAAGTATAGGATACGGCCTCCAACAGAAATCATCTTTGCACACTGCATTAGCTTTGAATGCGAGAACTCACAGTTCAGCTGAAATGCTGGAAAGACTATTCTGGTATAGCAGAATATGGAGGAGGCCTTTCCAGAAGTTTCTGCAGTAAAAAGGAGAATAAGTCTTATATTACTGCACTTAGACAGTGTTATTGCACATGTTTTAATAATGAATACTATAAAGAGAACATGAGTGCTAAAACTGGTGCTTAAAGGCTTCACAGTTCAGCATCAAAGATTTGGCAGGCAATATCTTGTCTAGCTTAAATGTTCATAGCATATCTTAATCAGAACAACCCCAGTAACAGTGTTTTTTAATGCTTTCACAGCCCAGCAGTTTGTTACTTGAAAACAAATCATGCCTAGTGTTTAGTCCAGATTTAATGACTACGGTGTGCTTGACCATGCTAAGTTGCCACACTATGGCTGAAGCCAAATGTAAGAGTTTTTCTCAATCTTTAAAAAAAAATTTTTTCATGCAGCTATTTTAGTACATGCCCTAAGTGGCCAAACTATCAGCTGATTAGCTCTTTTGCCTGCTAGTTATCTATACAGTGCAGCTAACAATACACTGCACTTACTTGAGAGGATGTATTATACTGTTTTGTACTCTTGTGTACATGCAGATTGCAGACAAGTTCTTGCCTATATGCGACTGAGGTACCCTTGAGCTAGGTACCAACCTGCTACACTGGTGTTGTTGATAGCTGCCGGCTGCTCTACATGCTGAAGGGTTAAATGCAGAGGTCACATTTCTTTGCAGTGCACTTTGTGTGATGAGGTGAAGTGAAGTGAAGTGAAAGTGACTATTTGTCATTGTGAACACCCTCAAGCACCACAACGAAATGCTACCTCTGCATTTAACCCATCAAACGTGCACACGTGGAGCAGCGGGCAGCTACCAACAGCGCCCGGGGAGCAGTGTATCGGGACGGTACCTGGCTCAAGGGTACCTCAGTAGTGCCCGGGCCGGGACTCGAACCTGAGACCTTCAGGTCTCAAAGGCAGTGTCCTAACCACTAGGCCACCACTGCCCATAGGTGTGTTCACAATGAAAAATAGTTACTTTCACTTCAAACACAAATGTCTACAGTTACACAGAATCATATGCAGGCACTCAAGCCCAATGTATACGTGTCCCTTGAGGGGTTGCTTAGCTAACAAATGTTATTTACTGCTGACATCTAACCATGTTAGAGAACAAATTTTGAAGGTGTATCTCAGTGTCATTTCTGTGCTCTTTTATAAGACCTATTTGACACAGCCCAACTAATGAAGGCACACCGAATTTACATTGTTGTGACACATTACATTTTTTATAAAATCCAACTTTGGGAAATAATAGGAATAATTTACATCAGGTGGGGATGTACTAACATGATAGGCCATGATAGGAACCAGACATCCAAAACATTTAATGTCTCTAACAGCTGCAACACAAGACGTTTGTAGTTTTTAAGTTGTGAGCCAAAAAAGTCCAAAAAGAAACACATTTATTCTGTCATACCACTATTTTACCATGGTCACAAGCCACATATAGGTTCAGTGGTTGTTTTGGATAAATTAGCCTTGTAGACTTTGTGACCCCTGGTTCTCATCAATAGTATTTTAAAGAAATCCAGTCTACAATACATCATTTCACATGAAACCTCTCTGAATTCACATGAAACCTCAATTTTGTTTATATCTGAATAATTGCAGACATATTTAAAAAATCTCTAGAATCACAAGAATTTCATATAGTCAACTCTGGCCAGATGTGTGGTTCAATAGCAGCCACCAGTGCAAGGGAATCTTTCAGCCAATCTTCAGCAAAATGGCGCTCATTTATCATCCCAAGCCTGAGCACGACCCACAGCATCTGCTCATCTGAAGATCACCCCGCCTCAGTCCAAAGTTGTGTAACATTTCTAAATCAATTAGGATTTTAATTAATGAATGGCAGCACCTGTGGCGACGAGCAGTCACCAGAGGACAGCGGAAAAATGTCAGCGGCAAAATTAATTAAGTAAAAGGGTTTGCACCAAATCATCACAAACAATCAGAGGTGAATCGGTTTATTTTAGCCAAAGTGTTAAAGTGTTAACAGTTGTTGAAATAATATGTAACTTCTGAATAGGGTTGCCTTAAGGTTTTTGGTGTGGGCTCACTAGACAGTTTATATGTTTTTTTTGTTTTTGGGTTGCTGTTCTTTTAAGTGTTGAGCTCTGAGAAGATGGTTGGCTAATTAAAACAAAACCATCCTTATAGTTTTTGTTGGCTGCTGTGTTTTCTCAATGTGGAAAATATCACAGGTGAGAGAATTCAGTGGCGCTCACAAAGAAAGGCAGGAAATCTTTTGCATGGCCTCTGGCTTTGAACATTAATATGATCAAATAGACAGTATACTATTATTGTCTACATTTGCTCAATTCTGCATTTAGAAAAACAGAACATGTTTACACACACACTAAGAAAACAAATCAAGATGATAGCAATTTAATTACCTAATTTCCATAATGCACATTGAAGGACTGTCATTATACCAAATGTTTAATCAGGCAAAGGCAATTAAGTCAAATACAGTGAATGAATTGTATTTTTTCACATCTCCAAGGATTTCCAAATGCCACAAAGAGATGTACACCCAAATAAAAAAATTCTGTTGTACATCAAATAGAATAAACAATATTTTTTTGTTTATCATTGTTAAATAAATCACACAGCTTTCCCATTGGCTTCTGGCCCCATCTATGCTCATAATGAGCATATTTTACCCTTTTTTTACATACTATCTCTGTGTTGTCTTTGTCCCTGATCACCATTCCTTGCATGTATGATTATATCCTTAAATGTTGGTTATTTAGCTGTTTTACTGTCGGCTGTAAGACTGAGGTATTATATTTTCTATTGTGGGTGGTTCTAAGCTGAGAGGAAATTTCAGTGGCCACTTTAAAAAGGACTCTATTAGGATCAACTGGACTAACACAAGTAAAACACCACTAGTAAATCAAATTTATTGACATTTTCCGAGTTGAAATTGGGGGTAAGGTTCATAGGGCAAAAGGCAGAAAAACATGCAAGAGAGGTCAGCAGTTCAACACAGAGTCAGGGCCAATTTAGCGTCTCCAATCTGTGGGAGGAAACATGAGCTCCTGGTGGAAACCTACACAGATGCAAGGAGAACATGCAAACCCCACAAAAAGTATCATGGTCACCCTGGCTGAGAATCAAACCCAGGACTTTTTTGCTGGGAGCTGACATCGCTAGCCATTTTTCCATTATTTAATTGCGTTTTATTGCATTTTTACTTTTTATTATATTTTTATTTCCATTTTATTTTTGTGGCAAGAGCCATCGTAAATATGGAGGAATCTGATTAATTTTCATCAGTACTACTCTGAACTGGTGTTGTCTGAAATGGCTGTGAAATGTTCTTCTTTTTTATAGCTCACAGTTAGTCTAACTAAATCACACAGATAAATCTGTACCTCCTTAATAAAGAGCCAGATGCAGTTTTTGTATTTATGATGACTTTTGCCACAAAAACTGATGGTAGATCAGCATTTCTACTCCTAAGGTGGTTTTTGAAAACAGACTCTGTTGTCCCAAAAGTCTGTCCACAGGACCTGGCTACAAATGGATATTTTGTTCACTTTTTTAGTCCACAGTAAAGAACATTGTGTCCTAAAACATTCTGATGAGTCTGTGCCACATTAATGAAGAGCAAGATGTGGTTTGTGGGAGTTGAGAAAAGTTTGGTCGACATATTTACTTTGCTAGTAACATTTGCTAGCAACTAGTTTGGACCAAAACTGGACTCCACCAACATGTATTTGCTGATCAACTCCATCTGGTCTAAGTGGAAAACTGTGTAAGCATGATTTTTTGCTGAACTACTCCTTTTACATGGAAACGAACATAAACTAACAAGGTTAAAGGGGTCCTTTTTAAAAAAAACCATTTCCAGAAACGTTCCATAAAATGCAATAAAAACAAGAATGTGTGATCTAGAATTTGATGTCTGCAACACATTTGAAAAAAGTTGGGACAGAAATGCATTTACTACTGTGTTACATCATCTTTCATTTTAATTACACAGTTTAATCGTTTGGAAACTAAGAAAGTGAAATTTTTGCCCATTCTTCTTGCTTTACACAAGATTTTAGATGCTCAACAGTATATGTTGGCTATTCTGAATCTCTTCTTCATGAAGCTCCATACATTTTCAATAAGAGATTTGGTGGATCAGTGAAGCACACACAATCTGTGTCTATGAAGCCATGTCAAAACGTCTGAACTTAGGTCCATATGTGGAAAAAAAAACAACCAAACAGAGCAAAAGTAAGCAAAAGACTAACAAATCTACAGAATAAAAATAATCAAAAGTGCGATATTAAACCTTTTAATTTTTATTTATTATTTTACGTAAACAGATTTTACCTGTCTTTTGGAAAGAACCCATGATTAACAGGCTACATAAGATATTGTTTCGTTTTAGTAATGATACTTTTATTCAAACATGGGTTTCGTCTCCCCACTTCTGGTAGTATTAAATAATTTGTGCATACTAATGTACAGACCTAAATATTACTGAAAGCACAAATTATGTATGAGTTCTTCTTAAAAGTTGCATATAAGTGTCAGAAGTCAAAACTTAAATGAATCCACCAATTTAATAAAACATAACTGAAATGGTGTTTCAGTGTTCTAATGCTGGCTGGAGGTGCTGCTACTTACCGCACAGGAACAAGCCTCGAGTACTTGTTTGAGGGACATTATCAATATCAAGTTTGGGCAAATAAAGGATAAATTGGCTCAGTGCGAAAGCACTAAGAACTTTAAAAGCTTGCACAACCTACAATACTCTTTCAAATCAATATTTCATTAACTGGATAGAGGCATAATGTTCTTTGTTAATAAAAAAAATAGTGTTTGCAGCAATTGGAGCAAAAGCAGAAGGATTTGGCTCACCGTGTTTTACGACTGCACTAAAATTTGAAAAGTATGCAAATTTCTATTTTTTTCCCCCACCCACACAGCTTTTACAGCTAGAGGACATGGTCATCAAAGTTTTCAGCATAACCTTCTAAAGGCCTAAAAAAAAAAGTTAATAACTAGTGCCATGACCTGAAGCCTCTTACACCACTTTTAGCCAATCATAGAGGAGAAGGCTTGATCGTATGACCTAATGCCCAATCGCAGCGGATTGGGGTGGGACTTGAGGGTATATTTCTGAGGAAAAACAAGACTTAAAAACTCACTGTTGTAGACTGCCTTTGTATTGAGTCCAGATCATTCAGAGCCCATAAGCGCATAGTAAATACATGAGCTAGGTCAAAACTCACAAAAGTGCACCTCACTTCTGCAGACTGGACGAGCGCAGTCCCATCAGGAATGCGTGCCACTATAAACTGATGTGCATTTTTTGAGGGGCCTGTCTTTTGGCAAACACCAACAGTGACACCTACAGAGCTAAGATGAGTCTACTGGTATCTGTTAGGCTCAGCGTTGTGTTTTGGACTGTGTACTGATGAGGTCTGTAACAATTATCAGTTATTGGAAGATAACTATATGCTTGAACCAAATTTCCATTTTGTCATAACCAGATTGATTTAGTGGTTGGTAAAAAGAAAAACTCATTATTATCACTGCTGCTGTCATCAAGCAATGCAGAATTATCCTGTCACCATTTTCTCTACCTGTTTTTTTCTTCTATGTTTTTCAAATAAAGAGAAAGTGAAAACAGATAGGTAATCGGATTACAAATGCATTCTATATGCACATTCTCCAGTCTTTCTTTGCCTGTCACTTTCCATCAGATCACTTCTTCCAGCACCAGTCATATCTGTGGGCAAGGTGGACAGGGATGAAAGAAAGAACACAAATAAATGTAAGGGGGAGCATATTTTTTAAGTTAAGATTTAAGCTGATACAACACTGGCCAATAAGGCTTCAAAAACAAAGCTCTTGCGTCGCCAGTTCTCTCATTCTCACCGTGTACATCAAGATAAATATTACTTTGTGGCAGCACTAAACAGGAGCTCAAAAAAACACACACACACAATGAAAGTCTTTGTTTGTGCTCCTTTTCCCTTTCTCTCAAGGGCAAAGCATATAGTGCTGGCTCACGGTTTGGGCCGAAGGGTGTCTGTGATGGATTCTATTAGCAAGCTCACATCATTTGTTCCTATCCCACCACCGACTGAAAAAATGAACTCCTCCAGATACTCACAGAAAGTGAGTCAGTGCCGGCCTCAGAATACGCGATTCAGGTCAAATAAAAAGTAAAATATTTGTGTTTTTTCCTGCTTATCCCTCAGTAAACTTTGACTCACCTTTTTCAAATATCATGTGAGGAATGTTTCACCAACAACGGAAGTTCTGAGCTAAGCGCTGAACACAGACTACTCAGTTCCTGAATTAACATCGTAAATAATACACCACTCAGGCTTTTTTATCTTAGCACCAGGCTTCCAGTGGAAATCTCACATATACATTTACTCTCTGGATATTTAGCCTAGGATCTGACGGAATGTATTATTCAGTGGCTTTAATCTTTCATCCAGAAGCCAGAACAGTGTGAAGCAAAGGCGCAGGAGACGAGGCCGAGCGCATGCAGCCTCGGCGTGGCACAAAGCTTTAGTGCAAGTTCCAGTTTCCCCTTGTCTAGATTGGACTTATCCATATTTTATACTTCCTCTCACCTCATAAAAATCAGAGGAACAAGTTGCCAGACCAGCAAGACATGGAAACATTTCATGGTTTGCGGTAGATTACGGCTGCTGCTCGGTCTCAGGGCCATTGAGGAGACTCACTGGAGGAATAGCTGGAGAACACAAGTTGATGTGGTTGAATAAAAGATGAACAATCAATTCTCTGTGCAGTCTTTCTTTTTTTTTAAAACAGAAGATCCTGTGTACCCTGTAGATCTTTATAGTCCATCAACACCATCGGTATACAAGCCTACAAGGTCTGGAGTGTATTATGTATTGCACAAAATGATCTTGTTCTCATCCAAAGCAAAGCAGTGTGTGGAGTGTATGCATGGCACCTTAGGCAATGGTTTGTTTCATCTTCTGGGGAATAGGCTGAAGACAGGCTTTCTTTTAAAAGCTAATTCAAGACGTCTACAAAACTCCAAACAGTAACTGTGGTTAAAGCTGACATACTGGTGGCAAAGTGAACATGAAGGTATTTTGGACAAAGGTTTTCAACTGCAATCTTAGAAACCCTGTATGGTCTCATGTTCTCCATGCTCTACCACACCTGATTTAATATGTGAATGGCTGATGAGTAGTAGGAAGAACTTCATAGGCCCTTTGCAGTAGTTGACATTGCCTGTTTTAGCTGGTATTGAAATAGACAGGTAAGAAGGGGTAAAGAGGATAACATGGGGTTTTTGGAAATACTGAACTAACAGTACTACAAGTAGAATGTGAGGCTATCTAGGGGTATTCTATACTGGATTTATACGGGCCTCTAGTTTAAGAGGGTATATATGGATGGGCCAGGATTATTTCTGATATACTGGTAATGAGGATTTCCAAAGGATGTATACACCAATCTGCCATAACATGAACACCACCTGACTAATATTAAGTAGGTCCACCTCATGCTGCCCCCCCCCCCCCTGACAGGTGCCATTGTAATTGCAATTTTATATCAGTGGTGTTAATATTATGGCTGATCTTTTTGTATATAGTCCTGATTTTTACAACTATCTTTCTTCATTTTGTGTTTCACAAGTAAAACAAAAAATGGTCTGCTCATTATGTATGAACTTAAACACTACAAAAATCACAGTAAAATTGAGTTCGCTTGCCAGTAGTGGCGTAACAAATTATCCTTGACCTCACATAACAGCCCAAAATCACCAGAGTCAAAGCCATTACTATATAATGTCAGCAAATATAAAAGACAAATTAACTTGAGCACTTGTCTCAGTTTTTAGTATTAGCCTGTAGCCTACATGGTAGGGGAGAACTCTCACATCCAACACATCCTCTCTGATTTGCTACACTGCTATGAGCATATCAGCTAAGCACCAGATGAAAAGAACAGAACTCTCTAATTCAAAGATGTGCTCTCAAGTCCTATTCAACCTGCCTTTTTGTACCTTACTGCCACACAAGCACAGCTGCAAACTTCATTGAAATTATAAATGACTGGAACTATGAATGAAATAACTTACCTTGGAGTGAACATAGTCATGCCAAGAAAGAAGTACATTCCAGGGAAATAGTGGATATTTTCAATATTTTTGAACAAGCAAATATTTCACCCTCCTTAATACAGTGTCTAAAGATAAAACTGACATACTTGAACACAACCAAAAGGAAAAGTAGCTTTTAATCTTTTATCCAGAAAAAAAAGCAAAAGATGTAATAGTCTTCGGTTGAGAATGTAGGTACACCCTTGGTCTCAGAAGCGATTACCCTTTTAGCAGAAATAACTTCCTGTAAGGGTTCTGCATAATTGTCCACCAGTCTCTGACATCGGCTTGCTGAAATATTCAACCGTTCTTTCATGCAAAATTCCTTCAGTTGAGTTCAAGATGTCTGAGGGTTTTCTTGCATGTACTGCCCTTTTCAAATCCCACACATTTCAATGGGGTTCAAAAAGGTGTAAATGTGAGGATGTACTTACTTATTCCATGTGTCTGATCTATATTTATTTGGATTATGAAATTGACTACAAATTGTTTTTGATTGACGTTACCAAAAATAACAGCTAGCTGTCTTCATTTTGCTAGTGCTACAGTTAGTTTGCAAACAGAATAAGGCTTAACTTACTTTCACTTTGAGCCCACCTTTTTCAGCCTTATAATAAAAAGCTAAATAAAAGGAATAAAATAATAACACCATCACTAGGACTGCTCGATAGGGACAAAATATCAGTATTGCAATTATACTATTACATACTGCAACTATAATATTATTCAAAATGTTAAAGGGTCCATATCACTTTTCTCTAATAAAAAAGGTTTGAAGTATGTACGTGCACATCCCCATTCGTACAATCCATATATGGGAACTAAGCTTCAAGAACAGGTTTTCAAACAATAGATGTTGTGATGTCACAAAAACCAACACATTTACTTATACCTAGCCTTTAGCAGTTAAACCCCCACCCCTTCAGACAAAAGTTCTAAAAGGTCCTGTGATCTGATAGATGCTTATTTCCATATTGCAGCATTGTGCCATATCAGTATTGCAGAAAACATAATAGTGATAATGATGTACAAACGATATATTGTGCATCAACCATCACCCTTACAGGAAATTTAGATTCAGAAACATTTTGGGTGCATCAGGCGCTGCTGGTTTTAATGGGAAGGGCCAAGCTCTCCCTCTCTTTCAAAAAGAAAAAAAAAACAGGGATCAAAATGTAACTTAACTTTTGGCATCCAAATAATTGTACTTGCTGTTAACATATAACTAGGACCTTGGTGAATCTAGGAAAGCCCACCAAGTGGTAAGAAAATTTGAGTAATTGTAGTTGGAGAGAGACTCAAATGCAATGATGCAGGGTGTAAGCTATTGACAGCCCTCCCATCCAGTATTATGAGCAGCCGTCAGTGGAGTGCACATATTTAAAAGGTGCCATTCTAGTGAAACTTCAAAGTCAGAATTGTTCATACTGTTTGTGATAGGAGCCGGATGGTTACCGCCTCTAAAAGGTTGGCTTGAAGCAAAGTTTTAGCCCATTGCATATTGTTTAAAGCCATTCATGGTGCATGCATAGTGTTGTAAGGCAAAATAGTTCCCCCAAAATCTTTTACATTTAATGCAATTTTGTCTACCAACATATAAAACTTAGAAAAGGTTTGTTAATGCTTGTTAGTCATTTTGGGTGGTTAATAAAATGAATATATTTGTCCTGCAAAACCTGCATACCCTGGTTCCTACCACTAGGCCAGTTGTTCTAATAAGTTGACAAGTTTTACTGCAGTACCTCAGTTCACATCAACCATATAAACAATAACCAAATGCAAGCAAGCACTTCCTGAATATAAAAGATGAAATAAGAACCAGTAACATTCCATTGCACCACTCTGAAGCCGTTTCAGCTTTGTTGGAAGAAACAGTGAATTGTACTTTGGCTCAGCAGTGCTTCTGCAACAGAAAGCCTGAGCAGATAGAGCAGTTGCTCTTCTTATTGTAGCTCAGTGCTCTGAGCTCCAGCAACGAGGGGATAGACCAAGGCTCTAACCTGAAATTGAGGGCACTTGTCTGCCTAAATTGGGGCCAGGAGATGGCATTTTATTTAAGTGCACACTGTAGGCGGCGAGATGAAGAGCCCCTTGCCTCAGGAATCGCCCCATGTTACACAAAGAACATGGAACTGTGGGGAAATTAGAAAATGGCCACAAAGCCGTGCTACTGATGGAGGCTGGGCCCCTTATCCCACTGAACGAGGATAAGTTTCAGCTTCTAATATGATGGTCAAGCCTGGGATTTGGCTGTGGGATTCTACTTTTAGACCAGAAATAAAAAAAAAAATTACAAAAAAAAGAAATTACTAGAACCATAGACACTCTATAATATCTTTTTACTTTATGGTAAGGTAATGGAAGAATGACTGGAAACTGTACTGGGGATTTTGATGACCAAGCCTGTGTGTAATGCTATGTCAATTCAAAGCCCTGTTAATTGAAAACAACCTTCCATCCCTGCAGGATAACAAGCCGTGGACGTGTTTTGTTTCCAAGTGCTTTTCTTTCAGTACTCTCCTCTTCTCAACATTGAGGTCACAATGGTAATGACTGTTTTGTTTATTAAACAATGCTCTTTTCTAACCTTTTATCATTTGAGATGCTAGAAATTTGCATAAGAGTTCATAAAGTCCTTGATGTTAAAAAGGGTTGAGTATCCCTTTAAGCAACAGGTCCCTGGGTTGAAAGCAAAATTAAAACACGGCGGGCAATAGCAGTCCCTGTCATAATGCACCATTAGATGGAGCAGCCAAAGTGTCATCGCCAGGCCCATTCTAATTTAATGAGGGGAATAAAGAAATGCTGCGAAACGAGACTGAGGACTCGGCCTGTTTCTACCACACGCGAGGGAGGAGAGTTGGGACACTTCAAGGTGATTTGGCTCCTCAAAACTGAGGCTGACTCAAATCCAGTATTATTTTATGAATAAAACATTGGCAGTGCTCATGCAGAGGTCTTTAACATTTTAGACTGCGAGTGCAGCCTTGGACAAAAGCCATCAAAACAATCTGAAAACAAAACTATGCAATGCAGGATAAACTCCCAATCTGCCCTGGTCCTGTCACGCATTGTGTATTTAATCATGACGGCAAATGTCACAATTTTAAAACAGCTTCAGGCTGCAAAATTGTAATCAAATACAGATTCTTTCAGCCTTTTAAAACTTCACTGTTGGCTGCCAGAGAGTGGATGCCGTTGCACATTTCAATCATGACTATTATCTAAGTAAATGAAGTAAATTCACCATGAATCAAATCCTTGATATTATTCAACTGTACGAAAACACAGCTCCCTGGTGCATGGCCTGTTTGTTGTGCTCGCTTCAAAAGATGGAAAATGGAAGCTATCAGTAGAGATCAGCTACTCTACTGTCCACAATTGAGAATGGAACAAGTCTGGTCATGTTCGCGCTAAAAGGGCACATGACAATATAAAACTGGAAAGTGCCATCAAAGGTTACAGGAAAAGGCCAAGGCCACACTCATCAGCCGGCTAATGAAGAATGTTGCGGACTGAAATGTCATGAATGGAAATGTCATGTAGCGGCACTACTCAGGACATTAAGGCCACCCAAAAGGGCTCATGGCAAGCCCTGCTCTTGTTCAGCTTACTCCGTCTAAGAACCTGTTTCCAAGAACCTGAAAGTCATTAAGCAGGAACTTTAAAATGACCAAATCGAGACCGGCGTTTTAAACACGAGAGACAATGTTTATTTCATTACTATTTACATGAACGCAGCAGCTTGAGTAAAGGCTGAAGCTAGAGGGAGTAGATGATTGTCCGGCTCTTCAGCTGTTCCACATACTCTTTGGCTTGGTCCAATGAAGTTTTCTGCTCCACCGTGGGAGGCATGCCCTCCACCAGCTTCACAAAGTAATGACAGTGCACTTTGTCCATGATGCCAAACATGCCTCGGCCATGATAGCGAATGCGTTTGAGATACTTGCCTTTGCTTGAGAAGGACTCGGCTGTTGGGGAGATGTGAAAACAGCGCCAGTTGGTCAATCATAAGAAAAAGGCCAATAAATAAATGAACATACTGCAGAACACTGCCCTGTAAAACTTACATTGGTCTGCACCTTGTATTAAACTATGTACTGTCAAAAGGATAAGTTTAAACAATGGGTTAAACTAAAGTCTGTAACTGTAAATTACAAAATGCACCTATAAGGTAAATGGTGCTGATAAAATGGACATGGAGTGTAGGAGTACCTAGTACAGTAGCACATCAACATAACTGGCCCATAACCTTCAAAACTACTTTAAGTAAAATACTTGTGTTCAGAGTTTCAGTTCCACTGTCTTGTAATTATAAGCTGCACCCAGAATAAGAACTTCATTGTCTGTTTCCGCCCTGCTCCTCAGCACTCAGCACTTTGTATGAACATGTTCATCAAAAACTTAAACTTAGATACTCTCAAGCTGTAAACTCCTTACTTCGATTTACAGAGAGATCTACCAATTTTATAATAATTTCTACCAATCTGACAATAAACAACTAAAAACAATTAGCAATGCAATTAACTGACAGATTCCTAATAGACTAACTTGCCAACCTGTCAAATTAGACATGACCGTTAATCTTTAGCAGTGAGAATGCTCAACTAAGCAAGATTAGCACTGTCATTGCCACTAGATCAGCTGTTCCCCTCAGACATAAGTAACATGAGAAAGTAAATGAAACCCATTGAGGCAAAGTTACTAAATGGAAAGTGCATTGTAGTATATTTAGTATATTAATACATAAGTGCATAAGTACAACACTTACCAACATACAAGTTTGATTTATATTCAACATTGTGGTTCTTTACTGCCATTTCTTGAGCTTCTAAAAGAACCTGTTAAGCATAATATAATTAAATATCATTAAAGTACAAGTTAGGCCATGTAAGGTTTAAAGACAGTTATAAAGCTGAACAGGTACCTCTTTTATTACTTTGGCTCCCTTCTTGTCATTGAACTCAAGCTGAGCAAGGGCTTGGTCAATGGTCATTCCTCTGATCTGTCATAAGAAAAATTAATTAGCTAATGGTTTTCAGCTTAACGTTCATGTAAAGCTATGATGGTGTACAGAAAATATACTCTTAGCAGAACTATGGCAAGATAAATCAGCTAAAACAACTCTCCTGTACTACAGTTTACAATTTCATTGTAGACCGTAATAAAGTGCCTTCCCTCTGTATAGGCAGAATGATTGTGTGTGGATCTGCAGTAGAACTTTTAAACACTCCAGTAGTATCTCTCAAAATGCAACAGACTCTACTGAGCAATGCCTAAGAATCAGCCAACTGTTTAACAATCTCTTTGTCTTGAGTGCTTAGTCACTTTATTAGTTGAAAGACATCAAACATTAATCATGAGCCTTATATTCTCCCTCTGCCTGAAACTAACAAATACTTCACAGTTCCCAGGGTGCTGTATTATGTCTTCACAACGAAGTGAAGAAGCTGCTATTAAATGGTGAAAGAACAAACTGCAAAGACAGAAGTGAAATAACTGCAGCTACACAACAATATAATTTATTAGACATGTGCTGATGTTACTCTTCAGAATCACAATTCTGCTTTTCACCACTTTGCATTCATACTTTGAACCCCTCACATCAGTAATTATTCATTTTAGTCATATTTTCATATTAAAGTCAACATGAGTGCATTTTTTCTGTATAATGTTTACAAGTGGAACAAGCTATCAGAGAGGGTCTTTGGGGTAGCTGGGCATTTTTGCTCAGTGATGGGTAGGGGATGTGGCAGAGGGAGGTAAAAACATTATTGGTCAAGATAATTTCCCCACCTCCTGATACGTGGTGATGCGGTATAATTTCATAAGATGTCATTGCATTTTGAAGGACAATTATGCAATGAGGCAAAATGTATGTCTTTTATATGAGATGACCATTTATGACTGGGGCAGTGGTGGTGTAACGGTTAGGGAGTTGCCCCTGTGACCTGAGGGTTGCCAGTTTAAATCCTGGACTTTGCATATATGGAGCAGTGGACAGCTATGAACAGTGCCTGGCGAGGCCACCACTGCCCCATGGTACAGAATGAATGGAATATGTGTATATATGAATAGAACGTGTGTCAGCATTGGGAAACTAGAGAAACAGAAAAGTCTAGAACCAGGAATGACTTCTACTGTGCAAGCCAATATATAAATGGATAAATATTACAGAGTTATTTTGTTTTTATTTAGCATTGTTCTTACGGTTGTTCAGGGTCACTCACCAGTTTAGCTAGGTACCACATCTTGTCTTTGCTGTACTTAATCTGGCGTCTGCTGTGAAATATCTCCTGAAAAAGACAAATAGAATGACATGTAACAATGGCAAACCAGTTAACAATTTATAGTTATTATATGGAAACAGTGAGAAAGGGTCACTAACAGCTGGTCTGGGGGGCTCATCTTTCTTTTGAGGCGGATAAAGAATGCGATTTTTCCTCTCCCAGTTGTGGCCATTTAATACTGCAGAAGTGTGGAGACAGGATACTTGCAAGCAAGGTGTGAGAAACCTGGTGAACAGAGTACATGCAAGCAGAACAAAGTTGTCATGAAAGAGGGAAGGAAATAATGGAATTAGGTTTTATTTTCATTGCTCTTTCATGTGTTATTTTTCTTTAATTGCAAAACTGAAATCTATAGATCTAAAATCTATAGATAATGAAAGAAACATTATAGATACAATATACACCCACATGCCCCTCCATTAGATACATCTACACTCCCTGTCACTTTACTACAGCCATTATAGATGGAGTTCCCGTTTCTCTACAGATTTTTTTTGTCTCCCTTTATCCTGTCCATTAATGGTCAGAACCCTCACATGACCACCACAGAGTGGGTATTATTTGGATCATTATCATTCTCAGCACAGCAGTCACACTGGCATGGTAGTGTTATGTTAATACGTGTGCACTACACAGAGTGGATCACACATTAGTGTCACTGGTGGACTGAATTGTAGCGAATTGTATACTTTGGTCAGAAACGAATCACTACTGGAGGACTAGAGGATGACTAACACACAGTATGCAGGAACAGATGAGCCTTTACCTCTGATCTACAAGGTTGACCAACAAAGGGGGTGTGACTACCTCATCTGCTTTGTGCAACACACAGACACACAATAACATTCAGCTCTCATATCAGTCAGTTTCACTGCTTTAATGCGAATGATTCACCACCCAAATAATACCTGCTCACTAGTCCTGGCTTTTGCTTAACAAGGTAAATGCAGCTAATGAATAATATAGATAGACTACTGTTTGTAACTGTAAACTGCACTTTCATGCTGGAAAAAAACAACAACAATGAGTGTAGATACAAAGCAGGTGATCTGTGTATTCATATACACATACTTAACACATCTCTAAAAATACATCCATATACGTTTATACTGCATATACATTACATGTTTACGGTTAATATAATATACATGGCAACACATAAGAAGCATATATAATCTAGGTACAACATATTTGCCCTTGATGCTTCCACAACTACAGGACAGGCTAGCTAACTTAGCTAATGTTACCCAAAACTACTCACGAACCTCGAATGAATGTGACCAACCAAACGGCTGAGAGCTGTAACACCTGCGGACCGCATAACATCAGTTTTGAGTACATTGTAACACTCTGTAAAGCTTAATGTAGCATAAAAACGTTAAATAAAGAAAGCTAACGAGTCTCACCACTCGCTACCCCAACGGTGGCCGCCATGGTCAATACGCAGCAACCGGAAACTGCCCGCAGTGTCGCAAAATAAGGGCGATGTTTAAAAATACAGAGTGGCAAATTATTTTTATGCTATAGCTAAGCAAATGTGAAACACACAATAAATGCAGTTAATCTATTTTAGAGTGTGTTATTGTTTGTCTAGCACGTCAGTAAAGAAAACTGCGCCTGGTACAGTTTTTATTTTGCCCCACTTCAGATCGACAGACGGCACTTGCTGTGTTGCCGTAGAAGCAGCGTACATGTGTGAATGGAGCTGGTAGTCGTTAGCTGTTAGCCCTTAGCTGAGAGGCCCTAACTAATTTTCTTTCTCAGAGGTGGAATAAGATAGTTGGCTCAGAATGCATGAGAGGGTACTGCCAGCTTCTCCCAACTGGTACTGCTCCCGTTGCAGCGACGTTAATAGGGACGGTGTTATGGGCTTTGGAGCTAAAAACACAGTCTACTTGGTGAAAGTGACTGCAACCTCAGCAGCAGTCATCGGCAGGCATATTTACTGTACTAACACGTTTATTTCTGCATCCACCCTGTACAGATGCTTCATTTCGTTTTTCTCTCCGCAGGGGAACTAGGTGGTCACACTGAAAGAGTTTCTGGCTTTGCATTTTGCCATCACGATGGGCAAGAACACGTGTGTGCCAGCACTTCAGATGACAAAACGGTGAAGATCTGGGACATTGAGCAGAAAGTCGTGTTGGCAGAGCACACTGTTCATCAGGTAAGTCATGAGCAGTCTCAGTACACTTGTGCATAAGCAGAGGAACTGATGGGCAGAGTAACGATATGGGCTTGTGTTTGTTCAGAGCACCATCACTTCCATCCATTGGTCTCCAGTGGAGAAGGGTCTGGTGGTGTCAGGAGATGAGAAGGGCATTGTGGTGTGCTTTTGGCATGGCAGGAATGACACCCACAGTTTTTTTCCTGAACCCAGAAACATATTTTGCTTGGCCTGCTCCCCGCACAACGAGAACCATGTCGCAATTGGGTAAGATCATACAAATACTACACCATACATATATGACTGTCTGTGTCTGTGAGCTCCTAGTCATACTTGCTGGAGGCAGAACTAATAGACTTTCTCTCAAAGGTACAAGGATGGAATGGTTGCACTGATAGACATCAGCAAGAAAGGAGAAGTGGTCCACCGGCTACGAGGTCACGATGAGGAGATCCATGCCTTAGCCTGGTGTCCTGAGCCACGAGAGGAACATCTGTATAGCCGACCAGAAGACAACACTGGTGCGTGATCAGGTTCTAAACATTTGGTAGATAGATGACTTAAAAGAGTCTTTTAAAATACTTTCTCACAATTCAGCCGTGAGATGTTACTAAAGTCATTTGGAGGGGTTTCATGTGAAATGGTGCTTTGTAGAAATACTTACTGATTTGTTTACAACAGGAACCTTCGGTCATGATACCTACAACACTAATCAATCTGTCTTCTGAGTTTTTATAAAAAAAAGTGACTTTGTTATTGTGAACATACCCCATCTCACTCACCTCAGTGGTACCTATCTTGAACCTTTGACCCTCTGATTACATGGGGAAGTCCCAGTATGTTATGTTGATAGTGCTAAATATGTAGAAATATGTTTTCTTCAAGGACACCCTTTGCTTCAAACAATGTTTCAGGCATTGGGCAACATATTTGTAACCGTTTTGTGCAATAACTTCCTGTAAAAGCTTTTAGATAGATCAAACTCTTCATATTTCTGGGCTGTTAGGGCTGGATGATATAGCCAATAAATAAAATTGAAATAAATGCTTAAATTTAATCCTGTGATTCATACAATTACACCTGCACCATATGTCTGCTCTTAAACATTCTTGTTTATTTTTTGTTTATTTCCTTTTTAAATATTTTTTCATTTAACAGGTCCAGCACTAAGTTACATGTCAAACAACTCTGAATGACTTTGTTTATATTTCAGCCATTTAATTATGCATTGATTTAAAAAAAAAAAAAAAAAATGATAGAATTCATCTGAACTGTTATGATTGCCAGCAAATGCATCGAATGGGCTAGCAGAGGCAGAAGGCGGAGGATACCTTGCTTCAGGGAGCCGAGATCAGACCGTTAGAATCTGGAGCACAGCCAGAGGCAAAGGTGAGAGAACCATATTGGTGTAGTCCTCTTATACTTAGGACTGTGTTGTACCTTCAACTGTTGGCATTTAGCATGATGAGGTCCTCTCTGACTCTTCCTGTAGGTGTGATGACCTTGAAGCTTCCGTTTTTAAAGAGACGAGGGGCTGGGGTGGACCCCGGGGTGAAAGAGCGCCTCTGGCTCACTGTGCACTGGCCTAAAGGAAGACCTTCACAAGTTGTGTCCAGCTGCTTTGGGTAAAGGCTTTTAGAATGAATGAAGTTTTGTACGTTTGCATATGTTTGCCTCTTGCCCTTGTTGTACTGGATTTGCTCTTCATTTGTGTGCGTGTGTTCACACATGTAAAGTGGCGAGCTTGTGGCATGGGACCTCACAAAATCAGGCAAGCAGAAGTGGACTTTGCTGGGCAGTTCTCCTGACGGTCAAAACCACAGCCGTATCGTCTTCAACATGAGCTCAGTGCGTGTGGGGGACAGGGAGCTACTGATCAGCACATCCATGGACAGAGAGGTAGATCCTTCAAATAAGCATAGTTCTAATCGTGTCTTCCATTATCACCACAGCGCCCCTGTGTGTGTAGTACTGAAAGTTGGGGAAAAAAAGACAGGAGAGACTAATGTTTTTCTCATTCTAATATTTATTTCAGCAGATGGTTGTGCAGCCATGTTTTTTCAGTTTAGTCAGTGTGCTGATTATAAAAAAACACTTTAATGTTTAAGGTTCTTTTCAGCCAAACTGACTGATGGCTATTTATTTATTTTCAGTGCATTTTGGGGCTTTTTTTAAACTTAAGAACCCAGTACCTTCTGTTAGCCAAAACTGCAGTATAAATAACAATATTTACTCTTACATTTGAACAAACCAGCTGTTTACTTTATCAAATGAAAGATTTGCTGCCTGTTCACATAATGTAAACTGAATAGCAACAATTGAATTGTTGCAACATTGAAAGTAAGAGGCAATAATTCTCCCAAAATTTTGGTACAGATGTATCCGCAGCACCATAATAGAACAGAAGTGCAATTATCTGGCTCATGTTCTTTGCATCATAAAAATGAATTACAGCCAAAAAAATAAGGAATTATTTTGATTATGCATCCCTCAACAGGTGTTCTTGTCTAAACACACTGATACACAACAAAATTATTGTCGGTGGTTATTGATGTTACAATGCAAGTGTTGCATCTGGAGATTAAAGCTGGGCAATATGACAGTTATCATTATTGTTGTGATAAATTGCATCAAAGTGTGTCAATATCAGTGTGGACCATTAAGAACACTGACTATCAGCATGTTTCATTACAAAGATGGGAAAATGTGTCCTGTTTACTTGATTTAGTGCAGCGCAATGTGTGGAAAAAATGAACCAAAAATTCTTGCACAAGAACCGGCTCTACTGGGTCTTTTTTTCGCATTTTCAACTTAATGCCTCTAACTGTCTGGGTTTGTGTATTGTAAATATTTTTAGCGTATCATTGTATTTTTAGTGTTGGCCTATATGTTTGCCATATTGTTCACCCCAGGAGAGACTGTTGTATGCGGTTATCCAACAGGAGGTTACTGGTTTTTTTTAACTATGTCCAGATTAAATGCTGGGACCTGGCCTCTCTGGAGTACTGCTGGACTCTGCCCACTCTGGGAGGATTTGTATACACTCTGAGCTTCTCTCCCGTGGGCACGGGTTGCTTGGCATTGGGGGTTGGGGACAACATGATCCGTGTATGGAACACTATGTCCATCCACAACCCATATGACACCAAGACCTACTGGCAAAGCATCAAATCCAAAGTAACTGCGGTAAGTGCAGATAAAACTGGTTGTTACAGTATGGCCCAAGTGATCTCACAACACTTTTTGGTTTGTCCTCACACTTTTCTCATAGCCGAAGGTGTACCAGATGTTACAGTTCAACTGAAACCAGTTTAGCTTCTTTTATACCATGTTCATTCATGTCCAAGTGATAAGTATAGTACATATAACTTTCATACCATATTATTTAAAAAACAAAATTTTTGTTTTTCCCATAATCCTCAATCAAAGTGTAGTGACTTTTGCCTTTAAAACATCTTTTGTTTTAAAGGCAAATCTCTTATCTTATCTTTTGCATCGTCTTGGTTCAATGATCAAATCCACCAGTGGATAGGGTACAGTTTTCCAGTAAAATCTCACTAATCATTGCACTAAAGTGCTACGCCAGCACAGATACCTTCCTGATATTGTATTTTATGGCACAGCACAAAAAGAAAAATGTTATATTTTCCATTTCACATTGACTACAAGCCACAGTTGAAATCTTTTAAACCAAACTAGGGCTTATATTTTGACCCAGTTTTTTAAAAAGTTTAAGTGAATCATGTGTAAAATATCAAAATGTAAAACCATTGGCATTCGTGTATTGCTTGTAAATGGCAAAGTTAATGCTACCTTTACTTTGTGTATCATTACTTTGTCCAAGTTCCACTGACATACATGCTTTATTGATCCCTGAGGTGGGAGTTGCCACTGTACGTGCATGTGACAGATGCATATAATTATGTATTTACACAAACTGTCCATGACATCAGTGCATAAAAAATGCTGAAGTGCAGAATACAGTGACACCACATTGAGACAATTCTAATTAAGAGCGTGAGTGTGCGTATGTGTGTGCGTGTGTGATTAGTTATTATTTTGTAGAAATTCTGCTCTGTTGACCCGACAGCAGTCAAAATTAAAGATGCTGCCGTTGATTTGCTTAATAAACTTAATTTGTCTACTTGCTTTTCATTATTTATTTGTTCTTTGACAGTTGGCCTGGCATCCAGTGAAGGAAGGCTCATTAGCCTTTGGCACAGATGATGGCAAAGTGGGCATCTATGAAGCTTATTCTAACAAGTAAAAGAACATGCAGTCATTATTTTCATCTTTTGCGTACATAGATTGCTGACTAAGCTTATACTGATTCCATAATTTCCATCTCTATTTTTTCTTTGTATGTGCAGGCCTCCTCAGATATCCAGCACATACCACCGTAAGACGGTCTACTCTCTGGACTGGGGACCCCCCATTCCACCTATGTCATTCGGTAAGTCACTTTTTGACGTCGGAACAAGTTAATTCATGGCGCTCTATGTGGTCCTGCAAACATTAAACTAGGAGAGATGCCAAGAGCCATCCGTCAGTGAAGAGCATCACTCAGCACATGCTTAATGTGCACTGGTAATTGAGCAGGCTGCTGGCGTAAAAGCCCCGCTTCCCTTCCCTCACAGGCACTTTCTGTGGGGAAACAGAGGAATAGAAACTTCATTTGTGGCCGAGCCGTCGCCGCATGACACTTTTATCGCCATATCTGTCATCAAGCTGGGAGACGGCGGAGATAATTGCTTTTGTTTTGAGAGAGCTGCTGACGGGGAAGCGGAGGCGGGGGGTAATTTGTTTACACTCTTTTTGCTGGCTGGGCGCTTCTCCCACGCCCATCCCCCAGGATGCCGCTGGTGGCAAGGCAATGCAATGGATTATTCGACATTTTCATTTGCACATCTGGGGCTGTGGGTCTTTACAGGGGCTGTTAAAGCAGTAAAGAATGAACTGCACAGGCCTGAGTCTGTATGATAGGTAAAGTGTATATGGTGTTGGTTAGAGGTGGGTCTGGTTATTTGAATTGGATTTGGTTATTCGAAAATGTTATTGAATATTTATTTGACTTCATCAGGTATTTGAATAAACCACATAGTTGAAATTTGAAAAGAAATTCTCTGCAGATCAACCTGTAAAAAAAAAAAAGGGTCTTGTTTACCTTATGTCATGTAAAGTGAGATCACTTAAGCAGTAGGGCTGGCCCAAAAAATTCAAGTTTTGGTTTATGCTGGTTTTTGTTTCCGTATTTAGTATGCATATCATTTGTCTTTTAACCCTTTTAAACAACATAACTGAACAACTCTGTACTTCATATTTTTAAAGGTGTTTATCACTGCTTTAAATAAGAAAATTGATCTTAAAGGAAAATTGATCGTGTGTGTGTATAAAACAATATCATATATACAAACTATATAAAACTAACCAACATACGGAAATTATGATTGAATGTGAAATCTAAATAAACAATTTTAGAGTATTTAAAGCATAAAAACCGCTGTTTGGCCAGACTCTACTTAGCAGACCTGAATACATCAGCAAACATGACCATTTTAAAAAGTGGAAGTTGGGTTAATTAACTTTAAACTGGTAATGTAACATAAGCTGGTAGTATATTAAGTCACATTCACCTTAAAAACCAAGAAAACTCACTAGTGAGTGATGGGGTACATCTCGCTTTGTATGCTAATTTCATACAGTAAATGAATGTTGAACCTTTCACAGTGTTTCCCACACTTCTAAAAACAAACCAATGAAAAAGCACCATTTGCAGCAGGTGTTTATATGGACACCTAGACTCCATAGCATTTGTTTACTTCAAAATCCCAGAGAGGTACTAGAGGAAATTAGCAGTATTGTAATGGTGAGACAAGCAAAGGCTTTCTTTTCAGTGAAGAGTTAGGTTGAGGAGAAAAACATGAAAAAGTGATGTTTTCCATAAGTAACATGTTATATTTACTTATAAAAATCTGACCTCTCATTAGAATTTGTTCAAATGGGTCACTGTTGCTGTAAATATTATTTGGGAAATGCTGCGTTCCATGTGTTTTCTATTTGGGAGTGTTTTTGTTAAAAGTTCAACATTTAAAATTGTATAAATGGTTCAGATGCCAATCTTGTACTTGTGTGTGGGTGTATATGCGTGTTCTGGGCTCAGGAAGCTCTGGAGACAAGCCCTTGTACAGTCTGTACAGCTGTGGTGGAGAGGGGGTCATCTTTCAGCATGACCCTTGGAATCTGTCCGGAGAGGCCAGCAACATCGACAAACTCATCCGTGACACCAACAATATCAAAGTAAGCCACTTCATATACGCATGACTGATCACTTCTGCTTCACTCAGACAAAAAAAAAATTGGTTTGGTGTTTTCATGTCCCCCCTCTTCATCCATCAACTCGCCTTCTTCACCTGACGATCTTACCGCTGTTTATCTTTCTAAAGAAATTTGTCTTTGTTTTTTGCAGCACAAACTCTCCTTGCACACAGACCTCAGCTGGAAGCCAGATGGGAAAGTTTTAGCTGTTGGAAATGAAGATGGGTGGGTGGCTCTCTAATGGTGCTCTGTGAATAATCTGCACGGCTGTTTGTGTGCTTTGAGTATCAGACTCCGTTTAGTAATAATCAGGTACTCTTTTGAGAGAGAGGTTTTTCACCTCAGTGGGATTTTTCTCGTTTAAGCAAAGGTATTTATTTTATTAATATATA
>JBBPDA010000023.1:68977-100745 GCA_037974385.1 Arnoldichthys spilopterus | reverse complement strand
TCCAAGTGATCTTTATCAAACTACTGATGTGCAGAAATATTATTTTATATATTAATATTAGCCAGTATGAGAGAGGCCTTTAGTTGCTTAGAAGTTACCCTGGGATCCTCTGTGAGGTCAAGCGCTCTTGTATTTGTTCAAATTGTATACAGTCTGTCTGACTGTGGATTTGTGAAGTCCAAACCCATTAGATATGGTTTTGTAACCTTTTCCAGCTTAATAAGCATCTACATCTTGCTTTCTGAGATCTACAGTAATCTCCCCATTTCATGCCATCAGCTGGCATGCTGTCTGCACAGTCAAATCCCTGATGTTTTTATTATTAGGGTCCAAGCACAAACGTGTGAAAGACCCTATTATTATTATTATTATTATTATTATTATTATTATTATTATTATTATTATTATTATTGTAAAACAGGGCATCTGCTCATGCCTGTGTGTCATCCCTTATCTAATTTCACCTTTAAAAAAGTATAGATATTTATATACTTTTGTAAATCACAGTTATGTAATATTGGATAATTTTCCTCAAAAAAGAGAAAGAAAGAAGAGACCATGTATAATAATTTTGACTCATTTGTTTAAATGAGTTCTTTTCATCAACAAAGAGAACTTTTGTAACAACACACAAACAATAATCAACACTAAATGTCTAAATTAAGTATGTACATTACTTCAGGCATAACACTAATATATAAGCCCTTTAGAACTCTGTCTTATGAATACAGTTTTATGTTATATTGATCTAAAATGAATTAAAATCACTCTGTTATATAATGTTATAAGTAGACATCAGGAAAAAACAAAATAAATAAATGTAAGAGCCCTTAAACGATCAGAAGTATTAATTCAAGAGTACCATCATTCTTTGAAAATGTTTTCTTCTGTACTGTGTGTCACACCTTGCCAAAACGTTATATTAAAGGCATTTTACGGTGTTCAGTTTCAAGAAAGATCATTCTCTCTCTCTCTCTCTTTCTCTCTCTCTCTCTCTCACATACACACACACACATACACATACACACAGTCATTACAGCTAACCTTCATGAGAACATTTGTCATTCAGTTTGGTCATCAGCAGTGCGAGCCATCAACAGGCCAGACTGTTATCCGGGCATAGATCTGAGAGAGAGCGCACAAAAGAGAGAGAGAGAGAGAGAGAGAGAGCGCACGAGAGAGAGAGAGAGAGAGAGAGAGAGAGAGAGAGAGAGAGAGAGAAAGAGAGAGGGAGATAGAGAGAGAGGCTTCCATTGGGCTCGGGCCATCATGGGCAGAAAAAATAAAATCTATTGAGAGCGGTCCACTAATGGGCAAGCTTAGAACATTTCCATTCCAAAACGAATCCAATATGGAGGATATGGAGGGCATTCCTACTCTAAAGGTCAAGGCTGACTTTGCATATTTTATCCCCTTTATCTAAATCATTTTTTTTATGACTGGTGAAAGGCTTTAAAAGTTCTAAAGCATTAAAAAATGTTGTTCATTTTCTTTAGTCTGGCAAACAAATGTAAAAATATTACAGTAAATCTAAAATGTTATTCGCATGTGTTGATTACATTATATACATAAATTATTACTGGATGTGTAGAAAGGGCTGCTGAAGCAGAATGTTACATTTACAGCAAAGACAGCAACATATGAATAAACAAAATGTGTATCTTGTAATATGATCCACATCATGGGAGTGATTTAGCTCAAATACTTTGGACAATCTCAACCAGATGCAAACATTAAATGTACAAATAGCCTTTAAATACTTGAATGACTAAATAAATAAGGAAATATTGTTTTTTTTCCTATGTGACCCGTTTTCTACTGGGGCTCCAGAGACGATTCTTTTCAACGTAACTGATGCAGTGGGTAGCTTCGCATTTCTTAAACAATCATGTCTGAAGATGTATCCTGTTGTCATGAAACAGGTAACTGTGTTTCAGAAGAGTCAGTCATAGGCCTAAACTAAGTACATTGCTGAAATTGCTAGAACCATCTAGCACAAACCTGGATGGATTGTGGTGAACTGTGAACTTTCCGGAAGGAAAAGAAGAAAATCCTGAATAACTGCGATCTGAGATCGCTCAAACACTTGGTAATTTGTGTCGATAGTAAAACTCATGGCTATGTTTAATAATGACAGTAAGAACTTTTCCACATGCACAATGTGATGAGAACTCACAGGATTAGAACAGCTGTGTGGTCACAAGAAAACCACTTGGTAGTGAGGCTAAATGAAACAAAATTCGCTAGGGAGCATAAACTTTGGATTTGGAAAAAGATCATGTGGTCCTGTGATCCCAGATTTACCGTACTCTAGAGTGAATGGGATGTCAGTGTGAAAAGTGAAGTGCATGAAGCGATGGACCCGTCATATATGGTGCCCACTGTTTAAGCCTCTAATGTAATATAAAAAAAAAATGGTCAGTTGAGTACCTGAATATACTGAAAGACCAGGTTATACCATCAATGGATTTTTTCTTCCCTGATGGAAGAGGCATTTTCCTGGATGACAAAACCAAGAGACATAGAGTTCAAACTGTCAAATAGTGGTTCAGGTAGCATGAGGAATCGTTTACACACATGTTCCACCACAGAGTCTTGAAAGAGTCCTTTGGGATCTGTTGGAGAAGACTAAAGTGGCTTGACTCTGCGGTCATCGTGCAAGACCTCAAAAATTAATGCATCTCTATAAGAAAATAAATGTTGAATGCCATGGCAAATACATGTCATAATGAAAAATAAATCAGCCTAAAAGTCATTAAAATATAATTGTATGCCATTTTTAAAGTGATAAAAGTCTTGAATAGTATAGTCTGTAAATTTTTTCGACAGATGAGTTAAAAGTTAACTAGCTGTAAAATTTCAGTTGCAAGCATACTTGAAATTCTTTGTTACTCAAGAAATATGAACATGTATTATTATGATTATGATGATTATTATTATGATTTGTATGGTTTTTATTTTATTATTATTAATATTATTATGAAAATATGAATAACTATCTGAATTCACAATGGCCGCACTACTGGTAGAAAATGCTTGCCCAGTAAACTTGCGGATGTCTGCAGACAGAGCTATTTTGTGTTTCTGCAGTTGACATGGACATATTTTTGTAAGCTCTCACTAAGGATTAGAAATTGGTTATTAAAAACCAAAGTTCAACTTAAGTTATGTTATTATATATGCATTAATGACGATCCTTTACATGTAGATGTTTATGTAGAAACTGTTTATGGGTTTAGTGAATCAATTAATATTTGCACATATCCTATAAACAGCTTGTTTTGCTTGGTATAGCATAAGTACAGTATATAGTTAAGTAATTATTATTATTATAATTATTATTATTATGACTAATTGTTATTTATTCACTGATTTATGTTTATTTTAGGGGGAGTGTTCCAATTTTATCCTCAGTTTAGTCATTTTCAGCTAATTCCACCCACTAGCTAGGATGGGGGGATCTGGTATGTACACATGAAACCAGCCACTGCATCTTTTCCAATTGCTTCTGCAGCAATGTCATGACGCAACAAGCTTTGAGGAGAACACTGACTGCTAATTCTATTTATAAGGCTAATAGGGTCCTGTCTAGCATTGCACAGTGTGATTTTAGGAATGGGAGGGCCATCCTAATCACCCATAGAGAGTAAAGCCAGTTGTACTTAACTAAACTCTGGGCCATGGATGGTAGTGGGATCACTTGGAACTGAACACATGATATTCCATTTATTTCAAATCTACATTATGAAATGTAAGTTTATGTTTTTTTGTAGCGTGTGATGGATGTTTGAGTGTGTGAGCACTAGAGGTTTATTCTGCTAACAGTAGCATAGGCCTGTGGGTAGGATGAGGACTTCATGGAGTGTAAACAAAGTGTGTGTGTGTGTGTGTGTGTGTGTGTGGCTGCCTGCCACATCCTCCAAGTCCTGTAAATTCAGTTATCTTCATGGAAATTTAATAAGTGCCACCTCCTTATGTTAGCCAGCTGAGCTAGCCGCTCCCATCGCTCGGAGGAACACGTGTGATGATTTACAGCTAGGCCTTCAATTCCTCCTTCTCCTCTGCTCCCTCTGCTTCTTCTCCTTTTGCTCTTTTCCTCTCTTTTTTTTCCTAGGAAGAGCCTGTTAGGAGGGCTCTGGAAGTCACAGTGGCAGTGCTGACCCCCAGGGCTTCTCTTGCTTAAGCCAATATAGACCCTGTACGTCCTGAGGGGGCACCATATCAGGAGGGAGTCTGCCGCTTTTATTTATTTCTCTTCCCTTCCTCAATCCCTCATGTCTTCTGTCTCACAGCACCCTCCCCGTATCACCTCCCCCTCCCTTCTTCAAATGGATGGCTGCCTGTCTTGCCTGGCAGCCAGCAGAAAGCTTTCAGTTAAAAGGACAGCAATGCTCATTTGAAATCTTTGCCTTTTTTCTCAAGTCCCCTTTCTCTCCCTCTCTCTCCCCCTCCCTCTCTCTTTCATCTTCCTGACTGGTTTCAACCCTGTGCACCACACTGCCGTGCACATCTCTGCCATGACAACTAAATAGGCCCCCTAATACCACTTCATAAAAGAGGGAAGTTTCCTCTAGGCAAGTCCCTGTAAATTAAACACATAAATGGCGCCCTGGTGGAGGCCTTAAAGACTGAACCTCGCACTCGAGTGACAGCCCCAGCTTAGCAGTCCAAACTAAATGATGCCTTAACAAGGCGTAATTTATAGACATGTCTTACAGTAAGGAATACAGGCACTGCCTCATGACGAGGGCCATGGCCAAAAGTGCATGGGCAGTCCGTGTGTGTGTGTGTTTGTGTGTGTGTGTGTGTGTGTGTGTGCTTTAACCATGAGCTTATTAACAACAGGTGGAGTTGAGTGGTATAAGTTTGAAATGAGGGTGGCAGACAAAGGTGGAGAGGGAGAGAAAGAGAGAGTGAGAGAAAGACAGACAAAACAGAACAGAAAGCTCAGAACAAAAACAGCCGAAAGCACAAACAACTGACACTAATTCAGGGGTCCATCCAAACAGTTCTGTGACAGAAATAGATATGTTCACTTATTGCCACATGTGCCCTGGAAAGTAACAACAAAGTTTGAGAAATGTACAAAAAGAGGAAAATATGTACAAATACAAAATGTATATATTAAGCAAAAACAAATTGCCAATGAGCTAGGGAAAATTTTCAAAATTAAGCAAAATAAGCAAAAAAAAAATCTAATAATGTCTGAAAAATAGATAAAAATATAAAATAATTATTGCCTAGAAATAACAAATCAGTTTCTAAAATGTTATGTTGTTTTATATACTAGATATTTAGATATTTTACTTATTTTCCTTATTTCTTGTTTAATATATGAAGCAACATAGCAAGAACTGTTCTACTGGCAGCTAGGTCCAGTTATATTATCAGGGTGGCACTTTATGATTATATGACAATTGCTTCTTCTAATCTTTTAATGGTTATAGCAGCTTATTTATTATGTCTACATAGACTACAAACCCCTGAATAAGCAAACAGCACGGAATGGCCTTGTTCACTTAATAAATCTAAAGGCACATGCTTGTTATTTTCCATTGTACTGGTGTCACTTGTCCTGAGGCTCTTAAAAAACTGTATCAAGTTTCCTTTCTTCCCCTCTTCTTTTCATCAAGCCAGACATATTTGAAAGGGTCGGTTTAATTAATGTTAGGCACAGATTATATTTCATTGACAAGAACAAGCAAGTGGTACACATGTTCATACAGGAAGTTTTGGTGCACATTGTAATCTGTGTAAATACAGTCCAGCTATAAGCAAGCATGTTACATACATATCTATACCTTATGCTCCGGTACTTAGCAAGTAAAATGATACCTGACAATATACAGTTTGCCCTCTCTTCCACGTTTTAGTGTCTGGAACTAAAGTTAATATATAAGCATTTATGTCGCATTTTTAATATATTTTTCTCTAGTTTTTTTTAAGTTGCTGCAGTGTCATATCAGTGTAGTTAGAGAATATCTCTTGTTCCAACCAAAATGAGTGGAAAAGTATTCACAGTCAAATATGAATTCATTCTTTAATGTTGCACAGAAAATTAAGTGATTATTAATGTGTTTGTTTAAAATAACCAAACACGCAAACATACATGTCCTTTACTAAGCTAGCAGATTAATCACCATCAAACTACTTTATGTAACTTCGGTAGTTCGTGAAAAGGCTTCGTTATTTATTAATTTAATTAAAAAAAATTTTTAAAGTCATATTATGCAAAAATAATTGGAAAAGCCATTCTTACATAATATTTTTGTAAATCAACAGTACCCTTCCCCCCCCCAAAAAAATAGCTACTAAGGGTCATTTTTCCTTCAGTCATTTCCATCAACAGTCTCCAGTGTCCAATCAAAAAACACTTAAAGTCAAATACTGAAGATTCATAGCTAAACAAATGTAAGGGTTGAGAAGAGGCCTTTTAAATGCAAAGCGGCCATTGCTCACACACACACACACACACATACACACACACACACACACTTTAACTGCCTACAGATCTCAAATGGGGATGTTTGGCTTTGTAATTTCACCCTTGAAATGTGTGATTACAAACACGACAACTTTTTTAATTTTCTCTTTTGTCTGGATCCTGCTGCCTGCCACTCTGCCCCGCCAGCAAGGCCTTTTAATCAATCACAGAGATAATCAAATGTCACTGGCTATCTGCTCCATGTAATTACTTTTGCAATTAAAAATCAATCTCCAGTCACCTCCTCTAATTAGAAGGATGGGCCGATCTTCATCTAGATTGATTTTGTAATACATATTGACTTCAAATGGTGTAATGTGGCCATATTTCGCTGTTTTTAATGCTGGCTATGTGAAAACACAGACGGCAGGCTGCAGCATGTAGAGGCACTTGAGAGGCATTGAGAGGTACTCTAGTTACAAAGGGGAAAGATTTCCCATCTAGGAAAAAGGGCCACCAATTATTTTCCACTGATATGTAACCATAACATATAGACTAATAAAGAGAAAGATGAGTACAGAAGAAGGGGCATGCGTATAAATAAACAACATAAACAAATATAAATAAATAAATAAATAAATATACAAATACAAGCATATATAGATAGCTAGATAGATAGCTAGATGCTAACACAACACTTCCTGCATGATTACTTATCATGTCCTAAACATCAGCTGTCAAGATTTACGTGTTATGTACAAGCCTAAGTTCATCCGTGTGTGCAGGTGTCTCCTTAATAACTTAAATCCAGTCCACATGCTCAGAGTCATTACCAGAAGATCAACAGCAATGCTATCGGTAGAAGGGCTATGCTAGCCACTAGCATGATGGAGAAGAATTGCAGTACAGTGAATTCCTTTACTACATAAATTCCAATAGTGTAACTTTGGGTCACGTGTGTGACGCTAGCAAATACAATACATAGACAGTGCGTACACTCTTATAGTGGCCTTAGTGACCGGTATGTGCCATCCCTGTGCTAACATCTCTGCATGAGGGGGTTAATAAGAACCATTCTTATCAGGCCTTCCCTCCGGCCCGGGCCGCAGCCCAGGCACAAAGAGCCTGGCCATTGCAGAGAAGCAATTAATCACTATAGAGAGGGTCCTGCCAAACTCAGCCCCACCATACTGATAACACTGCCCGCTCCAGTTTAGCCTGATGGAGATGTGATTTCTTTTTACCTCTGGCAAAGGAAAAGTAAAGAAGAGAAAAAGAGAGAGAGAGAGAGAGAGAGAGAGAGAGAGAGGAATAGAGTGCATAGTAACCATCTAGTATATTTAATGACTACTCTTTGTAAATTCTTTATCAACAAACATTTTGAGTTTGGATGAAATGTTTTATTTCACAGTTATCAGCAGTTTAATGAACTTCTGTAGATATGATTTATAAAAAAGCTGGAGCCAATCCCAGCTGACTGCAGGCCTAAGGCAGGGTACACCCAGGACAGGAGGCCAACCCATCGCAGAGCAACACATAGGCAAACAACCATTCACATCTATGGGCAATTTAGAACATCCAATCAACCTACTGCAAGCCTTTGAACAGTGGGAGGGAACCCATAGCACCTGGAGGAAATCCACACGAACACAGGGAGAGCTTGCAAACTCCACACAGAACGGCACCCATGGCCTATGGATTATATTAGACAATAACTGAACAGTCAATCCTTGAAGTTGATGTGGAGCAGGAAAAAAGTTTGTGATGACTAGATGACTGAGTCACAGCATCTCCAAAACATCAGGTGTTGAGGCTTGTATGGAGTTGTTAACACCTACCAAAAGTAACTGACAAGGTTATAGGGCCCCAAGGCTCAATGATGTGCATGGGGAGAAAAGTCTAGCCTGTGTGGTCCAGTCCCACAGAAGAGCTGTTGTAGCACAAACTGCTGGAAAAATACATTCTGTTTACTGTACAAAAAGGGGACCACAGAATGGTCAGCTTACATCGCTATAGAACAGATATTTAGGTGATATTTCCAGTTTGTAACTAAGATACGAGTAATACAACACATTGGGCCTTTTAAAAGTCTACATAAGATTCAAAACCAGTTATTTTGCACAAACATGTCAGCACTAAAAAGTGTTAGTGTACCCTTGAGTGTGTATAGATGTGGTTCTTACCTAAGAACAAATTCTGAATAAGAAAGCATTGGTGAATGTCAGAATCTTCATGAAAACTCTAAATGGGGTTTTGGAAGAGTTATAAAGTTTGATTGGTGAATGAAGTCTGCTGTTCACCATTTCAGTGCCATGTTATGATGAAGTTGTAGGGGATGCCATGAGCACAACTTGCTACTAGTATAATATTTTAATGCTATATTATAATATTATAATACTATAGCAAATTACCTTTTTGGTTTTATTGCCATATGTAAAAAGTACAATGTACACAGATTACAATGAAATTCTTACTTGAATGCCTCCTTCACAGACTACACAGTGTTACAAAATGACCGTAGACACTAGCAGCATTACAACAATAGGCTAGACTATTAGCAACATTACAACATGACAATAAATACAATAAATCCAAAATAGTATGAAGCTCATCAGGAGCTGATGTCACAACATTGTCTAAAGTTTGTCTGACTCTGGAGTGATGTTTGTGTTGAAGGTGCCCATTTTTAAAAGAAACCTTCATCCTACCTGCATGAGAGAGGTTGTTCACTAGAGAACGATGCTCACATTCACCACTCCTTCAGAGTGAGATACTAATTACTGTCAGGTTTTAATCAAGCAGAACTAGTTTTAACTTTTTAAAAACAGTAGTCCCACTTTGTATTCCTGTAAGTCTCTCAAATCTGAGCTCACAGTGGTTTGCCCTGACACATGCTGGTATGCAACAGGCCGGAGCATACTAAGTACTTGTAGAAAACAAAGTGATGATATCTAACTTTGAAGGAGTGGTGAATGTGAGCATTGTTGATGCCTTTGTGCTCCAGTGAACAACCTCCCTCATGCAGGTAGGATGCAGGTTTCCTTTAACAATGGGCACCTTCAACACAAACATCGCTCTGGAGTCAGACAAACTTCAGACAATGTTATGACATCAGCCCCTGATGAGGTTCATCAAAGCATGTCAAAGTGAACTCCAGTTTACACACAGAAAGCATGTTTTGGTTAGGGGATTGTAAACCTCGACATATAAACATAATGGACCATGAATGGAAATTGGAGATGTTTACGCCTTAGGAAAGACTATTCAATTGGGTGTATCTGGACAGGTGTGTGTGTGTGTGCGATCATCTTCTTCTTGATGGTCATGACCCTATGAGTTTGTCTGGCTCTATTAGAAGGGTTCCTCTGAGCCAGGGGGATTTAGGACCCTGCCCTCAGGTCCTTCTGAGGAATGTCTCCAGCTTCTTAAAGCCTACTTCCAAAGCTTTTCTTCTGCTTTGTTTGCAGATTGGGTGTCAGGTACAAATAAGTATGGTGACTCGACAGAGTCTCAGACGATAAGGGAGGGCGGCTGACACAAACAGGCCATGCAGAGTGAGAGCGAGAGAGAGAGAGAGACAGAGAGAGAGAGAGAGAGAGATGAAAGAAATACCGCTGCCCCGGCTAAGCTAAGGGTTTCTTATCGTCTGAGTGGTTAAGAGGACTGGACCCTGCGGCAGGTTCAAAGCTTAACCCTCCTTTACTCCCACCTTTGCTTTCTCTCTCTCTCTCTCTCTCTCTCTCTCTCTCTCTCCCTCTCTGTCTAGCTCTCTCAGTCTTTGTACTAGAAGCTAGCAGCTAGCATGTAGGTAAATTACTAATGATTTCTCTAAAAACAAATAACTAGATTAAAAGCTAAAGGCTAAAAAAACCACTATCTTTATTTGGGCACTTATAGACCTTTGATTGCGACTTTATGTAAAATCTGTCTTTTAGTTATGATAAGAAATCCAGTTTTAATTTTCAAATGTCTAGAGTTATAGTTGATGTTGGTTAAATTTGTTTAAAATTATGTTATTACATAATTAATCACAAAGTAAATGTTTTTTGATTGATTGATATTCTTTATTTGAAGGTTTGAAAAAAGTGTAAAAAAAATAACAAAAGCATCATAAAAATGGATTACAAAGGATCAGCATCTCTTTAAAGTTCCAGTTCTGCATATGCGATCAGGATGCAAATATATGAATGAATGTATTTCTTCTGAAATAGTATATGCTTATATAGTATATGGTTTAATTTGTAGCGCAGTAAAGCTGTTTTTAGGTTTAGCTACTGGAGCAACCAACTTACCAACAGACATCCCAATAGCTGAATGAAAATGTTGCCTGATCTCTAGCCATACGGATCCATAAACTGGTCAACTCTGCAGTATTAAATGTATTGACACCACTTTGAAAGAAATAACTTCTATGTATTAAATAATAAAGTCATAAAGGAGTGAAGTTATTGATATTGAAGGTGTCCTTAACCTCTTACTCTCGTCGCAGCCTTGTGTATCGGTAAAGCTGAAATATTTGGCAACACTGAACTGATGCCTTTTTATTGTTGTGACAGGTAGTCAATACTCAATCTAAAAGCTGACCCCCAGCTGGGGAGAAACGGCTCCAGTAGACACTGCCGGACTCTCAGAAGCCCTACTGTAATCATGACCTCCGCAATAACTCAGCCCAACCATTTTCACATTCCCCATAGATGTCCACTGCACAACTGCCTATGAGTTTTACACGCCCACATACACACACACGCATACACATCCACATACATAGTTACACACAAGCAGACCTCAATTATCCTCATTTGCTCTGCAAGGAGTAAAGCCCATAACCTGAAATATCATGGAAAAATCATAGTAAAAAGAACGTCATGTCATGCGTTTCATCCTTTTAGCTCCAATTGCATCCCCAGGTCATTGCCTAAATAATTAGGTGATTGGTGAGACAGATGAAAGGTAGATTGGAAGTGACTGGCAGAGGAGGTTAATGTTTCTCTAATCAGTTTGGTCTGAGAAAATGCAGATTGTGAAATTTTCCAGCTACTTCCTTAGAAAAACGCATTTCACTTCTGATTAGAGCTGATTAGGGGAGCGGAGGCACAGGGCTGGGCCCAGAGTCAGACAAGGTTACACACAAACACACACACACATACACACACAGGCTTTGAAAAAGGTGGATAAAGATGTTGGAGAGCAGATCTGAAACATTTTGACACTTTCTTTCAGAATTTCGTAGCCCAAATCAGTAAGACTGCATTAGCATCTGAAATGTCTGAAATACAAGTGTGATTAATGCACTTTTGCCAGATCGAACATACACTATGGATGGTGTTCTTAAGTGGGGGTCTAACAGAACTTTATGTTATTATAAATATATATATATATATATATATAATTATTTTATTATTGTTCTTAAGTGTATATTTTTGTTCTAAAGTAAGAATGTAAGAATTTATTTTGACAGCCTCATTGTGCATTGACAGCATCACATTGTGCACAGATGCTCAAACTGTTAAAATAACTGTTCATCGTTTACAGGACTAAGTGGAGTGCAGTGAAGTGAGTAGATCCTAGTTCAGGTTACACAAGATTAAGATTAAGATTATATGTAGGTTTTGGGTTGAAGTTAAGGTTTGGAACAGGTATAAGGTTAGGGTTTGATTTAATAGAATGTATTTCATTAAACCCAAGTTTAGTTGATAAATATTTAGTTAAATGAGAGTTAAAAACAAGATAAATGTCTACTAAGCATCCACAGGGGACTTTTTTGTGATTTGTACTTAATTTCATACATTTACAGATTTGCTGGCAGTCACTTTTGCTTTGCTGCTTTTCAGAAGCACAATGTACAACAGATTAGATGTTTAAAAGTGAACCTGACACTAAATTCATTCAGTTAAACATGATTTATGTATAAAACATGAAGTTTGTTCTCTTCTTATCTTCCATGAAAAATGTTATGACTTTTGGCTCAAAATCATCCTCTAATCTACGCCTATTTAACCTGGATCAGCTTGGTTTACTACCCACTCCCACTATTCCCCCCATTGCTGAAGAAAAATGCTGAGCTAGCTCACAGACACTCCCTGATACTATGAGACTGATACACTTAATTTCACTCCAAATTACATCACAGAAAATGTTTTTATCATTTTAGTAAATCATTCAATCAGTTTATTTTGTTTACTTTTTATGATTATGATTTTATAATTCACATTGACTTTTTTTGATAAGCAGCTTGCCTTTCATTTATGATCTTTTACTAATAGGTTTACTGGACAATAAACATTGTGTCACCTTTTTATTTGAGGTTTATTTTGGTTCTTTTGGCAGATGCACTTATCCCAAATGACTTACAATTTAATTATGAGTTAGGAATCTTGCCTGAGGTTATAAGTGCAGTGTGGTGGGTTCGCATGGGGATGGAATCAAACCCTAGTCTAGACAAATATGCCCTGTGTAATTTTGGGCTGACCCAAACAATGTGAAGCAACCATGACAAAATCTTTTGTCATGGGTCCAATATGGTGTACTTTGAGTGAGGCTAAAAGATGGCGGTCTTGTGATCAGACAGCCTAGAAGAAAATTCTGACAGTGTCATGACCATCTTATAATGTGACTATGACCTATGTCTACTTAACAACCAATAGAAATGTAGCATGAAATGATGCACTGATCAATACAAGGGCTCAGTTCTTGTCTAGCTTCATTGCTAGCTTCATAGTGGTGCATATGGATGATGCGATATATGACATTTCGTTCTTATATATTGACTTACTGACTTGGTTTTATCACTTGATTTCATACCCAAGTTTAGTAGCTCCATGTCGCACAGTGTGGTTTTCAATAAACTTATTAAATTGTTGAAATCTTAAAGTCTGAAGGCAACTTTCTTCAATACCAACTGCATTCATAAAAAACATCCTTCTTCATACCCCTTACTTCTTACAAATGTATTTGTGAAATTAAAGTACTTCTGCTTAAGCATGACTCTTTCCCACCACTTTTACTGACTGACGTAATCTGAATTTTCCAATAGGCTGCATATTTAGAAATTAGGGAACTGAAAAGCATCATTTTCCCCATCTGGAGCTAGTGAATCCTCTATTTCGCAAGCCATTAGAGCCAAAGAGGATGCAGGATTTACTTGAGGTACAAAGTCTCCAATAAAACTGTTCCTTTGTTATGCCAGGTAATAGGTTTTGAGCTGCAGCGTGCCGGGAGGCTAAATGCAGAGCAGATGTACTGTACGCCCAGCACTGATCAAAGGGACAGATACACAGGCAAATGATGATGAATGACTCTCCACTGAATTGTAAGGAGTGCACGAATGTATCGAAGTGTGAGAGAGAGGAACAGAGGCTGGAGAGAGAGAGGGAAAGAAGGAGAGGGAGAGGGAGAGAGAGTGAAAGAGAGACGGGGGGGGGGGGGTGTCGTACCTCATTGCGATGACGCTAAACAGAGTCAGAGCGATTAAGTTCCTACAGAGGAGAGATCTGAGTTTAGACAATCTGTAATTGATTTAACAAACAGATCACTGAACCACAACACACACACACACACACACACACACACTCACACACAGTTTGGGATTACTATATTTGTGAGGACATACCATTGACTGTAATACTGTATCTGAGTAATACTTCACCTACACCCAGTACATGATTTAAGGGAATATGGGGGGGGGGGGCATTCATCTTGTTAGCAAAAAGACCACAGTTCCCAGCAATGTCTTCACTTTTCCAGATTTTTTGTATTCCTATCATTAGAAGGACGTTTGGTCCCCATGGAGAGATAATTGCGAGCATCCCCCTGCCCTACACACACACACACAAAGAAGCACACACACAGGAGCCCCCCTGTGAAAGTTTGTGCTGCTCATGCTCTACGGCTGTGCTGCACTGTGGAACATATTTCCCTGCTTTATCTTCTGAGAGATGTGTTAGCCATGTGCAGGAGCGGCCCAAAGGGAGGGATCAAAGGCATAGCTGTGTTCTGGCGAAAACTGAAAATTGAAACATGGTTTCTAGACAGAAAAATAATCCGTTTATTTCAAGATGTATTGCCTTACATGTCCGACCTGTGCTCTTTTATACAATTTAACACGGACGCCTTTTTCCCATATCTAAGATGAAAGAGAACCTGATTTTGGCTGCAAGATTATGGATGAACTCTTCTCTGAGATATGCATGTCTGATAAACTTCAGTTACAGCTTTAACATACTGACTCTGAGGAGGAGGTAGTGAGTAGACAGGCTGTCAGATCAGTAGGAGACACTGACTCTGTAATGAGCTATGACCCTTTATCTCTCTCTCTCTCTCCCTCTCTCTCAGTGTCAGTCTCTCTCAATCTCAGTCTATGATTTCTAGAAAATAAATAATAAACATATATGCAGTAGGAAAGAAAACTGTAGCTCTCAATGTCTTTCAGTCTTTCTCCCTCTCTCTCCTCTCGCAAATGAAGATAGCCGTCTCTCTTAAAGCATTACCAGGCAGTGGGAATGTATGTGTGTGTGTGTGTGGGGTGGGGGGATCACTGTGACAATTTGACATGAAGTGGCTTGATAAATCACCCCTCCATTACTCTGCCTTTAGTATCTGTTTATGCCCTAACAAATTGAAACCCCACTGGCATGGACCTGCCTCTCCAGCCCCCTTCACAATTAGTTCAAGGTGGGACGAGTTTCTCCACTCCCCACACCCCATTTCCCTTCCTCCTCTCCTCTCTCGGCCTCTGTGTTTTGTCTCTCCCTGCTGTGGGGGGAGCAAGGTGGACATATGTAAGCAATAAAGCTGAAGGGTCTGCGTCTACCACAAGCTGGGCACAAGGAATGCAGAACCGAACTATAAAATAATAAAAAAGGCGAGGGCTCTAGAGGGTGAATGGAGCGGTGGTGGTCGGGGGAGGGCGGGGTGGGGGGGGTGAACAGTACGATTCCATCTGCGGCCCGTGCCCTATGCTGACCCCCCTGGGCGGGCCGTTAAAGAAGCGGGCGGCTCTCGGGCAGAGTTGGGTGACTCGTGGGGTTTTGGCCTGGCACCACTTCAAACGGCCGAGTGATGCAGGCCAAAGGGCAGCTTGACCTGCGCGCTAAGCTCCTGCTAAGCCTCTCAAAGCTGGAAGGAGGTGGGAGAGAGAGAGCGAGAGAGAGAGCAAGCGAGAGTGAGAGAGAGACTAATGGGTAAGTCTAAGAGAGAGAGAGAGAGAGAGAGAGAGAGAATGAGAGCCCAAATGTGTGGAGAGAAAAGTGAGCAGGGAAAAAAATGTATTGCAAGAAATATCATACCACCGGTCCTGCTCCAGCTCCACGTTAGGAAATCAAAGGAAAAGAAAAGGCAATGAAAGCAATGGCTGTCGACAGCAAATACGGCTCAGTTAAAGTCAGGGGAGCTAACATGCTCAAGTTATCGCATGCATGAGAGACCTCTTTTTTATGTAAAACTAATAAATCAACACCCCCAAAAGCCAGTTTAAGCTTGGTTTTCATAATCACCGAAAATAAACTACAATCAGCACACCGAGATAGACAGTTTAGGTCCTGAGGCATTTATCAGCTTTAAACATTTCCCTTTTTTGTCTCCCTTAGAAGCCACCAACTTATTGGGTGCTTGTCAACACACTGACACCATTCTTTCAAATGAGCCGCCTTCGCCGTGATCACACGCTACAGCAGCTCTCTGTGCTCATGGAAAGTGAGATTTGATCAAAAGGCCTCTTCAGCGCTAATAAAAGGCATTCGTCAAAAGATCCGCACACGACAAAGCTGCGGAGCCCCAGCTACACTGAGGGCCCTGGATCAGCAGTGGATGCTAATGCTAACGTACATGAAAGGCCAGGGAGAATGAATGAGCGAATGACAAATGAAGAGCAGGAGAAAGAGAGAGGATGTAACAAAGAACAACTTTCATAGAAGCGGCTACACCGAAGGCCTGGAACAGCAGCGAGAAACAACACAGAGGCTAATGTTGATGCTAACGTGTACGTACATAAAAGGGAAAGGAAAACGAATGAGCAAATGACAAATGAAGACGAGAGAAGGGGGAGAGAAAAAGAGGAAAAAAAACAACAAAGAGCAACTTTCAGACGACCAACTGATCTTCTTGGAGGAAGCAGACATATCCCAGAATGCAACAGGACAGGAAATGCCCACTGAGCGCGGTGGGCTCCCCCGTGGGGCCCTGCACAAGTGGAATGCGTGAAATGAATAGTGACATCACGTTGCTTGGTCAACAAAGCCGGGTGATTGATGAGGACAAGCGGGCAGGGTGATGGCCAGTTGTTGGCCTTCCCCAGGAGATGCCGTTTCCCTCTGACCCCCATACCGACCCTCTGAAAGGGATAGTGGGGATCTCCCTCTCTCTCTCACTCTCTCTCTCCCACTCCGTATCCTTCTCCTCTCCTGACAGGAATATGATCTTTCAGCTGAACGCCGCCTCGGCAGCCCCCCTCATGGGTTGGGTTTTGGTGTGTTTTCAGATTAAAGTTTTCCCACACAGAGCAACACTCCTTTATTGTAGCTCTTCAACATGATGATCAAACACTTCCATATCCAAAACCAAGACAGAATGGTTTCGTCTGACATTCTACTAATTGCACCTGACAAATATCAGTTGTTTCTCCAAATATCAAGTGTTCCTGCTCTGCTTTATTGTTTTTCAAATGAAATCCACTCTTAAAAACACAGCTGCTACAAAAATAAAAAAGGGTTCTTTGGAGTGGTGCCATAGAAGAATCACTTTTGATTCCCTAAAGAACCTTTCAGGGGATTTGTTTTTCCTTCTCCCTAATTCAGTCATTGCTGATTCCCACCTGCTAATAGGTCTACCCCTGTCACAAGATGGAAGGAGGAAGCACAAGCTTCCTCTCTTATACCTGAAGCTGCCCTGTATCTTTTCAAACTGCTGCTAATGGTGGTAGTCTAACCCTTACTGTCAATTCTATCATCAAATAAAGGTTGAGGAGAGAGGCAAGTTTATTTAGATAGCACATTAATTAAACACAGAAGTTACTTAATGAGCTTTACTTGGATAAAATGAGGCCAAAGAGAACAAAAAGCAATGAAATAAACAATAAAATCATATCGGATATTAAAAAAAGAACAGATCAGAACAGTGAGATTTAAAATGAAAGAATACAGATAAAAGTGCATGGTTTATATGCAAGATTGGCTAAGATAAAACTAGAGACCTTGCTTAACTGAAGCATGTGGAAAACAAAGCAGTTTTTAGCTTTAAAAATTGGCCATAGATGATACCAAGAGTGGGCAGCATAATGACTAAATGCCATTTCACCCTGTTAAGTTACTGCTCTGGGGACCACTATTTAAACAGCTCCTGCTGACCTAGGAGACCTCCTAGGCTGATATCCATCAAACATTACAGATAAATATTTAGAGCCCAAACAGTTGAATGAACTATGGACCCAAACCATTGAGAGTGGTATCCTACCTCCTCAGAAAGAATGAGGCCAATTATGCCCCCTTGGAATCATAATCACAGATGGCTGTTCCACTGCCAGCTATAAGACTCCTGATCTCCTACCAGTAAGGGCTATGCATAGACAGTATAAGACAGTATAAAATGTGCATTTAAGAACCTTCTTAAGAACCTTCACATAATGTACCTATTCCAATTAAACGTTCAGAAGCTAAGCTTAAAACTCTATACAAATGTATTTTGCTGATAAATTGCTTATCAGGTCATCTATAATCTCTGCACAAATTTTACCCTGCAATCACACCAACAGCAACAAGTGACCAAGCATCTGGAAGTCACTCATTCCCATTGGTTGCTGTAATCCCCACGGCTTCCCATCGAGCGATGGCTAATCAGAGGACATTTGTGTTCCTCTTATAATCTTTTTATATTCTCCATGCATGGTTATGTTAAATGCAAATGCTACATTGCAGTACATGTTAGGTCAGAAGCAAGATCATACTGTTTACAAGAAAGTAAATGATATTTTCTGGAAAAAAAACAGATGGCTACTGATTATTGATCTGTATACACTAAAGATTGTTAATCTGTATACACCAGATTTCTAAAGGCTGGGCTGTATACCTGACTCACTGACTCACTCCAATGTAAGAAGGAATTCACTGTTGTAATATCTCAAAAAGTTGCAAAATTATTTGGTCTTAATGAGTATAAGGTTTTTCCCAGACCCAAACACTAAAGTCATAAACCATTGAGGAACCTTTTTGTTCCTTCTACGGAAACCAAAGCTTATCGACTTATTTGATTATGTAAGTACTTCCTATGATGAGCATCATCATTTTCTCATCAGTCTGTGCCTACAGAGGGCAGATTAAGGACCTTTTTATGGATGTTCTCCGATGCTAGCATTATCTGATGAAATTTGACAAAGTGGACGCCACCTGGCTCTGGGGTGAAGCAACAGAGCACCAAAGCAGGCAAATCTCTCCTAATGAGGGGAAGGGGCTAGGAATATTCTCCCAGGTCATGTGATAGGGCTGGTAGTGTCCAGTGTGTTTTGATAAGGAAAGTGGAGCTAATGTTGGTTAGACCTCAAACTGAGCTGCCATCTGTCTTCTACTGAGAGATTGATGCATAATGCCTCCCTGTTATCAACCTTGCCATTAAAGGAGAAAATGATTCTGGCTCTTTCACTCTTTTGATACATATTGCATTAGTTTCTTGCATGGTACAATCTTTTCATTTTCAGATTCAACTTATTCTATCTTTGTAATTTGTACTTAAATCATACAAGAAATGCAGGCAAATTGGATTGGCTCCAGCTTCCCTGAAAACGGATGGATGGATGTTTTGATTACCTCCTTGTGTGACCATAGCATTATCATTTAAGAATTTGCAGAGCAACCAGATAATGGTATCTCATCAAATTTACATCAAATTTCAGAGGTTCATCAAATTTACTTTAAAAAAAGTTCATACTATTTTGTCACAAAACCTTCAACTACATTATTTCAGTCACTTTCTTGGTAACTTCACTCTATCACTGTTTTGAAGTAAAAAACTGACAACAGTACAAAGAAATTTTGCTCAACTTTACTGTATTTGTAAATGTAAACATATTTAGATGCCAGAAGCACACTCATATAAAGTTGGAAAAGAATCAAAATAAGATATAAATGAAAAATATAGAATATTAAAGTAAAAACATTTAGGAAAAGGTGAGGATATCATGACTTTGTATAAAAAGAGCACCCACCAAAGGCTCAGTTGGGTCAAAGTTGGGTCATGGATATTTACTTTGTGCCAAACTTAATGAGAGAATTATCAGTCAGTTAAAAAAAACATTTCTCATAACAAAATTACAAAGAAGTTAGATCTAAATCTACAGTACACAACATTATCAAAAGAATCAATCAAATCCCAGCCCATATAGGGCAAGGCTGGAAACAACTGCAGAATGTGTATAATCTTTGAACCATTGGAAGGCATTACATAAAAATCCGTCATTCTATTATGATAAAGAAAGTTACACAGAAGGCATATATTGGGATTTTAGAGAAACATATACTGCCATGAAGGTGACATATTTTCCTGGGAAGTCTGGGGTTATTTCACAGCAAGACAATGCCGGGCCTTTTACAAAATGTCTCAACTTTTCCGGAAATGGGGTTGGTTTGTAAACCCATAGCAAGAATTAGCCAGACTAAACATCAACCTGTACAACCAATCAAGGAGCCTGAAAAGGTTTATCTTTAGAAAAACAGACATGGACTACAAAGCACTGTTGTTAGTTGCTCTGGATAAGAGCATCTGATAAATGCTGTAATAGTAAATGTAAATATAAATGTCTATGTCTGTGTAGGTTAATGTCAATAATAATAAAAGGCTTATGTAGATGTCATGTAGCCTTATGAATGCTATCCTACAAGAAATTGTTAACATAACCATTAGAACCTTAAATAAATTAGAACCTTGATATAAATTTTTTTTTTAAAAGTGTGAAAATGTAAGCTTATAGTTTGCACAATGCTAGGCTATAAACCTAGTCCATATAATACCATATCATATAATATCATATCATACTGTCACACCACATTTTATGTGGACTGCAGAAATCAGTTTATATGATATTGTCTACTAAAACAGGTGGACATTATACATTAAACAAACCATAAGACAGGGGTGATCATAATTATACCCCAATATTATACAATATTGTTTTATAGATATAGTGTTCTCTGAGGTTAGTGCTGGGCCCTTGGATTTGTCATACCCCCATTATTTCCTCTATGACACCTCTGGCTGGACACATATCTGAGACATGGCCATGTGACTGTACTGAGAACAGTTTGATTGGATGCTGTTAACATATGACTGTGGTCATCATCCAGTGAGCAATGTGTCAGCAAAGGCGAATGATATGGCGCTAACTTGATATCAGGCAGGGCATGCTGAGGCAGAAGGAGACAGGGAAAGAGAGAGAGAGAGAAATAGAGAGAGAATGTTGCTCTCCATGGCCTTGACCTCCGGGACAACCACAAGTCATCTCAGTTTTATTCCTTTCACACAGTCGGAGTGGCTCAGGGCTAAACGAATCGTGTCGGCTCACGTCAGCTCCAGCGGGAGAGGAACAGGGGAAACAGGACCTCCATTTCCAGTTCAAGGGTTGTGTTATTGCACAGCTCGTGTAAATAATAGCCATATGCTGCCATATTGTTTTTCATCAGCGGCTAAAGGATGTCCTTAGATGTTGTTTCACAGAGAAATAATAGAAAGCTAACCACACGCACACACACACACACACACACACACACACACACACACACACTAACACATAAACACTGTGAATTCTTTTAACCTGAATTGAAATGATGCCCAGAGAAGCACTAGTGGCAGTTCCTCATAAATGGAGCACCTACCTGCTCTGATATGTCTCATATCTTCAGTGCACAGTGAGCATGCACATACACTTATTCACAAAACACACATGAAAAGATCATAAACAGGCAAAAGTAGCATTACACAAGTAATTGAATGCTTTTCTGTCAGTCTAAACTCTACTTGTTATGTAAAGACACCATTCATTTTCCACACATTGGCCACTTTTGAGGTCACAGGCCACCTTTACTGTATAGGAGGAATAAGCGTGGTAGACTAAGTGGTAGATCCCAAGGAAAGGAACTACCTGCCTTCAATACACTGAAGCCGTAAGCGCATTGTTCAAAACAGTCATGTGACCAACAATATTGCAATATATTCAACTGAACAGCATGGCCTACACTTCCAGACCATCCACCTGTAGATGTACTACAATTACAGCCTATAATACATCTGTTGTCATGCGAATTGTGTCTACTTCAGTGTTTCTTAATCTTGCACTTGGCAAAACACAGCATGGTACAGTTTCACTATTCCTTGGCCTAACCCACCTGATCCAGCACACAAAGTCACCATAATCAGTTACTAAGCTGGATTAAGACACTTGAAACCATGCTGTGGGTCACCAGGAGCAAGATGAAGAAAAAAAAATCCTTGCTCCCATTCATCAATAGTTGATTTTTTTCACATTAAACACATTATTGCTCTTTTCTGACATTATGCAGATATAATTTCTGTGCTTTGCTTGTTCACATTTTTGTCACCTGTGTGATCCACATCTGTCATTAGTGTCAGCACTTTGATGTGAAAGGACTTGCATGCACACATTTCAAAACCAGTATCATAATGTGCATGGTCACAGAGGGGAACAGGGTGGAAAAAATCTTAGACAATTCAAGCCTGGGCAAGCTATACCCAGTCTATGGTATGTCATATGTGGGCAAAAAGAATCAACACCACTTTTAAACAATGTAGTGCAAAATAGTGTGAGGTGAAATAAATAAAATCATGTTAACTAAGCTCTGTACTCAAATACTCATCAGCCAGCCAGCCAGCCGTCCAGCCAGGATACCAAGACCTTGATGAAGGATTGTGAAAGTCCCTAAATTATAGCGCCAATTCACAGAGAGAAAATGAAAGAGAGAGAGCGAGACAGAGAGAGAGAGACACAGGCCCGATTACCCTAGCCTCGAGGGTCGTGCACACACGCTCTGGGTGAAAGATGAAAGAGCTTATTAATAGCCCCTGCATTTACATGCCCTAAGTGGATGTTTATGTTGGAATTTGCTGCTTATGTGTGAACATCCAAGGACTGTAAACAGTGCCATTCAGCTCTCATTTCCCTTACATCAGTGATATTGTTTCAACTGTGTGCCGCGGCGGCCACAGTTTAAAAAACATCATTCGGGGCATTATCTTTTAAGTGGTTCCACAGCAAGGGCTCCCGGGGGCCGGTAATCAAGTCAACGCAACAAGGCCTGCTTGCCCCCACCCTTCTGTCTCTTCACGTTACAATGACTTTTCTGTAAATACACAAGAAAAGAGGGCGAGAGAAAGAAACAGAGAGACAGAGAGAGAGTGCTACTGCAGAAGTCTAAACCGCCTTGTACATCACATGAGGCTCCACTACAAATTAAGACTAATCTAATATAAGGACAGAATTGACAACCAAGTAACAACACTGAGCAGAAGCACTCACAGTGGAATACATGAAAAAAGGGCCAGTGTATTTGACAGCCACCTAAAGTCTTAAAACAACTGCAAGAACATTGTAAAAAAAGTGCTTCCATAATGCAGAGAACCCCACGTGGCTTTGAAAGTTCTACTTCAGTTTCACAGCTAATGTCAGTTATAGTCAGTTTCTTTTCCCCTCGCAAATTTTAAATAAGTTTTTCCTGATTTTTTTCCAATGTAATGTCTTATTCCCAGTGTACTAGTGCTTGTAGCTTTTATAGTATGAGTTCCTTTTAAAGTGAAGGCAGCCACTAAATCTTTTAGAACTACCATGCATTTCCAAGTACCTTCACATGATCAATGAATGCTAAGCACTCCACCTTGTTTCTAAAGAAAGCACACTGACTGGTTTGAAGGAGTGAAGGACTTTTGTCTGGTGGGACAGCTGAGAACTTCAGCTGTAATATCTGTTGCACTGTTAGAAGGCCCATATGTTGGAGAACTCATGAGTTCACACATACCAAACCCAGTCAAAACATATCATTTACTGCCCAGTCCATGTGGTGCAACACTGTATAGAAATGAAACTTCATAAACTGCCTGTTTTAAATGAATCATTTTTATGATGAATGCATTTTCATATATCCACACATACAGTATATATCTGCTTACAGTAGGGTATGCCCACCTGTTTATGTTGATATAAGAAGTGTCTCCACCTAGACTAGATGAACTAATTTGAACAAATATAATTTCAAAATGCAGATTAGCCATAACATTACCATCATATGTCTAATATTGAGTAGGTCCCCCCCTCATGCTGCTCAAACTGCTCTGACTGTGGTGCACTGTGTGTTATGACAGCATTCACTTCTTAAACCACTGTAGATCTCCTGTGAGATTAAGACCAGACAGGCTAACCTTCACTCCCCACATGCATCAGTAAGCCTTGGGTACCCACAATCCTCTTGCTGATTCACCAGTTCTTCCTTAAATCACTTTGGGTAGATACTAAGTACTCCAAATCTGGAACACTCCACAAGACCTTCTTTTTTGGAGAAGCTCTGACTCATCTAGCCATCACAGTAAGAACCTTGTCAAAATGGCTCAGTTTCCTCCTGCTTCTAATACATCAACTTCAAGGACTGGCTGTTCACTTGTTGCCTAATATATCCCTCATACTGCTAGGTGCCACTGAAATAAACAAGTTATTCGCTTTATCTGTCAGTGGTGTTAATGTTATGGCTGATCTCTGTATACAAGTGTTAAAGACACAGTAACAAAAAATGTGGACAAAAAATAAGAAAAAATAAAGGGTATGACCCACTTAAATTGCAGTTCTGCTGTTAATGAATAAAAGTGAACAGCGAGCAATTAACATGAGGAAAATTACATCATACTGAGTGGTGACATCATACTGAGTGGTGACATCATACTGAGTGGTGGCCACTGACTTACATTCATTGTGAGCAACTCTGGGATGTATGGTTTAACAATACCTCAGTATGGACTGATTTTACCAGTTGTTACTTTGAGGAAGCTTAGATCCCTTTTTGACAGAACAGAGGTAAACGGAAAGGCACACACATACTCACACTCTCACACACACTCAGACACACATATGTCCTGTCCTCACTGCCTTTTTTTATTGGACAGATATAAAATTAACAACAGCCAGGAGCTGCTATGGTGAGCCAGTTCCCCTTCCAAGAGAAATTTCCAATTTGAGGTCAGCTGTACGCTCCCATAAAACTTTACAGGCCTGCTTAAAGAAGAGCTGCCACTTTACAAGAAACAAACTTTCCTAATTAATCACCAAATTAATAACCCCAGGTCTGTTAATGCTGCACCAGCCATTTGCAAGTTCCCATTAAAACCAGAGCCGGCAAAGCCGGGGCTAATGGCTATTGACATGAATCAATAAAAGGCCCACAGTGAAAATTTTTCCCTCGCTGGGCTGACTAATCAGGGGAACTGTAAAAACACAATGTACACCCAAAGAGAAATGACCTAGCGTCAGTGTTAAAACTTTTATACAGCCATAGTGCGCGGGTTTAAGAACTTGACAAGCCTGGAAATGTGCTATGCAGGCAGTGCGGATGACGACTGGTTGGACAGTAGGCCTCCTGCCCAGGCTTGAGTAGCTCTAGGCATGCAGACCTGTTTTAGAGACCTATTATGTGCTGGACACAGGAAGGAGGGTGTTAACAGCTGGGTTGACAAGCTACTGTCTGACCCCGGGTGGAACAGGGCTGGCAGAAAGCTCAGATGTAGAATTCCATTCTGGAGTGTTTTGGAGTGTTCTTTAAGAGTTTAAAGGCAACAAGGCCTTTGTTCTGTGATCCATCAAAGGGATGTTGGTGGGGTTGGTTGGGGGCTATGGCTGGAATGTTTGATCCAAGTCTATATTTAGAGGAAGCGATAGGAGAAGAGTTGGGGACATTTGTGAAGTCATCATAGCTGGAATGCTTCCGCTGAGCTGATGAGTGGACAGGAAGACCGTTGCGTTGGGATGAGCGGGGGGTGACGTTTAAAAGAGTAACAAGAGATGCTATTTTCAGCAGGCCTGTCTGATTCAGAAGTGAGGGCACTGGGGGTCTTGGTTAAACCTTCTAAACATTAGGCTTCTAACGACATTATGTTTATTAGCAGTTGCTCAGAAGTATTCAACAATTACTGATGCAGCTTCCATGAAAGGAACTGAAATATGTTTGGACACACACAGGCCCTCATGGTTTAGAACGTAAGTAAACATAAGAGAAGTAAAAAAAAAAAAAGAAGAAAGAAATTCAAGGTGGCCATGAGTGAAAAAAGAGGCAGATTAAGAGAAACATAGGGAAGAAGAAGAAAACAGAGGACAGAAAGAAAGGGAAGTATAGAGAGGGAGAGCGTATCACGAGTGGAGTGTAAGATAAAAGCAGCAGGGATTAGGCTCCAGTATCAGAGATTAGCTCCAGTTTGTTTCTGTGCTCCGAATCTCAGTGGGGTTCTGTTCTTTAGACCAGAAAACCATACATGCAGTCAAGTGCTCTGTGTGTGTGTGTGTGTGTGTGTGGTAAATTAGAGGCTACAGTAATCAGTAGCCTGCTGAGTACATGTCCGAGTTCCCTTAGTGAGCGAGGTGAGATGGGGAGAGAGAGGAAGAGAGAGGGAGAGAAAGAGAAAGAGAAAGAGGGTGGGGGGGGGGGGTGGAGGAAGAGGTGTTCTGTCTCTGTTAATTAAAAATGGCCTGGTGAGCTCTAGAGGTAGCACCACTAATCAGGGCGCTGGCTGTAGTGCTAATGTTGGACAATTAAATAGGCCAGTGTGTGTGCTTGTGTTGCTGCTTGATTGAACAGTGTGGACAGAGGGTGGCATACAGCAAAGTCTGTGGAAGGCAGCGTAGTAAGAATCTATCTATCTATCTATCTATCTATCTATCTATCTATCTATCTATCTATCTATCTATCTATCTATCTATCTATCTACTGTATCTACTGTTTGTGTTGTGCCTTTCTCATAGTCATATTACAAAAAATATAACAAAAGTAAACATCAAAAGTCAAAACTAGTTGAGTGAATATAAAGTCCTAAGCTTGTGACTGAATAGTGCCTGTAGCGTATGTGCTAAACCTTGCAATTAATGCTTTTTCCCAGATATTTTATAACATTAGAGAGTGAAGAGAGTACAGTTTACTTGACAATGTGCTCAACCATATCCCCCCCAACACACACAGTAATACAGATACAGTAGTTTGGCTTGCTTAGCTTTGCTTTATGGTGTATATAGAGCACAGGTGGAGGCCTGTGGATCAGTGCAGTGTAGTACAGAAACACCAGTAGGGTTTCTAAATCATGAGAGCAAGCCAGAGGCCTGCTTTTCAGACACATGTTAAGTGTGGACTGACCATTCGCCACACTCACACCAGCAACCCATAACTCTCAGCAGTGTCTTCCATACAAAGTCAAAACACAGGTCAGCTGAGACACAGCGTGGGGTAGACAACCAGCTAAAGATGGAGAGAAAGCAGGAGCACAACCGAGTCATGCAAATAAAATGGAACTGAATTTAAATTGAGAGTAAATACAGTGATGACCAGTGATGAGAGACAGAGAGAGAGAGAGAGAGAGAGAGAGAGAGAGAGAGAGAGAGAGAGAGAGGACCATGTGAAAAGTATTATCTCCCTCTAAAATCCCATCCTTTCTGCCCTGTTCCTAAACTCTTTGAAGGCCCCTATGTGTCAGTGTGTGTCTTTGTGTGTTTGTGTATGTTAGTGCAAAAGAGTCTGTAGTGTACAGCCTCTCTCTGAGCGGTGTACAATAACACAACCTCCGGCCTCCTCCAGAGTTAAGGCCCACAAACCTCACCCTGCCCCAGAGCACATCCAGAGCAGCTAAACATCCAGAACATCCCCCTCTCTTCCTCTCCTATCCTCCATTTCACTTCAGCAGCGGGATAGAGCCATGCACATGATCTGGGTGGATGGAAAGTGATAAAGAACAATAGAACAAGAGACAGAGACATGTAAAAGAACAGTGGAAAAGAAAAAAGGTAACTCTTTTTAATTACAGTCCCATAGGTTCTAGATATTAACATGTTAACTGTGAAGTACTACTTCAAACATATTGCTTTTGATTATTTACATGTAGGTAAGATAAGGTAGCATGTGGGGGTGAAAAAGCTTGAGAAATCTTTGTGTGAGCATGTCATTTATTCATTGAATTTAAAAGCTTTCACTGTGACGTGGCTATAATGTAAACTACAAACACACTGATTTTATTTTAAAAATACTTTTGGTTATCACACTTTTGCTACGTAAATAAGTTTAAGACACAAACACCATTTTGGATGAGTTCACCGACAGTGTTAACTAATTAAAATTTGTGATGCATCATGAAGGGGAGAGTCAGACAATGGTGTCCACAGACTGTTGAGCAGCTGAGATCTTGTATCAAGTAAGAAAAGGCAACACTTTTATTTTCAAAATGGCAACAATTAGTATCTTCAGTTCCTAAACAGTTAAAGTGTACAAAAAAGTGGGTCAGTGAAAAAAGGTGTAAAACTTCTATGGTTAATAGATAAATAAAGGATAAAAAGGAATAACAAATCACAGATTCTTGTTCTTATTGAATTTTACAAATGACCTTTTCTGGAAATGAGGTTTGTAGGTCTACAAATGTCTCTTCTGAAAACCTACATTCTTTCAGTAAAATATCAATTTGTTCTACAATAACTAAATTTACAGTTTTGTTCTATAATAAAGCATATTTCCATTTTTGAGTCTGCTATGTATAAATCTCAGAACAAAATAAATAAATTAATTAAATCATTTATTTATATTAAATATATAAAAAACTGCCATGCACAAAACTTAGAACTCAGAACTTTACAGAAAGGCATTCACATTAATTTTGGGCAGAGGTGGCCTAGTGGTTAGGACCTTCCGCTTTGGACCTGAAGGTTGCAGGTTCAAGTCGCGGCTCAGGCACTACTGAGGTACCCTTGAGCAAGGTACCATCCCACTACTCTGCTCCACGTCTTGGAAGTCGCTTTGGATAAAAGCGTCAGCCAAATGAGTAAATGTAGATTTTATTTGCACAGCACCTTTTACTGACATTGTCTGAAAGCAGCTTTACAGAATCTAGGTCTGTGCCCCTTATGAGCAACCAAAGAGTTATAGTGGCAAGGAAAACTCCTTAAGGTGGAGGAAGACACCTTGGGAGGGATCAGGACCTAAAAGGAGAACCATTGTTTATGGTTGACACCAGATAGCAATAATAACCAAAATTTACATTTAGTGCAATGCATGCAGTACTTTAATATTGATTAGGTTACTACAACAAATATTTTGAGTATTTCTACATTTTTGTTTAGCTTGGGCAATGGGCACAGACATTGCCTTTGCTAATTTACACAGCTCTATAATACTACCCTTAGTAACTTCACTCTGACGAAGGTGTATATTATTAGTTCCTATGTGAAAATCTCTCAGTACCTCTGCATGCCTAAGACCCTAATATTACCTGCTATGTTTGGTGGCCTGGCTTCCTGTATATACCTAACTAAAGCTGTGGTGCCCCTATAGGCCTGGCTAATTTCATGTACCTTAAGAGTCTCCTATAACCAGAACTCTTTCAGGTTTCTCAGTTGGTGTTTCACTAAGGAGAGCAAACCTGTTCAACATGTGAATTGGAGAGGAGTGGTCTTCTGGTGGGCAAGCCTTAGAGGCTCTTCGATTATGCAGTCGAGTCATCGCCCATTCACCAGACTGTGAGGGCTCCAATGCTGGGGTTTGCTAATTTCCACTACAGAAACTGTTCTACTCTCACTCTCACTATCCCCCTCTAGAGTCTGGATGTGTACCTCTAATGCTGCAGTCTTCTCTGTCAGAGAACTAACTAATATACACTTATCACAAATAAAGCTATTACTTATGAAGAAAGGGAAGTCAAAGAATTAGAAAAATAACTAAACATCCTGCACTTGGCACACTGTACATGCTGACTGGATGTCAAGATGAGTGTTGATCTGAGATAGATCTGATACCACCTACAAACTCATCAGTCCACTGGGGTGAGACTATCATAACACTTCCGATGATGATTTGCTCAACCAGGTCTCTCTCTCTCTCTCTCTCTCTCTCTCTCTCTCTCTCTCTCTCTCTCTCCCTCTCTCTCTTTCTCTCTCTCTCTCTCTCTCTCTCCCTCTCTCTCTCTCTCTCTCTCTCTCCCGCTCTCTCTCTCTCTCTCTCTCTCTCAGCCTTTCTGGGGGGGGGTTAATGGGTGTTAACCCGGCCATTACGGAGCCGAGGCTGTGTTACGCCGTCGATGATGTTTGCATTAATATAATATAAATGGTAATTTCTGCCCTTAATTACTGCAGTGTGGAGGCGCTGATCATGTGTAAAATTGATTTGTGGGAGAAATGTTGTGATAGAGCGGCGGGAGAGGAGCGCACCGTGATGGACAGCTGCAAGAAAGTGCTGTCGAGGAGGGAGAAGAAAAAAAACCTCGCTCTCCTTCCTCTCGCCCTCTCTCCCTCTCTCTCTCTCTCTCTCTCCTATTAAAATAAGGTGGATCAGCACTAAATATATATATATATGTACACACACACACACACACACACACACACTCCCCTCTGCAGCTTTAACTCCTGAATATAAATGTACACTTGTCTTTTTTTTTCACGCTCCCTCATTTCTTTCCGTATAATAAGTAGAGAGAAGGAGGGATCAGTGGATGAAGGGAGAGATAGTTTTGTGTGTGTGTGTGTGTGTGAGAGAGAGAGAGAGAGAGAGAGAGAGAGAGAGAGAGACACAGGGAGCATTTTAAATGTCAGTTTATGAGTGAGGGCCAGATTTTCACGTAGAAAGTTGTGTGTGTGTGTGTGTGTGTGTGTGTGTGTGTGTGTGTGTGTGTGTGTGTGTGTGTGTGTGTGTGTGTGTGTGTTGGTTCTCTCTCTTTGCTTCCCTGCTGTTAGGCCTCAGGCTTTGCTCCACCTTTTACTTATATTTCAATTTGCGTTTGTGTGGATGTGGGTGTGTGTGTCTCCTGACTGGCAACCTCCCGGAGAGCCCACCGACCCGCCCTACAAGTGTAGCAGTGGTCTCCAGGCTGCTGGTGAATTAGTGGGCTATAAGTAGTGTTATGACCCCTCTTACTGAGTCTGCTACTGTCATAAGTGTGTGTGTGTGTGTGTGGGTGGACTGGCCTTAGTGGGGACCCAATGTCCTTATAATGATAGGAATACCAGAAAATCAAAAGGACATTTTGCTGATGTGCTGTAGTTAACACGTATGTGTTATTGCTCACACAGCCCACATGTGTGTATATGTGTGTGTGTGTGGGGGGGGGATGCCCTCAACACACACACACACTAAATAAATAGAGATGCACCCAATGATCATTAACACCTCTCTCTCTCTCCCTCCCTCCCTCCCTCCCTCCCTCTCTCTCTCTGTCTTTTCTGTCTCTGTCTCTTACCCTCTCTCTCTCTCTCTACCTCCCCTCCCTTTCATCTCCCCCTCTCCCCTTCTCTCTCTCTCTTTCTCTCTCTGTCTTCTCTGTCTGTCTCTCACCCTCTCTCTCTCTTCCTCCCCTCCCTTTTTATCTCCCCCTCCCCTTCTCTCTCTCTCCCTCCCTCTGTCTCTCTCTCCCTCTCCCTCCCCTGCCTCCCTCCCTCGCTGTCTTTTGTGTCTCTCTCTCTCTCTCTCTCTCTCTCTCTCACCCTCCCGTTCTCTCTTCCTCTCTTTCCTCTCCGTCTCCCTCCCTTCCTTCCATCCCTCCATCTCTCTCTCTGTCTCTCTCACCCTCCCTTTCTCTCTCTTTCATCTCTGTATTCCTCCCTTTCCCTTCCATGCTTCCCTCTCTCTTGCCCCCCCCATCCCTCTCTTTCTGTCTTTTCGCTCTGTCTCTCTCCCTCCCTCCCTCTCTCTCTCTCCCCCTCCCTCTCGTGTGTGTGTGTGTGTGTGTTTTTCTCTCAGCAGAACGTGTTCAGAGACACCAGTCAGTATGTGGTTGGTGAGCTGGCGGCTCTGGAGAGCGAGCAGAGGCAGATTGACTCGCGGGCGGCTCGCGTGGAGAAGCGTCTGCGCTATCTCATGGACACAGGTACCGCGCCCAATTACGCCGCAAACAGCACCGCCAAATTGAGCGTTCACTAAAACTCTTGTGGAGTTTGGGAAGTGGTGGCGTTTGAAGCGGGGATGGAGGGGCCGGCCTTCTCTGGGCCGCCGCGATAAGCCCCCGGCTTCACGGGGGCCGATAACGCCACTGATAGCCAGCCGCTATTGAACACAGCCCGCGCAGCCGAGCGCAACACACAGCGTATATCTGCCCTTCATTGATATGCTGGAGCGCAGAGAGGGGGTGTGAAGAAGG
>JBBPDA010000023.1:42190-54888 GCA_037974385.1 Arnoldichthys spilopterus | reverse complement strand
CAGTAGTGCCCGGGCCGGGACTCGAACCTGAGACCTTCAGGTCTCAAAGGCAGCGTCCTAACCACTAGGCCACCACTCCCACATATCTCCAACTTATCTCCAACTCTCTGTAGAACAGACCAACCAAACTGCTGGCATGTGCTGATCCATTCCTTCACCCACATCCCTTTCTTTTATAACTTTCATGTTTTTTTCTCAATTGTATCATTATGCAACCAATGCTTGTTTACCTTTTTTACACTCCTGTCTGCCGTGAGGGTCACATCAATTCTTGCATGAATTTTCCTGAAAGAGCATTGTTTTGTACAACAGACGGACCAGTAGTGCTGAAAGATGGTGTAGTTAGTGATGCCCTGCTTCCGCTCTGTTCACACTACACAACTGTCTGACTTGTGATCAGGAGTCTCAAGGTTGTGCAGTACAGTGATCACTTTTCACAACCGTGTAGTGTGAACCAGGCCTTATGTCTGAAAAGGCCTGACAAACACTAATAGCAGACCATCATAAGCTCATGAATAGTTTTCAAAGCTTGACATTGTTGATTAATGCAAAAAAAAAGTAATTTGTTGCCCACCAGATGAGGACAAAATTGAGGTTGCACAAATATCATGCGGACCACTGACATAGAGCTTTCTTGTTGGTTTTTATGGTAATGCACTGTAACATCTGCAGAATGTAGATGTTTGTAACTTGGAGGAGCACTAAAGGCAGTTTGAGATTGAGAGTGGACTAGTTGGTAACTTGACACTTTTTATAGACAGCCAACACTTTTATGGACACACAGATGAGGTGAAATGATATTTTTAAAGTGTTTTTTTGGATGTTATTACTGCCTGTCTGTAAATTTATGTTCAGCAACCCTGTCGACACAGCGAACATGAAGACGCCCTTCATTCTCCCTGAGCCACCACCTCCAAAGGAACCTACTCAGCTTTGCCCTTTGTCTGTGTGTATAGGCAAAGTGCTTACCTCTCCTCTGTAAGAAGATGAACAATGGCAAGCAGGGAGGGCAGAAAGCGAGAGACGGAGAGAGGGAGAGAGAGGGAAAAAGGGAATATTAGGCAGAATGGAATATCTACAACTGCTGACAGGGTTGAATTTCGCCGCCGTATTTTAGATTACCGGGGCTTTGAAAGGGAGAATTTGCAGAACAATGAGATTGTGTTTTTGATTTTAATTTCGCTCTAATCTGCCGAGCGTGTGAAAGATGTGCATGTTCCCGCTTTCCCTCTGCACTCTGCCCTGACTATTTCTGCAGGATTTACAGATGCTAACAGTGCTTTTTCTTAGGCCTAGATTAGGATTCCTTCTGCTGCTACAACGAGAAAGGGAGAGAGAGAGAGAGAGAGAGAGAGAAAGAGAGAGAGACAAAGAGAGCGTGACAGAGAGAGAGAGAGGAAGGGAAGGAAGAAGAGCAACATAAAGAGACAAAGTGAATGAATAAAAAAAATAGAGGAAGAAGACAGTAGAGAAAAAAGTGACTCAGAGAAAAAGAGAGCAAAAGTGTGACAGACAGAGGGTGAGAGAGGAAAAACAAGAAAAAGATTGAGAAAAAAAAGACGAAAGAAAGACAAAAAAGGAGAGAGAGAGAAGAGAGGTAAGGACAGAGAGAAGATGAACAAAGGAAGATGAAAAACAGACGAATAAGGTGAAACATAAAAGGAAAGAGAGTCACAGAGAGAGAGAAGGAGAAGATGAACAAGAAAAATATAAAGAAAAGGTGAAACGGACAGAAAGGGAAAGAGGATCACAGAGAGAAAGAGAGAGAGAGAAAAGGAAGATAGGCAGAGAGAGAAGGAGGAAATGAACAAGAGAAAGATAAAGAAAAGGGGAAAAAGAGAGAGAGAGAGAGAGAGAGAGAGAGAGAGAAAGAGAGAGAGAGAGAGAGCAAATTGAAGCAATGCAAAGCAAACGAGAATGAAAAACTCGTGACGTCTCATTAGTAGCACATTTATCATCTCCTGTGTATGATTTAAAACAATGACTGGGTCAGATCTCTTTAGGCCTCTCCGGGGAAATCAGCATTTGTCAGTGCTGAAGTAGTTCTCTCTCTCTCTCTCTCTCTCTCTCTCTCTTTCCATTCTGCTAAAGAGGCCTGCCCAGCGCTGATGATTCTTTACCTTCATCCTTGCAAAAACCTTGGCTTGACTGTCTCAATTCACTAGCTTAACACACACTTGTCCCTTCTAATCCTGAGTGCTAATGTTCAGACAGAGCCTCCGTCCGCACGGCCGCCGGCTGTGTGTGTAATGCAAATGGTCTTTAGCGAGACAGCGAAGCATGCGAGACATAGCAAATTACACTCCCCAACGCCGGTAATTACGGGCCGCACCGACACGCTGGCGGAGAGAGGAACACGCTCGGAAACAAGGGAGAGATTATGTATTAGAAATGTTATTAATGCGCCTCCATGCAAGGTCAGAGGACGCAGGATGGGGAAAATGGAGGGCTGGCCCATCTCAGGTGCATGCTAAACTGCCTTACTACCTTTTGGTCACCTTTAAATGGCATTAGGCATATCAGAGTGGGCCTTCTGCAGTCTTCTGAAGCCCAGTTTGCATTAACACAAATGTTTCAGGTGTTGTCAGTGCACAGAAGTGTCACACTGCTCATTCCTGTTCTTCTGAATACAAATGCTGCTTCACACACAGTGTATCAGTTGCCTGGCACTTTGCTTATAAGAGAAAGAGACACTTCAGATATAGAAGGACAGAGAGAGAGAGGACAAAGAAAGAAGGGAAGAAGAAGAAGTCAGAGAGACAGAGCTGGAGGAAGGGATGAGAGTCAAGGAAGAAGAGGAAGTAAAAGAAAGGGAAAGGTGAAAGAAAGGGGGGGAAGGGGATAAAAACGAGAAAAAGGCGTAAAAGAGAGAGAGAGAGTGGGGAAAGAGATGAGAGTCAGAGACAGAGGGGTGTTGAGAATCAAGGAAGGGAAGAGAGTAAGATAGAGAGAGTGAAAGGTGCACGAAAGAAGGGGAAAGAGAAGAAGGGGTACGAGTCAGGGAGGGAAAGAGGGAGAGAGGGAAACAGAGAGAGGCCCCCGGAAAAAAAGGCTTGTCTATTTCATGCCAGTTCAGACAGAATAGTCTGCCATATGTAAATAGCAGTTCAATAATGAATGCACTTCCCCCTGCTTTTATTTGCTTTAAGCTCTCTCCCTCCACACACACACACACACACACACACAAACTGATGCACACACTCGCTCTGACTGCGAGAGACACAAATTAGAGAGCATTTTAAAGGAAATATTCAAAGCGAGGCAAAGCCAGCAGAATATCAGTTATTATTTTTGATGTTGCAATTTCTGACACTTTGATGCAATCAGTGAGTAGCCGCGGCGAGAGGGTCTCTCCAGGGAGAGAACTGTCAGTGCGGAGAGGCTGGTGGGAGGGTAATTATCGCAGATCAAACCCTGCTAGTTAGTAGGCAGGGACGGGAGGCAAATGCCAAAAACCAGCCAATGTTTCGCAAACGCTTGTTCAAGGATATCCTAATTGCTATAAGTGGTTCCTTCAGGACTGACACATCAAACGCCGCCAGCCGGGTGATGTCATCAGTGCGCCGCCGCCACAATGGCTGAATTAAGGGAAGAGGGTGCAGCCGAGGAAACAAACAAGGACTGTTTCCTGCCTTTAGAATGGCACACACACACACACACATCTTGCAGAACTTCACTGTATAAGTACACATAAATAAATGCCAACACATCATATCTGACCCTACTGCTTCTCTCTTTCTCTCTCTCTCTCTCTCTCTCTCTCAATCATACCCTTCTCTCCTCTTTCTGTCCTTTTTCCTTTCTCTCGCTTTGCAGTCTCCCTCTCTCCACTTTCTTCTTCTGCGCTTGTTCTCTCTCTTTCAAGACAAGGGCAAAATTGGCTAAATTGCACTGAAGAAGCAGTTCAGACATATCAACTTTTGAAAGAGATTAGATAAACTAAGGTTTCCACTGTACTGGAAAAATATAAATAATGAATAACATAAAGCATGAAGAGAGTGCACAGTGGTGCAGTGGTAAGGGTTCAATCCCTGGGTCAATCTCTGGTGCCTTTCTGTGCAGAGTTTGCAAGCTTTTCCCCATGTTCACCCAATGTTTTCTTTGTGTGTTCTGGTCTCCTCCCATTGTCCAAAGATTTGTTGTTTAGGTTGATTGGATGCTCTAAACTGCCCGTAGGTGTGAGTGTGTGTGTCTGATTGGTTGTTGGTCTATGTGTTTGCCACCTGTCCTGGGTAAACCCCGCCTTGTGCCTGTAGTCAGCTGGGATTGGTTCCAGTTCTCTGAGACCCAGTATGGATAAATAAGTGGGATAATGAATGAATAAAGCCTGAAGAGATTAAGACACATTTGAGAACAAACAAAACAATTCAGGGTATTGAACCATTTGGGTAATCAATAAATAAATAAATAAATAAAATTCCCACCATAGACTTTTTATGCATGTTTATGTGTTAATATACACATTTATATACAGTGTGCATACTTAACATTTACTGTAACCTGAAAGAAACTTTGATACCATTATATATTGTTTTTTTATTGTTTTTAATATTCAGTGTAATCATGTTTGTTATGAAATTTGATTGTTATAAAGACCTCCCCACTGATTAAAAAGTTGTATTCAAAACAGATTGTGTCTAAAAATATGACTGAAAGTTCTTTTTTCTCCAGTTTCTTTTTTTCTTTCCTTTTTAAATGTAACATTAAGGTCAGAGGTCAAAGCCCAATCAACCCTTTATTACTGTCCAATGTAAAAATGGCACTTTATCTCATGAGGAATTAAACTATAATCACTGTAAAACTCTTTAACACTGTTAAAAACAGCCAAACGACCTGCAGAAAACAAGAACAAGCCATAATCGCTGGAGGTAAGAGTCCTTCCTCCAGCGTGAGTGTTTTATTACAGTCAGGCCTGAGCAGCGGCAGGGGAGGTTTTAAGATAAACGACTGTGGTTTTTGTGTTAATGACTTTCCATGATGGACATTTGGCCCCCGTCACTGCTGGATCTCTTCTCTTTTAGGTCTGTTATTATGTTGTTTTGGTTAATTTTGTCCATTCTTCTGTGTTTAATTCTTCACACAAACATTTTGTCATGAGCCCCATGGAGATACACACAAAAGAGAGCACACACACACACACATACACACATGCTGACAGGACTGAGCATGGCCCCTCTCAGTCTAGTACAATGGTGTCTGTAATTGGTAATGTCTTGGGGGTCTCCTGTCTTATCCATTATAACAGGTCTTTTGGGACTGTAGCTGAGTTCGGTAGAGAGAGAGAGGGAGGGAGAGAGAGAGAGAAGGAGAGAGAGAGAACGAAAACGAGAACTAAATGTCTCTCTGGAGTGTATTTTATATTTTGTCTGTGACGTCCTGCTAAGTGATTAGAAGAATCATCCATAGTGTACAAGAGTTGCAGCAGCGTGTTTACATATCCATCCATCGTTCCCCTGAGAGTATAGTCGGTATAGTAAAGATTTATTTTTTTACTTTGTATTACTACAATAAAACCTAAATGGTAAAAAGAGTAAAACATTATAAAATACGAGAGTTTCCAGGTTTGTTTCAGGTATGAAGTCAAGAGCTACATACATTTACTTTGCTATAGTAGTCTAATGTCAATACATTATTATATATTTAATGATGTCACCCAGCGAGCAGTCATTCATTTTACATAAGATTTACATTCCTAGGCTGGTAGGACCTTTTACTGTTTGTTGTGAAGTGTAGAAGAATCAACTATTACAAAAATGTAAGGGATGCGATAAGCAGTGATTATATCAATGACATCATGCCTTTGATAACACCAGTTCCATACTGTGACGAAAGCATAAAATAAGATGTAAACGGATACAAATAGAAGAAATCATGGATTAGGGCCCTTTCATAGTTTTTATGAGCTTTTTAATGCTAACACATAAATGAGCGCTTGTGTTCCGGCCTTGATTTGACTGTTTTTTAAATAAGTTTGTTATATGAGCAGTGTACGTTATGTATTATGGGAGTGAGGAATTTTGAAGTGTGATCCGCACACTAAACCTTGCAGTTTAAAGGGTTACTTGTGACCTCAACCGTTTATGAGTGTATATGGTTACCGAAGCCAGACAGACAGTTACACTTCCAATACGTTTTTTTTTTATTTTCTAAGCAGTCAAATCGGTCAACCTCTCTTAAAATGTAGCCACAAAGTCAATTATTTCTCCACTGCTCCTATTAGAAGCCAGGTGGAGAGGCGTGTGAAGTTACGAGAGCAAGTAACTCACTCCATGGCATTATGGGATTGTAAAGGGTGACAATTTCACAAAACGTGCCATAAATTTGTCAAAAGGGAGAGAGATGGGTGAGACAGAGTGTGTTACACTAGCCTTCCTGATAATGACAGTTGTGGTCTGTGTACTGAGTCAGCAAGCGAGCGAGAGCAAGACAGAGAGAGAGAGAGAGAGAGAGAGAGAGAGAGAGAGAGAGCAGTCACTTTAGATGATGGTGAAGCTTAAATCAAGGCAGGGCTCCAGGGTGGTGGTGGTGGGGGGTGTGCAGAGTGATGGGGCTGGCTGACGGACAGAGCCTCTGACAGGGGTAATGAATGGCGAGACTGTGGCCTGTCTATCTGTCCTGGGACGTCGAGGGATGTGGGGCGTCCCGGGGAATCCGGTGATGCACGGCCGGGGACAGCTCGTAAAGAAGCACAGGGCGGCCGACCTCTGGCGCAGAGCGGGGACCGGAGAGGGCCTTTACGACCGCCACTGGATTTAACGGCCAATAATGACTGGAATAACCACTTAGACTGTCCCGCAGGTCCATGCGGCAGCCGGCGCAGAGCGGGATGATATATTCGGGCCTAGGGGATGACAGGGGCGATGTTTCAAACAGAGGGAAAGGACTGACGAAGGAGAGGAACACCCTGTGTGGGTGTATGTGTGTGTGCATGAGAGGGAGGAGCATAGACATAGATGTACTGTTAAAGGAACTTTCAGGAAAGGTGCACATAAGCTTACTGTACATACACATATTGCATTATATTATATTGAAATATATTGCATTTATTTCTTATATTAATTTTTTTGTTTTTTATTCAATGTTTTTTATATTTTATAGGTTGATTTTTTAATTTTGTGAAATTAGGTGTTTAATTCTATAGTTTTGTTGCTTTTGAAAGCATGGACTACAAACAATGCCTGTAGATGTGCTGTGGTGTCTGACCAAAATTTTAGCTGCAGATCCTTTAAGGCCTGCAAGTTTTGAGGTGGGTCCTCCAAAAATTAGACTAGATTGTCCAGCACATCACACCGATGTCAGATGACACTCAGTCAGATTGAGATCTAGAGACTTTGGAGACAACAGCTTTGTCATGTTCCTCAAATCATTAGAGAGAACTGTTACCTTGAAGGAGTGTTCTTGGTCTGCATCAATGTTAATAGGTGGTATGTGCTAATGGAACCAGGGTTTCCCAGCAGAACATTGCACAGAGCAACACACCGCCTTTCCCAGCTTGCATTCCTCCCATAATGCTTCTTGGTGCCATCTTATTCCCCAGGCAATGTACACATACACAGATGTGGCTGTCCATGTTACATTAAAACATGTTGCACCTTCTTCTATTGGTCCATGGTCCAGTTCTGTTGCTTAAGTGCCCACTGTGGGTGATTTTGGCAGTGTAGAAGGTTTGGCCTAGATACTCTGATGGCCCTACACACTGCACCTTATTCTCTGTGTGTTCTAATACCTTTGTATCATAACCAGAATTAACTAGCAATTTGTGTTACAGTAGGGGGTTTTTGGGCAAAAGGGTTGTTGAGTTCTCCATGTCAAACAATGCTGGAATTCATATTACAAGCTATTCATGCTTCAGTGCAAATTGGTTCATGGCTAGTTGAGAGGAACAGATCAAGGTGCTGCCTAATACAGGTGATTGAGGCAGCCAATGCCACAGGTGGTGTGACAGGAAACAAAAGGCACAGCGAGTGGGCTGGTGTTGTTCATGTCATTTCACTGAAATGCAACTGAAACATCCCTGACACCATTCAGCTGAAAAGGACAATGTTTGCCTATCTAACACTATTAACCTCTAACACTGTTTGTATGTTGCGTTATCTATACTTATTTGTGGCACAATGGTGTAAAGTGGGCAGTGGTAACCTAGTGGTTAGGGACTTGCTCTTGTGATCAGAGGGTCGCAGGTTCAAGTCCCTGCCCTGGTAGCACTGGGGTACCCCTGAGCAAGGTGCCATGCTGCTACAATGCTCCCTGGGTGCGGTTGATAAACCCTACATGTGGATGGGTTAAATGCAGAGGTCACATTTCATTGTGGTGCACTTTATGTGATGGGGTGTGTTCACAATGACAAATAGTCACTTTCTCTTCAAGTAGTCACTCCTTTCACTCCTTGAGATTTTAACTGGTCAGAGACAAATTATACACAAAGACATTTATTGACATTCATTTTGTAACTTGAACGATGTCTTGCTGAAATCCAGGCCTAGCACTTTGACATATTAATTTTGTTTGCATATTTGTGCCGATGTTGACCCTAAATTACAGCTCACCAGCATCCTTTGGCCCAAGATCATAACACCAATTCATTAGCTGTTGGCACTTGGTCCTATCCTGATTTTCAATAAACTCTCTAAAGCTGATAGAGAGGGAGCGAGAGACATGAAAGAACCTCTATTTCACAGGCTGGCACATGTTCAAGCAACATATGCTGCCATAATCTCTTAAAAAGCAACATCCAAGTCCAAATTTAATTATGTAATAGCACAAACGTAGGCAGCATGCAGACACAGCAGCTAAGTCGGTGGCTAACCAGCCTGGAATTCACCCACATCCTCTATGAGCTCATAGCTAGAGATCATGGTGCATTGGCAGACTTTTTGGGGCAATACTGACAGCTAAGTATATCTGTAGATACATGACCTAGGGCATGTAACTTATTGTCCACATGCTTTGAGTTTGTATGCCCACTGGCCATCAGTGGAACCTCTAGAGCAAGTGACAATACTGTACTGTATGTATTGTAGTGGAAAGGATAACATGCAGCCAAATCAGGGAGTGGAACACTTAGAAAAAATGAAACATCTCTCTGTTCACAACTCATATTAACATCCGTCCCAAGTCATTGGTCCAAAATCCGTCTCCTGTGGCCAGTTATAATCAAACAACAGAGGGGAGATGTTGAGTCACTGAGTTGCAAGTCACAAGTAAGTCTCATATCTCATGAGTGAAGTCTAAAGTCAGTGCAGACAAGTTTCAAATCAAAACAGGCAGGCCATGAACATCCTTAACGAGTCAATATGCCATTTCAACACTGAACACCATCAGTGATGGTAATGGTCATAAAGCCCACTTATATTAGTATTTAGAATTTAATATCCAATCCAACCCAGCTTAATTTTAAAGCACTTGAAAACAACCACATTAATAATAAACCAAAATCAATGCTTATATTTTTAATACTGAACTGACTGGAAGCGTCATTTTCTGTATGAGATTAAGCATAATCTTTGTTAAATAATAAAATGAAATAATATGTCACTTTGGTAAATTTATATCTGTAGTATGTTGGCAATTTGGCAACTAAAATGTAATCCATCTAAAAGAACAGAATTGCGAATGTGACACAAATATACTTGTCTGAGGTCACTGCAGCTGCTTAAACTGATACCTTTGAATCTGAGACTATTTTGTCTGATGTCTCATTATTAAAGAACTGAGATATGTCATTGTTTTTCCTTAGACCTAAAGCCATTTTTTCTGATGTCTGAAACCTGATGCTGTGGTCTTGGGATGTCTAAAAATGTACATCGTATAAAAGGTGGCTCCTTATAAAGGCCTGAGGTGTTCAACTAGCATAGGTCAACAGCCATGTTTAGAGAAACATCTCATCAGTATGTTGTTAATGTTTCAAAGATCACTTATGTATGAAAAATCTTGTGTCTTCTTATAGTTACAGAATTAAATGAATAAATGGACCATAGTTTTCAAACTGCCGTTAAATTTCTTTTTACTGTTGCTGGGGTCTACTATTGCAATAACTCAATAATCCAACACTGGACAGAGGCATACCCAAAGGTTAGGGTTTAATTTCCTGATTTTACAGAAACATAATTTTGTCTAGCTTTAAGATATTTTCTTTGCTCTAAAATGTTCTGTATCTCTATATAAATATATCAGCTATATGCTACAAATAAAATACAATTTTATTTATATTCAGGCTGCTTTTCCTTCCTTTGAACTCTTTCCCCACAAAAATTGTGCAACTCTAGCATCCAAGCTGCAGTTCCAAGGCACCAGTTACTGAAGAACTATTGTGACTCCATTCACCATGAAGTGTTCACACAGTGACGGGATTGTAAGGTAACTGCCCTATGGTAGAGGGTTCCAGGGCTAGAATACTAACCAACATTGAAACCGTTCATACAGAGCTTTCTAACATCATTCCACAACCATAAAAGCCAGGCGAGGATGAAAATGGATTGCTTTGAGGGGCAAGAATTGGGCATGACAAGCGAAATCTATACGATTTCAGATCACTTCTCCACCAAAGGCTCAGAAGACGTGATACTGATAAATCCTGCAAGAAAACACTGCATTCTTGAAGTACTTTGAATGCTTCTGTTTAGTCAGGCTACTTTCTGCATGGCAGTGTGTGTTCAGCCAGCAGGTGATAAGATTCCCTGCGCACAATAGGTTGCACTACCATTGTGCTACATCTACACCCAGCAGCCTGCCATGCTTCTGCCTGGCATTAAAAAACTCTCAGCATCCTTTTGTGCCCCTAACCCACACATTAAGCGGGACTGAGACAGGGCATACTTAACGGAAAACTTCCCCGCTTCCGAGATAAAAACCGCAGCTAAAGAAGTTTGGAGAGAGTTCCGCTAACTCGTTTGTTTCCTAATCGGCAGGAGTGCTTAAGATTACAACTCCAGATTTATCATTCTACAACAAGAGGAAAGGGGGCAGAAGTTAAGCTAGTCATGAAAGGAGCATATTGTCGGAATCAGCAGCGACTTTTCTGTAAGATGGCTTACTTTAGTGATTGTATTTTTAGAAACAAATCAGATCCTTGTGTAGGATGACTGAATGGAACTGTAGGAGGCATTGTTTGTAGATTTAAAAAAAAATCTGGCAATCTTCTAATTTTTTTTAATCCATGCAGATGTTTGTTTTGTGCCTGGAAGTCACAGAAATACTTCTCAGGAGGTACATAAAAAGCATTCCTAAGCAGCGGAGTTGCTCTTAGAGAAAATACCTCAAAGCGGTTAAGATAATGCACAATTGTCGTGTGGATTGAAGTGCAATCTCGCTCCCACTTCCCCTCACAGATAAGTGCTCCCATTGATGAGACCTGGCACCCTGCTCTTATCTCCCCAACACTTCACACCAGGAGCACAGCGCACCAATAAAGGCTCGCCAGATTGTAATGGTAATACAGCCGCTTAATCTCAACTCCCCAAAAACTGCAACATCTAGTCTGTCGGGCAAACAATACTGTAAAACGTTCTTTTTTCACATAAGCAATTTTGTGTGCGAGTGTGTGTTCTGAGTTAATGTTTTAGAAGGTTCAGAGTGAGACCAGCTGTTCTCTGTCCTTAATCACATATGGGATGTCTGAGGAAGCTAGGGGTTTAGAATAGTATTTTTCGGAAAAAAAAAGAAAGTCTATTTCATGTATTACCTGGCAAATACATGTGTATCTATTGTAATTAAGGGGATATTTTATTTTACACTATGTTAATTATCTAATATGTAATCCATACATAGCATTTTATTCTACAGTACAGTTTGTATGAAATTGTGTAGTGACTTACACTGTAAAAGCTAAAACAATGCAAAAGGTGATTTCAGTTGTGTTTAGAAAATTAAACATTAATACTGCTTTTATTAATGTTATTCTGCTTAACATTGGTTCCTGTAAAGTATTGAGGTGGTTATTGTTTGAGTTGATTAAAAAAGTGCTTGTTACCCCATAAAGCCTACCAGGAATACATAGAATTACATGGTGCTACATTACAATGATTACAGAGCTTTTCAATAACAGCCTTTCATTAGTTTCTGTGTACTTACAATTTCAACTTGCAAAGTGTACACAACACATGTTACTGGTACAATTAAAAATATATAATGGCTTTTAATATGGCAAGTGGCTTTTTATATGGCATATGGCAAATAATAAGACAATTTTTGCCAAAATAATGATAGCTGTTGTGTCAAGATTAGATATAATATTTGTGTGCAATCACTTGACATTTTTTAGTCATTAGGCAAACTGCACATAGTAGTACATATTTTACATATGCTCAACATGCAAAATGTGTACCAGATCTGTATATTCATCTAAGACTAGATACTTACATTACTCTACCCAATATTTTAATACTGTCATTTAATATGACATATTTTATAGTGATTACTGTATTGTTTAGATCCTTTGTAAATATTGCCTGGCTTATGATTAAAAACAACCCAATAAGTCTAGCCAGTCGCTTTTCCTCTGGTACTTTCCCTCCAGTCCACAGCGGGGCACTATGCTGCAAAGCTCTCTCAACTTAACCTGACAGCTGAGAGAAAATCTTCCAAATCCTCATCATTAACACTGTTTAATAGCACGCATGTGCATGTGTGTGTTTGTGTGTGTGTGTGTGTGTGTGTGTGTGTGTGTGTGTGTGTGTGTGTGTGTGTGTGTTTGTGTGTGT
>JBBPDA010000023.1:30003-42090 GCA_037974385.1 Arnoldichthys spilopterus | reverse complement strand
TGTGTGTGTGTGTGTGTGTGTGTGTGAGAGAGAGAGAGAGAGAGAGAGAGAGAGAGAGAGAGAGAGAGAGAGAGAGAAAGAGAGACAGGGAAAGTTTGGAAAAGAGAGAATGATATATGCAGAAAGACAGACTGACAGGGAGACAGCTAACATATTATCAATAAACACCCTTAACAATCCACCTCCCTATAATTACTCTGAAACAGTAGATGCCTGATAAAATGTGCAGCCCCAAATACCAATTACACTAAACGCTGTGTAGATGACAGCTTTAATTTGCTGATGGAGAGAACAGTAAATAAACATCTATTCTGCATGCCTGCATGCACACATACACACAAGAGCATATAGACCATGAGGGTTGGACCTAGGCTCTACATGTTCTTCTTGTTTTCCTTGATAGAGTGCCAGGGAAAAGGCATACTGAAAGCATTTAAAACTGAATAACAAACCTGCGTCAGATGGACGCATGCCACAAAAGCACAAGCTTTAGGGGACTGGCTTTGTAGAGGGAACTGTGAAAGTAATAAGTAATAAACAGGTTTATTCTGTTTGATTTTGAATGCTAGCTTTCAAAACAAAGACAATTTTACATGATAGACTGGATTTAAAAAAATTGAAAATGAACATTGGCTGTTCATTGCAAACATACTAGCAGAATTATTTAGCATTTTAAAAATGTGGTGCCTTAGATGTGTTTGCAGTCTAGGTCTGATTGCTCATCTCATACACGGGTCATCACTCTGTACGTTGCTGCTCATATTGTGTTTCCATACGCATGCATTTCTGATACTGTGTATTTTTAGTGAATACTGACCACTAACAAATACATACTTTTTTATTCATACGTGAGGGAACACCACCATTCTCCTTGACAGACAACAGACTGGATTTCCCATCCAGAGCCACAGTATTCCAAGGTTTAGCAATTATTTAAAAGGAGACTGTAGTTAAAAATTTTAAATTTAATTATCACTTAATCTGTTGTAAACATATGTACTCACCTCTCACAGTGGTAGTAGTAGTTTAAAAGTAGTAGTGTCTAAAGTGACATTTTCAACAAAAAAACTGATGACATCTCAAAGGAAACTTTTGGAAAACACAGAATCAATATTTTTTGGAGGCATGCTATTTAAATTTCTTTGTAGCTGTAGAATGCAGAAAAATATTGGACAGCTAAAGTTGCTAACTGCTAGGAGAGCTAAACCTACTGGGGTTTGGAACTGCCTTCCAATCATTAAAATAAAGAGAACAGATTACTCAAATGACAGAAATGTCAGAGGAGGAGGACAACAAGCTAAAAGCAAAAGTTAGCCAACAGGTCTGCTTGATAGCATCCCTCATCTTGATTTCTTTTCTTTTTCTCTTTGATTTTCTTTTCAGTTATGACCAAGATGAGGTACTTGGTTGTATTTATTAGCCTTTAGATCAGTGACTAGGCTAGTACTCAGGATTTGCTGAGATCCTCGTGGCTGTATGTAACTGTACACTGTGTGTGATGCAGTTTAGGATTTTCAAGATTCCTCAAAGTGCATTCAACATTCAGCTGGTATATTTGTGGTTGATATATTGTACATGTAATCACTTCTATTATGAGCAAAAGCCAACTCTGCCATTGCTCCATGTTAAATTGCATAGCCATGTTTCTCTGACAGAAATGCACAGGATCTTCTTCCTGTATTAATCATAAACATCTGACTAATAAGTGGATTGAAAGGTCTCACATCATTTATATTGGTGCATTTTTACATTTCCTTTAGATTGATCTTAGTTTGAAAAGAAACCAAGTGGAAAATGCTACAAGTGTACAAACTCATCAAGTGGTTCAGACCAGAGCAAACAAACCATAAAGCTTTTCATGTTTCATGTCATTATCTAATTAGCCAGACCTTGATGAGTTTAGATTGGTGCATTAGAGGAAGATTAACCTATGCAGAATCTGTAGCATTCTACTTTTAACACTCCTAGGGTAAAATTTAGCCTGCGAGTCAAACCCTGGAAATGTGTTCCTGTAAAAAGCACAGTGCTATAATTCTGCCTGACGCTTTCCATTGTTAGCCTGGAGCGGAAACGCGTAGGTTTCCATTTCATGAGGAAAAGCAACATCTCTCCACACCTTTCTATCTCTCCATCCTCAACTACGGCAAGCCGGAAGCGATTAGCTGCAATCCTGCTCTAATTCAGCTAAACATCAGTGCAAACCTGCAGCAGGCCGGCTCCGCCTGCAGAGGTAGTGAGGTGGTGTGTTGGACCTGAGGGACAGTGCAACAGGGCCAAAGATAACACAGACGAGTCGCCCACAGCAGCAGGGTGCTTCCCCTCGCGGCCCTCTGATGTGGGAGCAGTTCTAAAACAGCCCACGCCGAAGCTTTTAACATGAGCTATATACAGGCATTCATGAATTAACCACTAGGGGGGAAAGAAAGTCAAACATACATGAAAGCTAATCGGATGGAGTGTTTGCATGTGCGTGTATGTATATGCACCGGTCTGAACATCATGGTCTGCTCTCAATGGGCTTGATCCCTCACTTGTAATATTGGTTATAGTTCTGCTTGTTGTACACACACATACACATACACACTGAGTGGTTTTGGTAAAAAAAAAAAAAAAAAATGACAGACTGTGTATGTGCGGTGAGGGGGATATTTGTGCTGCAGTCAAGTTTTCCCCACTAATGAGTTTGGGTTAATTGGTATCGTTACTGTAATCTCTTGGGGGTGGGTTGGGGGGTTATACACACACACACACACACATACACACACACACACACACACACACAGCAAGCTCATGCCTAATATCTGCCACAGCAAAAGGTCATTAACGCCAACTCAGAAGCTACATCTCATCTGCCGTAATGGGCAGAGGAAAACATGGTTGGAAGTAGATACTCGTTAAAGTATTTGTTTGCTAATTCATGGGTAAATGTTGGGGGGGGGGGCAAAAAATGTGCTCATTACACATGTAAAAGAGTAAGAAGAGTAGGAAAACATGTAAAACATTTATCAAGTTCTAATAGGAACAGATGTTCTATACTACATAGTTTACAAAGAAGCACATGGAAAGAAAGAAGTGGTTTAGCATAAAGTTTGTAAAGTAAATTTGTTTGCATAATTAAATTATCACTGTAATAGCAATGCATTACATCTGTCATTATCATCATCATCATTCTCATCACTAACCTCCACTCCTCCTCAGACTCAGATTTACCTTAGTCCTGGGGTACATTTTACTTTCACTTGACAATCCCTATTCAGAATGCTAGGAGATCCAGGACTAGGTTTATTACTTCCCAGGAGACCAACTCATGGTGAAACAAAAGCATTTGCACAGTTAAACTCTAATCATCGTCATCATCGCCATTATCATCTTCCCTGTTTTCACCATTTTAGCATATAGTTTCTTATATTAATCAGTTAATGCAATGAGTACTGTTGTTAGTGCAAGTCATTACTGTTGTCATCAGCATTTTTAACATCATCATCATCACCATCATCTTCCTAAAGTTCATGCTCATGTACCAGTAAGTTATTACTATTGTGTTTGGCATTTTTGTATCTATGATAGAATTTCCCTAAGTAGTTCCTAATTTCAACTTTTCTTTTCTGGCTGCCATCCTAACTCAGCATATCACCAAATATGTCACACAAACACACAAACACACACACACACACACACACACACACACACACACACACACAGTGAGAAATAAAGAGAAATTAAATGCACTTGCTGAATCAACATGAAACAACAACAACTGTCAGCAGAAGGATTGAGGTCTTACAGCCAGAGGTAGCTGCAGCCAATTACCCATGAGCAAGAAAACGCAAAGCCAGCCCTGTGACAATCCCCGATCATGGAAGCCGGACTTCGAAAACAAGATCTGTTCACAATTTGTGTTCCAAATACTGATGGGAAATTGTTCTATTTTAATGTTAAATTTAGATTAAGGGACAATTCAGTGTCATGTACCTATGGTCCCTACCCAGTTCTAAGCCCTTATCATCATCATTAGCAGCAGCAGCAGCATCATGGTCATTACATTTTAGCATGCAATCTTACAATTCAAAAATATATTTTCAAAATTAAATGCATGGAGACAAGTACATTTTCACTGCTGTTAGGACAAGACATCATCATACATCATTGTATAGTTTTCAAGATTAAAGGGACTTACACAGGGAAATTAGAGCAAGTCATCATCAGCATCGATGCTGTTGTTGTCATTGCCGCCATTATCATCACAAATGTCATTATCATCACCATCATATGTCAATATATAGTTGCCAGAGTGAAGGCACTTCCACTATCATTGTTTTTGGAGCAAGTAATCTTCATTATCATCATTATCAGCAGACGCAGCAGCAGTAGCAGCTTCAAAATTGTGTTTTACTTTCGGTTTCTTAAGTAAATGCATTAATTAAAATAAATGATCACAGCTAGTGCAAGTCACCATCATAATCATCCTCATCATCATCATTTAGTTTCTAAAGTATATCAATGAATTACAGCAGAGGGAGTTGTTCCTTGCCTCTGTCGCCTTTGGCTTGCTGATTAGGGGCTCGGACCCAGATTCTTTAAAGCTGCTTTGTGACATTGTCAGTTGTAAAAAGCGCTATATAAATAAAATTGAGTTGACTTGACTTAAAGTATATTTTAAAATAAAATGAATACACCGTAATAGATATGTCATCATCATGTCATTTTCAAATATTGAATGTCATTAGTGAAGGTCCTCACTGTAGTCAATCAACATCATCATCATCATCATCATCATCATCATCAGAAATCATTTTTATTCCTCATCCCCATCCGTAGCATGTGCTTCCTCTCTCTTTCGTTCTCTTCTGAGAGCTTGTGTCCCTTTTCCAAGAAAAGCAAGGCTCGTCTTTCTAAAAATACAGCGGCGGGCACATGTTGCATTAGCTGTGGCTCTGTGATGTGTTCCGAAATGTTAAGCTCAGTTTGGCCGCTGCGGGACTCAAAGGAAGCACCACCTGTTCACCAGATACTCACGCTTTATTCAATATTCTAATAAAGTCAAGAGGAAAAAATGAGAGAAGAAAAATCAAAGGGTTTCCTGCCTGCCTGTCTGTGGCAGAGCTTCTGAAGAATGGACCTATTTTTAGCGCCTAACCTAAAGCAGCTAGCTTTAGGCTGGGCTGGGACCCACACAGGGCACCCAGATGTCGCTGTGACTACTGCTGCACTGACCATTGCTGGACTTGATGATGTCATCAGCAGTGGCATGCAGGTGATGGAAAGTCAGGTGGAGGGAGGGTGAGGGTCTGTGGAACAAGACACACACATACACACACACACACCATAATCCTCTCCCAGCACACTCAACAGTCATTTGCCCACTCTGGCTGTTATCTTCTTTAAACACCAAAATTGGTCCAGCACTGTCGGTACATTCTTCTTTTCTTCTTTCTTTTCCATTCTTTTTTCTTTCTCCCTTCTATTCTTTTTTTCTGTGTCAGTCCAGTCGACCTGACACTGTTTTCCTTTATCATGGCCCTTACAGAGCACATGTTTAATTCATTATTAATTGATACGGACTTGTATATTCATGAGTGTGTGTCTTACCTTGAATGTAAAGTGCTTCAGCCCTAAGAGCTGACCAGACCAGTGTGTGTCTAGAGAGAGAGAGAGAGAGAGAGAGAGAGATTATTTGTGTGCAGAGAAAGAGTGGGTGGTAATTAATTCATCATACTTTCACTGGGCCTTTGTTAGCATGTGTGGGATATTGTTTATAAAGCGGAGTGTACAGTAAGATGCTGTGTTTGTCTAGCAATAAGATCTAAGCTGTGTGGAGTGGACAGGCAGCAGCCGAGCTCTGTCTGCGCTTTATTCTCACTTTCCTTCACCCTCCATCCCCCGAGAGTCCTTAGACAAACTCTCTCTCTCTCTCTCTCTCTCTCTCTCTCACACACACACACACACACACACATGTTTTATTTCTTAACACAAGAGGATCCTAAAATAGTCCTGCCCATTACTGGTCCATGCCTAGGTGAACCTGGATCTGATGTAGAAATAGAATGCTTCATTATACTTGTGGCCAACCATGCAACCAGAGTGCTGTTCATTTATTTTTAGAATGGCATCAAAAGAGGGGTCATTTAAAGGTTTACATATGTGTGGCAGTCTACAGAAGACTAAGCAAAGCAAAAACTGTAAAAAAATGTTTTAAATAATAATAATAATAATTTTGTCAAAAAGAGCCATTACCATATTTTCAGCTTTTATCTTATGTAGTTTCTTAAAAATATTCCCAATTTGCTGAAACCTTGATTTTAATATTTATATTTTGTACAGAGGAGGTGAAGCATCATCACTGCTATTTGTTTTTATTTATGGATCATCAGATCACCAAAAGGTGAACTGTGTGCAAGTATAACAAGCTAAATGTGTGTGAGGGACATTCGATCTGTATGTGCTTTTGTATGTGTGCAAATACACCCCCCCCAAAAAAAAAAAAATCTGAAATGGTTTGCAGAACTGTAGCAGACTTTTTTGGGGGTTTTTTTTACAGAAAATTGTAAATCCTAGTTGTGTTTATGTGCACCATGTTGTATATGTAAACAGAAAACTTATATTTTTTGTTTTGTTGTTTTACAAGTATAAAATCAAAAAGTAAAAGAAGAGAATGAATGAGATAAAGCAGTTCCTTTAAATAAAGGTTGTCTACAGCAGGTTGAGCACCTGGCATAGTCAAGAAAGCAGCACAGCATTACAATTTTTTTTTTAAGTTTAAAAGTTATGTTTAAAGTTTTTAAAGAATCCATATAACATACTGATCAATATGTGTAAATATAGTTATTTATTTTAAACAGTTGTGCTACCTCTTAATATAATAAAAGGAATAAAGTATTGCAATTTTTAGAATTTAAAATGTCATAACTTTGGGATGGTATAAAATTTCAAAATTGTAAGAGATCGTCCTTCAAGAAAGAAAACAAAAAGATTTTGTAAAACACACTTTACAAGATCAAGTCAGTTACCTACAAATCAAGAAAATGTCCTAAAAATGTACAAAAATACACACACACACACACACACTATAAAGGAGTCTAAAAGACATGTGAGAGGTACTGTAGAGCAGTCTAGTTAGTCAGCTGTCAGAAGATTAGCCATATATTACCCAAACCTTACTCAAAGGCCTGGGCATTACTAACATTACCTCTCTCTCTCTTTCCCCCTCTCTCTCTGGTCAGGTAGTGTTCTGCTCCATCTCCAGGTCAGTGCTATGAACTTGTCAGAGTTGTAAATTTGGACGCCCACTTCGTTAGAGTGGCAACTGGGCCCAGCTATAACTCATCTACTCTCACAGATCTTTGGTTCTCTTTCAGAGGCAATAAAGCATACACATGCACACACACACACACACACACACACAGAAGGGGAGTGAGAGAGACCAGTATGTTGGGCTTTGGGGTCAGGTGGTCAGGGTGATATACTGCCAGTCTGTCTTTCAGACTGGAGTAATGACTCTAGTGCTATGAAACAGCACTGAACTTGTTATATTTTCACTGTGACAAGAAAAACTGCACTCAGATGTCAGCTAATATTTATGATAATCTGCAGTCAAACAGAGGTTATGGACAGAAAACAAATGTTTTGGGACATACAGAGCTTTAAGATGACAAAAAAAGTTGTATATATATATATATATATATATATATATTAAGGACAGGATACCTCTCAAATTTTTTGATTATTTTTTGATATGATGCAGAATTCATAGCTGAATCAATTACTACAAGCTGCCTGAGGCAGTAAAGTAACCCCAAGCCATAACATGGACAGGTCACATGACTAAACAAAACATGGACAAGACAGGATGGACCCTTACACATATGCACATTTGAAGAGATACCTGCTGATCCATGATGAAAGTCTGGGGTTATTGGGGACATCCTTTCACTTCAAATGCTCTTTTCGCAAGCTGAATTTCCTGGGGCAGCCAGTCTTGGACAAATTGTCGTTTGAAATCTATGATAGTAGATGGTTGAAATATATTGGATCTTTTCAAACATCTTGCCATACCTTTTTTCCTGAAGACATGAGAGAGTTCTTTAGATTTTGTCATGATAACACCACACTCATTTCAACAGCAAAAAGAACACCAGACCGACCTGCAGGAGGTTCTAATCAGGGTCACCTATTGTGAAACATCTGATTCTATCTTACTAATGATGAAGATGTGATAAATGTAATTGTGTACTTACTTATTCCATGTGTCTGATCTATTTTTTGTTCTTTTAAATTGTTTAAATTACTACAAAAAACAAATGTTCTTGCACATTAAACATTTGTACACTTGTCCAGTCTCTATGTCTCTCTACACTCTACTGCCTAGTCTGCTTTAGTTTTTCCTATTCTGCCATAGACAGTCTATCATCTACTAATACCACATTTGCACTAATCCCATTTGCATTCCTAAGGGTAACATTTGATCCTGCAAGGTCTTTATCAACAGATTTGTGTTTATTGTCTGCATGTTGCAATATGTATGTGTGTGTTAAGTAAGTTCACATCATCTGCTTTGCTATATGTCCCATCTGTGGAGGCAATTTGACTGCACGGTCGGCAGGGTTATTGAGCAAGCAGGGGCAGCTGAAGGAACTTATTTAAGCGTGGTACAGATGAGTAAACATACACACTCCTACTGGGTAATGGATTCTCTCTCTCTCTCTCTCTCACACACACACACACACATGCAGATACACATACCTCATGAATACATGCACTGCCTCACTTCCATGTACACACACACACACACACACATGAACACACACACACACACACACACCAAGAATTAAATACTGATCTAGGGCTCCCCAGTGAACTGCCACAAGCTTAAATTCTGAATCTCTCTCTTAAACAGCTCAGGGGCTCTGGGTTTCACTGTGTGTGTATGTGATAGAGAGAGAAAGAGAGAGAGAGAGATAGATAGAGAGAGAGAGATTTACCCATTAATAAACCTCCAAGATGTTTAACCACTGCTGAAATATACTTTGGATATACACACAGAAATTAAGATGACAGACAGAGTCTTACTGGGACACACATCACAAACAATCATCCAACAGTCTGGACAATCTTTCTATAAATCTATCTATGATTTACTGTTGTAGATTTTGTGTATATATGTGCACTACATATATATACATATATGTGTGCACTGGGCATATCATGAGAAAATAAGTTATCTGGGCTGTAAGTATTTGTTAAATAAAATAAACACAAAAGCAAATAAATAAATAAATAAATAAATAAAAGAGTTAGAATAGCTAAACCATTTCCAAGCCTCTCCTAAAGGAAGTCCAGTACTTAGTTCAGCTGATCAGCCCTTTATTAAGTGAAATCAGGAGCTACTGAGAGGACTTAACAAATCTAATGGCTAGGGTTCAACTAGAGGTCAAAAACCAAACTTGTGTCCTTATAGCTGTATTCTTCTAATCCCCTTCTATTAATGTTTTTAAAAACACAAAAACAAAACCTTATGATTTATGGTATTTATGCATGTTTGTATATTCTAATGTTAAATATTAGTGAAACACAGCTACTACTTTTATAATTAATTTTATAAATATATAAAATAAAAAAAGTTTTTTTAAGGCACAGTACTTTATGAAGAATGTTAAAATTATTTATTACACCCTTTGAACTGAGTGAATGCTGAATGTATTAATCAACAGAAAAAGTCAAAATGTACTTAAAATTTCACATTTACACAAATATAAATGTAAGACGTTTTGTTACTTCTCCTTAGTATTTTTAATATATGCGGTTCTATTTTGACTTCTATATTTATATAAGTTAAACAGTATGTTTAATAGCAAATTGCACATTTTGCTCTGCCTTGTCTATTTTGTTGTTATTAATTCATAACCAAAAAAAAATGAATGTAAAAAAGAAATTCAAAAAGAACTCATTGCCTTCATGGCATTACAGAAATCATCTGGATCAATAATTGCTCATAAGAATATGGAAAAGCCATTCTTGCTGCATGCATATTTTATGATTGTCTGTACCAAACGCACATAAAAAGGGTAAAAGAACGCCAGGCAAAAGGAGTCAACATGAAGATCCAAACAACATGCAAGAATCCCGACAGTATAGGTCCTGTGCAGTGTGCATGGGGTCATGCCCAAATTGTCCATCAGTCAGACAAGCAGAACTGATTTGGATGCTAAATAATGGTTTAGATATTCACAAATTCCATATATATGCACAAAGCTCCAGTGAGCACCACGACAGACCCATCAAAGCACCACTCCACACACCACTAACACACCAAAACTCGGGTCAGTGGCTCTGTGTGCATTTGTGTGTGTTGCATTCATTTGAAACCACAAATATGCCAATAATTCAACTCATACATTCCTTTTTATAAAAATAAATAAAAAATTAAGACTTTTGGAAAGTTGGATTGTAGAAAACAAAATTATGGCATTTGTGGTGCATCAACAATGTAAAATCTATGGGTTTCACAGGTAAAAAAAATACAAATGCAGTTTTAACTAACTTTTAATTTAAGTTAAAACTGCATTTGTATTTTTTTTACCTGTGAAACCTATAGATATTTTATTGTTGATGAAAAATACCAAAGATACACTATAAAAATAAAGGAAATGTACATTGCATATTTAAAGTCACAGTAAACATTTAGCTACTTTAACAAACAAATCTTATCTTCAAAAAAGCCTTTCAGAAGAAGGAATTACTATTAATATTCCATATACTGTTTGTCTGTGTATATTAGCATTATATATATATATATACTTTTAAAAAGTGTTGTAAGAATAAAATTCTAAATTTGTGTATATGTACAAAATACATTTTATTCTGCAATTCTGATTAGGTGCAGTTTTGCAAGCAGTATTTTTTGCATTTTTTGCTTAGAACTGACAACATCAACATCCCATGATTGCCATTGTCTTGTTCTCCACTTCACCATACATTTCCAACTGGAGACTGATCCAGAGTGCTGGAAGAAGATTCAAGCATTTGCGCTCTGTGCCTACGAAGCTACACTATAGCAACATATACAGAATGTGGCCTTGCATACATTTTGCTGAAATAACCTTTAAAAGACAATTTATACTTCACCTTTAAGGAAGCATATGTCTGTCTAAAATCCCAATATACACCTCTGTGTCAATGGGACCTTCAGACGTATGCAAGTCACTTATGGTAATCCAGTCCCTTGGATGGCAACTGTAAATTAAACCAGGTGTGCTGCTGATGGAACTTAATAAATCTTTTTAAAAATTTATCTTAAGACATGTATAATAATAAAATCCACTCCATTACAGCCAATAAAGACAGTAGTAGTATAGTAGTAGTCACTGCAAGTTGTACAGAGATAAAGTTCTAGAGTCAAACTTTAAACAGTGGCTCTATACAGTGGCACAGCCCACTCCTGAGTGAGTATCATCTTCTTATCTTTTGGGCCAAAAGTATTTATGTGACTAAAGAAAGACATGGAGGAATCAAAGTGAAAGCCCCGTGCTGTGTGATAGGTGTCGGACGGCCTGTTGGACCGAGTGAGACCCACATTGATGGACAGCCCATGTCCTGAGATCTGACCATAAAGACAAAGGTTTAATAATAAATACAGGGTATGTGAATTAAAAAGACATCACTCTACATTTTTAATGTAAATGTGTTTCTGCATGACATTAAATATGGATGATCTCAGCCTCACCTCTAGGGGGGAGTGGTTGAAGAATGTACGTGCCAGACAATGAGTATGTGTAGCCAAACGAAGGTTGGTGCACTCAGTTCAAAATAAAAAAGCTCAGAAGATCAGGCTGGAGGTATGTCCGGTTCCGCGGCAAGACAGGAGATTTGGAGTGTTAACAGATTGCATCCACTAAACTCATCCAACACCTTTGAAATACAGCTCACTTTGTGTCTTACTTGAAAGACGTGCAGGGCACTCAGATCTTCACTTGGCTATTAAAGGGGCGACCCTAAGCTTAAATCCTTAAATCATAAAGAGAGAAAGAGAGAGAGAGAGAGAGAGAGAGAGAGAGAGAGAGAGAGAGAGAGAGAGAGAGAGAGAGAGAGAGA
>JBBPDA010000023.1:18117-29371 GCA_037974385.1 Arnoldichthys spilopterus | reverse complement strand
GAGAGAGAGAGAGAGAGAGAGAGAGAGAGAGAGAGAGAGAGAGAGAGAGAGAGAGAGATCAAATTCAAGTTACACTGGCCATCAAACGTTTGGGGAGATTTTGTAATGTTTCTGAATTTGAATTGTTTCTTTTGTTAATTGTCAATTATGCATGAAATATTTGCTAATGGTTCCCTTATAATAAAACAATTGTGCAGTCTTAAAAATAAAGGTGCCAAACGTTGTTTTTAACTGATGTCCAAGAAGAAACTCTTTTGGCTCTCTGAAGAACCTTGTTGACCATCAGATGGTGAGAATGAAGACTCTTTTAAAGATTTAAAGAACATTTATCCAACTCTGGTCCTGGAGATCTACCACCCTGGATTCAGATTCAGTGTTCAGACAACCCTAAGGACATTTATTAGTGTTAAATTAGGGCTGGTGCAGGAACGATTCTTTTCTAATCTAAAGGTTCTTTCTAGAACTCAGAATATGTGGGGATTTCCTAAAATGTAGAAAGGTTAGTCATACAACAAATGTAATTTCCAGCTTTCTTTGGAATAATGGCTCTCAAATAAGTTCTATTAATCCATCAAATGAGTTTAGAAGCGGTTTTTCTCTGGCAAATTTAAAACAAGACTCAAAATGCACCGCTCTGTGTTACCAATCAACATGATCAACATGCATTTTTCTATGACGTTACATTGTATATTTTTTCGCATCTTTTCAAAGGTTGTTTGACTGTAATGAGCACCAAAGCATTAGCTTTTGGTTAGCACTAAAAGAAACTCAAGTGTCGTAAGACATTTGTGTGTGTGTGTATGCACAGAGATTACTCAGCACGTGCTGATTTAGGCATTAGTCCTGTACTGAGCGGGGTTGGGAGGGTAATGTGCAGGCTATTGCATTAACCTAACTGGAGCTTTTCTAATAGGCTCTTGAGCTTAAACTGATATATCAATTTCCTTTCCTTTCTGTGGGACTTCAAAGGGCAGCAGCCTCAGTTTCCCACCGCCTAGCATCAATCTCTCTGTCCATATCGCATCATCACCTCACTGTGGGCTCGCCAGACCTGGCCAATCACAGGCTGGCTACTAATGGGCCAAGCAACAACTGGACAAATGAGAAGGACACATGCTATTTACATAACCTCTACTGCTCCAACACCTGTTCATTGGCTTCTATTATAAATGTATTTTGTGTTTATTTATTTGAAAAAACAGGTGTATTCCTGTAATTATGCTGAATGAATAAGCTTAAGAAAAAAAAAAAATATATATATATATATATATATATATATAATTTGATATATATATATAATGATGTATATATATATATAATATCATTTGTTCTAACAGCGCTTGGGCCTCTAAATTACTTAATTTTAATTTCCACCAAAATTATTGTACCCAGGGTGTGATGCCACCCCATTACCATTGTTCTGCATTCAGAACCCTTCAACATTATGAGAATGAGAAGAAAAACAAAAAAAGTCTTAACATTTGTTTTGACATGCACCTGTAAGGTGTGTTTGTGTTGGAAAGACATTTATGATAGCTGAGATAGAAGCGACTTTTTTATGACTTCCTCAAGACTTGGTGCCACCATGCAGAATCAAACGACTCTACTCCAGAACACAAGCCCTAGAGGGCTGAAACGCCGCAGCTATGAGTGACACATGCTTCCCATGGCAAGAGACAACGCACATACCCACACACACACGCTCTCACACACACTGTGAAAGAGCCTTTGTTTTGCCTGACACCTCCTACTTTATGCTAACCTGTTTTGTCAAAACAATTCCCGCAGAAGTTAGATGACACACATTTCAGTAAGGGAAGAGGCTAGATCTACCAGCGCCAGTGCTAATGCTAACAAACAGCCCCTCTGTGCAGCTTTCACTCACACAATTTTGTAGCACGTCAAATGTATCCGACATGCTTGGTTTTGTCTCATGACCAAGTGTTAATGAAGAATAGTGCTGGGACTGTGGTGGAATGAGACTCAGGCAATAACTTGAGTTCGCTGTAAGTTGTTAGTTTGACGGGCTGACATTTGACAACAATGCTTGGAGTATTTCCAGCACAGTGGCTTGAGTATACCACAGTTTCTATTACAATAGGCTAAAACAGGTTTCTACTACAATAGGCTTTAACAAATTTCTGGGACAAAAACAACTAGTAATTCTTAAACAAATTTAACTCTATTTGTCCTATATAAATGATCAAATGCCAATGAAGAATCACTTTAGAATCGATAGTTATTTAGAAAGTCATTTTTGTAAATAGTTTTCTAAATTTTGTAAAAACTTTGAAAGTTTTTAGTTTTTTAAGGGAGAACCCTTAAATCAGTGTTGAACCTTTGCATTATAAGGCTCTTTAAACCTTAAAAGGGTCTTCACACACACAGATTTCTTTTCCAAACATGACTCTTCAGAAAACAAAAAAGGGGTTCTTCTACAGCATCACTCAGAGAACCCTTGGTGGCCCTTTTATACTTAAATAGGGATGTGCATGTAAAAAACACCAACACCGAGAGAGAGCAGGAGAGAGAGAGAGAAAGAGAGAGGTCCATGAATAAAGAATAGCTAAGATGTGAGAGAATTTTACAGTAGCTATTGTCTGTCACTCATCTTGTGTGTGTATGTGTGTGTGTGTGTGTAAGTTCATTGTGTTTCCTCGTTGAGCATTTCACCTTTTACACACAGTCAAATGCATATATTATATAGCCTCTCTTACTCACACATACACAAGAGCACACACGAACACACACACACACACTCCATGAGCACCCCTCCTCCGGTCGTCTGCCACAGGGGCGTGCCCTTGCCAGAGGATGACAGGTGGGCAGACTACATCAAAGAGCTCATAGTGCTATTATTTGTTGAAAGATAGCACTCATGACAAGTACAGTGCTGCTATTACTCTGCCCTCCTCTCATATCATTGCATAATCCTCATTCAAAATCATATGCACTGGATATTAGCAGCATCTACTCTCTGAGATGGTGTCTTGTGTTTTTGTTGCTTAGTTTTTAAGCATGAGTCATATTACACAGAAATTACTGTCACATACATATATGTGTGTTTATAATGTTTGTGTGTAAATACATACTAAATATTTTGCAGGTGGTGTTAATGTTATGGCTGATTCTTCTATCAGAGTCAGGATTCAATTTTAAACAACAGCACTGTGGTATCTATGGGGTCAAATCAGGCAGACTAGCCTTCACTCTCCACTTGCATCAGTGACCTTTGGGTGTCCATGACCCTGTCGCCGTTTCAGCAGTTTTCCTTCCTTGAATCACTTTTGGTAGGTACTAACTACTGTATACCTGGAACCCTCCACAAGACCTGCTGTTTTTGAAATGCTCTCAAACGTCGTTTAGCTATCACAATAAAACCCTTGTCAAAGTGTCTCAGATCCTCACGCTCACCCTTTTTTCCTGCTTCCAGCACATTAACTTCATGAACTGACTGTCCACTTACTGCCTACTATAACCCATCTCCTTGACAAGTACCATTGTAATGAAATGTTATTCACTTTACCTGTCAGTAGTGGTAATGTTATAGCTAATCAGTGTATTTGCTTTCTCTCTCTCTCTCTCTATACATTTCCTAATAAGAACTTACCTTAAAGATAAGTTATACATTTTTTATTCTCGTAAAACTGGTCATATCACAGATAACAGAATATTCACATTTTTTCAGTAGCTTTATTTCCGAATTACAAATGAGCAAAAAAAAAGTCTCATGGCTTGACATTCACGTCCCAAGTCAGTCCTGAGTCCTAAAGCAATCAGTAAATTGATTCCAGTGTACAGAGACAAACACAAATTCTCACGTTTTCACTCTGAGATAAAATAAGCCAATCCCAGCAGACTACGGGCCCAAGACGGGGTTCACCCAAGACAGGAGGCCAACCCATCCCAGGTCAACACATAGACAGACAACCATTCACACACACTCACACGGACAATGTAGAGAATCCAATCAACCTACTGCAGCCTTTGGGTGTGAGGAAACCGGAGCACCCGAGGAAACCCACGTGAACACGGGGAGAGCTTGCAAGTTCTGTACAGAAAGGCCGACCTGGGGGACGAACCCAGGACCTTCTTGCTGTGAGGTGACCACGCTAACCACTGCACCATTGTGCTGCCTTCTGATATAAAATACAGTAAGTAAATGCTTATTTTACACTCCGGCACTGACCTGATGTCATATTGGCCCATAGCAGAAGTAAACTGGTGGTGGCCTAGTGGTTAGGACACTGCCTTTGTGACCTGAAGGTCGCAGGTACTGTCGCACTACACTGCTCCCTGGGCACTGTTGGTAGCTGCACACTGCTCCACGTAAGCACGTGTGATGGGTTAAATGCAGAGGTCACATTTCATTGTGGTGCTTGAGTGTGTTCACAATGACAAATAGTCACTTTCACTGTTTCACTGTAGCATTGCAGAAGCAGGGCTGACCACAGTAAGGGTGTTATTTTGACAGTTTTGGAACTAGACTAGTGTAATTTATTGCTGTAAAGCTTCAATATTCATGAATAAAATCTGCTTCAGGGTCAAATTACTCTTTAAAGGATTAATTCAAATGTGTTTTTTATGAACCATGTCTTCAAGAACAACCTCTAAATAATTATCAAGACCAGATGGTGAGTTTTTTTGTTTTGTTTTGTTTTCCTCAAACTGCTGTTAGTGTATTTATAGTGTGCAGAACAAAAAAATAAGTAAGGCAGGATGGCACACACTGTGTGTAGCTGTCAACTGTTAAGCAAACGCTACATAATTAAGTAGAGCTGTAGTGTGAAAAGTAGACCCCTAGAGGTGATCTCACGCACACACGCACACAAATATACACACAGCAGAGGAAAATGCAATTAGCTAAGTGCCCCAAAACAGCTGTGCAGATATTTTTTAAGCAAAAGCACACAGCTAATCCTGCGTTATTGTAAATGGGCTTGACAAAGCTATGCTGCGTCAGGCTTAGAGCAGGTTTAATCTATGTTCTGCAAAGTTTTAGGACAGGTTTAGTCTCCACTTAGCACAGGATTACAACAGAACTGAGTGGACACATTCAACCACTTTACTAATAACTTTAAGTATCTTGTGAGAAATTACAATGAACGACCAAAATTGTCTAGGAAATGAGCCTTAACATCAACAAGTTCATATATTATTTCTTAATCAACAGTTTAACAGACTTTTTTAGTGTAACAGAAAAAGAAAAACTGTCAGGACTTTAGTCAGTTTTACATTATCTCCAGAGTGCAATGCGGGAACCAACAGTGTGCGCTTTTATAATTTCACAACAGTATCCTGTGACAATAACTTGGAATAAATCCATTTTAAGTAATCTGTAAGGGAAAAAAGAAGTCCCTGTGTGTATTTTTCTTCATTTTTCTCAGCTTCCAGACTTTAAAATGCTGGTTTGGCACTCACATTGTGCTCTCCTGCTCTGGCTGAATGCCAGCATGCTCTGTTTCTTCTTTTCTTATTCTCGCCATTTTCTTTGCCCCTTTTTTTGCACAGTTTATTATTTGCTGGTAGGGAGCTTAGTGTGCGGACGGTACGGTCAGTGGCTCGCCACAATGGCCACCCTGTGGGGGGTGACAGGGGGCACGGTTAGCGGGTGTGGTGTGTTGAGGCTGGAAGGGTGCCAGTCAAGTGTTTTTAACACTATTGTTGTTACACTAAGCTATGCTGCACTAACGGGCCAGTGAGTAATGTCCACAATGCAAACATTGGGTAGTATTGTGAGTAGGAGAGGGGACAGGAGCTGGACCAAAAGGGGCAAATGTTAGCGAGACAATGGAAAATTGTTAATATAATGCAAGGTAATCTGTTTTTTTTGTGTCATCTCTCTTCAGGAATTTTCAGTTAGCACCAGTATGCATTTTCCTGTCTGTATATTGTTGATTCATTAAGACAACTTAAGAATTTACAAGAGAATGAAAAAATTCTTTAAAAAAATTAACATAAGATTTTATTGAAAAATTGCAGTTGGTCCATAGGTCCATTTTATTGTTACATGAAATGCAATGAGCAGTTGCAATGTTTTTTTTTCCCCCAACATTGACGATGTGTGTGTGTGTGTGTGTGTCTGTGTCTCACTCTGTCTACTTCTTGCTTTTCTCACGCTGCTCCTCTTTCCGGAGAAAGGCCGAGCAGTACTGGAATGGTCTAGCTCCCATTACACACTACCTCACTTGCTCTGTCATCTCCATTGAGCCCCAGTGCACCCTGGGAAATTAAATAAACCCCTTCTCCCGTCCTCCTAATTAGCATATATCCTGCCCATTGGGTAATATAAAGGATAGTAATTTAAGGCCTAGATCTGGCTAGCTTTAAATCTGGCTTACTGTACTGTGTATACTTTCTGTTCATATTATGCTTTATAACTTGACACTTATGATGCGTGGTTAATATTATATAGTACGTTTTGGTACATATATAAAAATATATTATTGTCATTTTTGCATTAGTCATTATATATTACGGTATGCATCTAAGAAACAGCAGTTTGCAGTTGAATGACTTTTTTCTGTGTTTCTGACTTGAAAAGTAATGCACTCAATTTGTGAACGTATGCTATTTCTTCATGAATAAAATATATTTGTAAAAAAAGGTTCAAGGTCAATTTCAGGGGTCACTTTTTGTCATTTTAACACTGAATACCAAAGATTAGCAAGATGAAAGTGCGGTTGAGTTGTGCTGACCCTGTTCTGAGTATTTCTCATTATTCAGTAACCTGATATACTCCAACAAGTCGTGTAGTGGTTTTACTCAGTTGCTGACACACACACACACGCACACACCAGTTCAAGCGGGTGGCAGGCCGGCAGAAAGGCACTTGGGCCCTAGAGGAGAGCTCAGCCCAAACCAAATGGGACCATGCTGCTTCAAATTGCTCTGGCAGTCTCAGAATACCACTCACTGATTCTCTCCACTAGATCATTAAAGTCCAGTAGCCCTTCTCTCTTTCTCCTTTATTCTTCTTCTATCCCTACTCTCTTGCTCATGAATCCTTTTTCTCTCTCCCTGCCCTTTCTTTTTGTCTCCCTCTTTCTCTCACTCTCTTCCTCCTTCTTTCTTTGTCTACTACCTTCTCTCTCTCATTCCACCCCCCATCCATCCCAACACCTCATTAGTGAAGAAATTCAAATGAAGTTTGAATAAACAAATCTTTGTTTTTTTTTTGTCTTCTTAGCTGTCTTCTCTTTCTGTCCTGGTGTTTCAGAGTCTGTGGGGTAGGGAATCGGCCCGTTTTCACACCGGGCCTGACTGCAATGGATGCCGCTTTCCCCTGGTTTAATTGGAAACCTAAATACTTTGGGTAATGCTTGGCCCATGGGACCCTCCGCTGCCAGATCCATTACCCATACACTCACAGCAGACAGTGTGGCTCTCCACGGCATGGAGGGGCTAACTGAGACCCCCCCTCAATCCCACTTCCCCTTATACACCCCGCCTCCCCAACACACATAACCCCACACACCCCCCCACCTCCCCTTACAGCTGTCCTCCTTGACAACCCAGGCCCTTCATTACCGAAATAGAAATCTGTGTCCTAAGTTCCTAAGTGCTGCAACATTGCTAAAGCTAAATATCCATCTCCCCCAGGAGCTAATTACGCCCAGACACTGGCAACATGGATTCCCTTTTTTCCCCCCTCTCTCTCTCTCTCTCTCTCTCTCTCTCTCTCGCTCTCTTCTTTTTTCACCTCAGATAACAACTGTAAAAGCAATTTGAGCATTTTTCAATTAATTAAACACATAGTCTCCCAGTAACCTCTTGTCATTTTGCCCTGCAGGACTAAAGCTAATTTGTGTAAGAGAGAGAGAGAGAGAGAGAGAGAGAGACTGGGGGAAGGGTGATGCTGTTTTCATCTTTAAAGAAATGCCCATACAGAGGGATAAATCAAAAATATTCTCAACGTGTTTAGACAGTGGAAAAAACATGTCACTAGCAGATGAATCGGAGATGATGCCATTGAGTTAAAGTTTGAGAATGGTTCTTTAGACTGGCGTCTATGAGCAGTTAAAGCTAGGTCAAAGGTCAAATATGGGGAAAATCTGCACCCTGCGGTGTGATATATTCCAAATGATGGTCCAGTGGATGGTCCTTTATAGAACTACTATAGGAAATGAGAGGTATGTGAAGAAACTTGCTTTACATTTCAAAAGCCTCGATGAATTCAAGTTTTTTTTTCTTAAAATCTTACTGTCCAAGCAGAAAACCATTAATAAACCTTTATGTTTAAGAGTGTACTGAATCACTGAAGGCTACTGGCTCTGAATTTAAACAGTAGCAATATGCTTAAAAAACATACTGTCTTCACACACACACAAAGATACAGACAATGTGATGAGAAGCAAGCACGCATGCGTGCATGCAAACGCACACACAAAGGATCGTACCACACTCACACACACACACTGCTGTCAGTTAGTCAGATCAGAGGCATGCGTGAAATCCACCTAATGGGCATTATGGGCTTTCCTTTCTCTCTCTCTGTCTCTGTCTCTCTCTCTCTTTCATCTAGGTGAGGGCCTGTTTCAATTTGCCTACCTGAACACAGTGTGCAAAAGACGATGAAGAGAAATAAAGAGAGTAATTATGTGTGTGAAAAATGCAGTAACAATGTCAACAAATCCAGACATAAAGTTAAAAATGAATAAATAATTGCATGTTTAATAAGTGCTGGGTGTGACTGAAGCTGAGTCGTCAGAGAGCGCTGCTTCTGTCTGGCTTCCCTTTCAAAGCATTGCTCAGAGGACGCCTGCAAAGACCCAAGCATGGCCTTCAACCCCACACACTTCTCCTCTCTGCCACATGTCTTTTTCACTCTCTCTCTCTGTCTATACCCCCTCCACCCTGCTCAAAATATTGAGACCAGCACTGAGCTTTCAGTCCTGCTGCAAATGCACATACTGGTGCTCATGCCCACTGCTTACATGCACTGATTAATAGAAATTTTATGTCAAAGGCTTTTCCACAAACAGTGTGTTTATGCAATGTCAAGACAAGCAGTTATACATGTTATATGGGTATATACAAATAAACAATAATTTGATTAACTTAAGCTCAAGTTAAACTAAGCTTAACCCTTAGCCTAACCTTATCACAAATATTTTTTTCTATAAATTTAGTCCATTTTAATACTTAAAATGTATGAAAGCAGCCACTCTCTTTCTTTATGGGTTGCAAATTAATGCACAACCTTAATATTTAGCTTTTAGGAACTACTAAAAAGAGTATTTGTGCATTTTCTCTCATTGTTCATATCAAAAGCTAATAAATACCTCATTAAAAAACTGGAAAAAACTCATGTATAAGAGCCTTTTGTGAGATATAGACAGAGCATTTGCAGTAAAGCATAAATGGTAAATGGTAAATGTCCTACCTACCTGTCTTCCTACCTTTGAAACCTTAGTCCTTGAACACAGCCATTTATACTGCACACAGGCATTAATCACCTGAAACAACTGAAGGTTTGTCTCTTTAAGTTCATGAAAATACAAAAAAAAAAACAATTAGTAAAAAAGAGCCTTATTTCTCTGTATTGTTTGCTTGCGTAATACTACTGCCCTGACAGACTTACAAATAGCTGCCAGTGACTGAAGGCAGTTGGGAGCAGACATGTTGATTTGTTCCTGTTTACGGGTCATGTGACGGTTTAAGAAGCTTTCTCTCCTGGAGCACAGGTGAGCTCAGCCTGCCTTTGATCTCCCTGCTCTGTTTGCGTTAGCAGGGTGGAACCACGTTTCTCTGGGTCACAGATGTTCATGGGAACTGAAAGGTGAGCGTACCCGTAGACACCAGGCATGCCACAGTGAAATACACCCTTCAGCCACAGAGCAGAGGATTAGAAGAGCAGATCACTGGTAAATAACAGCAGGGCCCCAAAGCACCCAAAGTCAGGTGGTGGGGTAGGGGATGTGAAGTATTTACACACACACACACACACTTGGGAAATACCTGAGCGTCTTTCAAGGACAGCAGACCAGTAAGACAGGTACCTGAGGCAGAATCCTCTCCAAAGCTTGGACAGGTGTGAAGCATTACAGACAGAGAGCCAGATAAAGGAAGAGAGAGAGAGAGAGAAAGAGAGAGAGAGAGAGAGAGAGAGAGAGAGAGAGAGAGAGAGAGAGAGAGAGAGAGAGAGAGAGAGAGAGAGAGATTTTGCTGATATTATGCACTAGTACAATGTTCCTGTTATTTATTACAGTCAGCAGCAGGCTCATACTGTAAAATGACAAAAATGAGCTCTGAGAGAAAGGTGCTTGCTGCATTTTAACTCTTTAAATTGACCCAGATTAAATCAAATTTAGATTCACAAGCTCATCAGAATTTTGGCACTCTGAAAAGCAGCTAAAATTGGAGATCCATCGAATCATTTGCATGATAAAAGGAAAACAGTGGAAAAAGAACGAGGAGAAAATGTTGGCCTCAGATGCAAATTAGGGTGACTGGCCAAGAGAGAAGCCGCCTAGGATAAACGAGACCTAAAGAAAGCAAGAAATCTAGCTAGTCACATCCATAAGGGTCAGATTATCCTTCACTTTTTTTGACCTTTTCACTCTGTCACCTATCCAGCACTCAGATTCCTTACAGTAATTGTTCAGCCAAAAACTGTGTAACACACAGTTTCCATATTAACCCACATGTAGTCAATCAGACACTGGTGTCTGAAGATCACATCCTATTGATTATATATATTAGAAACTGCATTACTAAATAATCACACACTTACCACGAACCACAAGTTGTCTTATATATACTTTCTTATGTGGTTTCTGACCCAGTAGGACATACTATTCTGTTTAAAAATGAGTAATACTACCGGCAAAATTCAAGCTTCAACATTAACGCTATTAGTGTTTTTAGCTATGCAATGTACTTTTATTTAGTAATGGGTAACAGTATGTCATAGAGCATGTGTAGCCACACAAACCAGTCTATCTGACACCACTAACAAAGGAGATAAACCAGTCTATCTGACATAAGGCCTAGTGGTTAGGACACTGCCTTTGCGACCTGAAGGTTCAGGCCAGTTATTTGGTCCAGCACATTTAAGTCCCTATATTTTATAGGCAGTGGTGGCCTAGTGGTTAGGACAGTGCCTTTGGGACCTGAAGGTCGCAGGTTCGAGTCCCGGCCTACTACTGAGGTACCCTTGAGCAAGGTGCCGTCCCGCTACACTGCTCCCTGGGTGCTGTTGGTAGCTGCCCGCTGCTCCATGTGTGCACGTGTGATGGGTTAAATGCAGAGG
>JBBPDA010000021.1:21586587-21603753 GCA_037974385.1 Arnoldichthys spilopterus | reverse complement strand
AATTTGGTTTCATATTAAAAATAATATTTAAAATGTGTGTATATATATATATATATACATATATAAAAGCAAAGCCTTGTAGCTTCGGGGCCCTCATCAACTACTTAGACTACTTACTAAGTGGCAACGCTACTTCACATCACATCGAAAAAGTACTGTAATAATACGGAGAACAGACTGTACAGGGGAAAAAAGAAGGACATTATGATATACTAACTTGTAAGACAATCTGCCCTTGCAGACTTATTCGAAGGTAACAGATTTGGTTATCTGTTCAGAGCTGAACAAAAGAATGGGATCAGTTGGCCACTGAGCATAGTTAAATGTTTTTTTGTTTTTTTTTTCACTTTTAAGATTGAACTGAATATCTCAATATTGTCTTGCATTTCAGTGTAATAATAGGAGTAGATTACAGCCTGGTGAAAGAAGTAAGCTGAGCCAGGTCATGCTTGTTTTTGACTGAGAATTGCTACTATTTTAAATAGTCCTTGTTCTATTATTAAACAATAATGGATAAATCTGATCCCTTATATTATTAGAAAGCTCATGGGTGTCTTAAAGCTATGATTTTACTTTATATTGGGAATCAGTGGGTTTTGAGTGTGTGCTCTTAAATATAATAGTTCCTCAGTTGTTCTAGGAAAGAGCTTCAATTTACAAAAAAAATATTTCATTATGAGGGGTGTTTTCAAACTCAAAGGTCCCTTGCATGCATTTATCATATGTATATGTGTTTGTAAGCATATTTACATCAAAAGTAGTTCTTCTATGGAACGGCAAAGAACCCTTATTATGCTTAAAAAAAGAACTGTCATTTTTGGTATGATTCAAATGCTGGGATAATTTAATTTGCTTTCTTTATTCACTCTAGATTGTATGGCTATAGATTTAGCTTTGTTATTCAAATATTGCATTTTTACACTAGTAGTGGGTCTAAAACTTCTGATGTCATTTAAGTCTATGTTTTAACTTGCATTTGAATTAAACATTCATTTATTCAGAGGTCAACTACACAATGGTTTCATGGGAACTGAGAACATAGTTTGCATATTTTCTATATTTACAAACTTACATATGTTTCTGCATCTGATCTTGTAAACAAATTTTCTTTGTGGATTTAAAGTGTGTATATATTGTTTATTGTTAGATTTATGTATTTATTATATATTCTTCTGTTATGTTTAATCTCTTTATTTGCTAAAATGTGTTTAAGTGGTTGCATAGGAGCAATTCAAGGCTGCATTTTACTGCACAACGAGCTTGTTTAGCTGTATGAAACAAATAAACTGTGACAAATAAATCTTGCTTGTGTCATGTGTGCCCAACTCCATTCCTGGTGATTTACCACCTTGCAGAGATTAGTTGTAATCTAACACATCTGATCCAGTTAAGGAAAGCCTTCAGGGGCATTTGAATGTTAGAGCCAACTGTGTCGGAATTAAATTCTCTAGGGTGGTACAGTAGATCAGTAGGCCAGGGTGGGCATTGCTGTAGACTTCATACAAATAAAGGTCCCAGACAGGGTCTTTTGTATTAATGGAATTGATGAGTTGAGAAAAATGTGCACTATATGGGGAACTCTCAATTTGTGAACCACTGCCCTTTTAAGACTTTTCAGCTGATGTGTCTTTAAAGGGTGGTTTTTGGTAAATGAGATGTGTGACTATTAGAATAACTTCCAAAAATAAATGAATAAATAAATAAATACATGAATAAATACATACATAAAATAAATTAATAAATAAGTGTAAACCAAGCTTTTTTTTCGTCTTAAAAATTAAGATCTTGTTCCATCTTGTTCCATTACAGTTACTTTTTTGGAGCTGCATTATTTACACTAAGCCTCTCAGTGAGGGAATGGGAGCCCACATTGATTGCACTACCTAGGGTGACCATCTCAACCATGACAAGCAAGACAATAAGCTATATGATTACTATTATATGGTATTTGTGAATTAAGCCCTTTTGATGTTGAAGAATGTTATTTTATGGTGAAAACCGATACAGTGAGCTGTAGTTTGACTTTTACCAGTAAATCAATAATAAGTAATCAATACTCTTACATTAATGTATTATACTTGAAATTAATTTCAGATTTTTCAGTGCATGTGTGCATTATGTAAAGCAGCTGTTCCCACCTACCCACACCCATCACCCCTTCTTCTCAGTAACCCATAGTTCTACTTGTTTGTTTGTTGTAAACACTGCTTGTAGGTGTCGGACACAAAACAAACAAACTGCAAACTTTACCTATAAACCAGAGGAGAAAGTACATGATATTTTCAGCCTGGAGGAAGCCACCATAATCTGTACTGTGTCAAAACATTTCACTGAATTCAGCTGTATAAGATGTACTCCTGTACTTATTTTAAATGATGTTTAAGAGAGGTTTAGTTCAGATTTTTACATCACAATTAATCCTGATTGGATTATATTTGACATTAAAAATGTATGTTAAAATAGGTTAGGATCATCCATTCGTCCGTATATCCATCGTATATCTATATCTCCACTATATCTCCATAGAGCTTCAGTTTAAAATGTATTGCAATATTGCATCTTGTGGCACAATTAATCCAATAGGAGGCTTCAAAGTTATGAATATAGTTTTAAGGAAACTACAAAAGAAGGAAAAAATAATCCTTATTAAGGTAATGAAACAAATATTTTACTCTACATCATTGTGCCACATCCCTTCTGGCCAGTTGGTCATAAGTTTTTTTTTAAATGCAGTTAAACACAATTGAGATTATTTTTGCCTTTCAAAATGGTCATGACTGTCATTAAAACATTTTATGTAAAGTAAAATACATTTTAGGCCAAATACTTTATTGTAACTATGGATAAACAATGTTTTAAACATGATTAAATGCTTCAGATGTCTGGACATCTAGACTATTTAATTATACAGACATTTAGAACAATAAAAACCATAAAAAGGTTTTAATGAAGGGATACAACTTTCTAGAAAAGTTGAGTTTCATTCCAAAATTCAATAAAAGCAAAAATCTGTCAAATGCTACTTCATGTGAACCCTAATTTATCTGACAAAAACCCAAAGAAAAGATTTGTTCAATTGTTTTACTCACCAACTTAATTGAATTTTGTAAATATACATTAATTTAGAACCATTTAGAACCGAACCTTTCCTTTTGCTAACACTTTTTAATCATATTAGAAGTGAGGACACTAATTGTGGTAGCATTGCATTTGGAAAAGTTGTCCATTCCTGCTTGATGTAAGACTTCAAGTGCTCACTGTGGTCACCATTGTCTAATTCTCCTCTTCAGGACGTGCCATACACTTTCAATCTTTCAATCTCAGCTGGCAGCCAACCAGCCACACTGTTGTAGCCTGGGTCGAATAAATCCAAGCATTATCCTGCTAAAATAAGAAAATAGACATCACAGGAAGAAACGTGTTGATGGCAACATATCTGTTTTAATTTTAATAGAATATAATATAATAGAATAGAACAGTACTTCTTTTTGATCCCCTATTGGGGAAATGGGGCATGTAGAAGAAAAAGATAAAAGGCAGTAGCAGCGTTTTCACTTTTGTCCAAAGACATGGATATGAGAAGACTTTTACTACTCATATGCTTTATACAGAATGTTTTTCCAGGTTCTTTTTTTGTTGACTCTGCAGATAATGTTGGCATCGTCTAGGGCAGCAATATTAGGTCAACGTCTGCCTTCTGGTGTTTGTGTGTATATGTGCTGTGTTCTTTCTTAAGTTGTTTTTTCCACAACCTAGGGGCATCAGTTACCTTTACTTTGTACCTGTTGTTGTGCTGGACACCAAATTCTTCTGACCTCTTTACAAGAACAATGAATGAAAAAAATAAAGACGCAGCCTTTCACACTCATAAACGATATTTCTGTCCAATTCTAGCCCACTGGAGATTTTCAATTTAATTTTGAAACTGAAATTTAAATAAAAAACATCCAAATGTCTGTTATTTAAAATAGTACACGGACACACCTTATGGACTGAATAAAAAAATGTTTTGACACTATATGGATCATCAGGTTTGTAGGTAAAATATGCTGATTGTTTTGTTTTGAGACCAACGCCTACAAGAAGTGCCTACAAAATTACAAACAAGCTCTCTTTCAACAGTAGTGCCAGATAACGCACACACACTAAAAATAATAAAAAAGGTCAAGTACAATAAATTTAATCAGCATCACAGGTCTAAATTCACAAAATGCCTTAATTATATGGCTTTTTCTCTTACCTGACATGGGAAAGGTGACCTTATTTAGTGTCCTCTGTGTGCACACCCAGTACTACAGTGAGAAGCAGATTGTAAAAAAAAAGTACCATTACAGCAAAAGTAGGCAATAAAAATAAAAAAATCTATGTAAGTTACTGGACATCACTCTGTAGGATTACATTTGGTTTGTCTTGTATAAAGGTTTCTGAATGGCATTAAGCTTGGATTTGCAGTTTAGGAAAAAAAAAGACTAAGAGCTTTTTTTTAATTTTGAACTTTTATGCTAAATCTTTCAACACATATTTTATTTACAAAAACAATTCTTTAAAAAAAGATCAGTTGAATATAATTTCATGGCAGTGGTTTTCAAACTGGACTCCCCAGACAGTCTATATTTTGCTCAAAGATCTGGAGGACATCAAAGAGTCTGAGAACCCATTGTTTTAAATAGCTAACAGTTATTTTTTAATGCATTGACACATTGATACATGTTTTTAAAGAAGTGCATGGTACAGAAATACCCAAACCTTGCCTCAGTGTTCTACTGAACCACCCTAGAGAATTTAATTCCAAAACAGTTTGCTATAATATTCAGATGCTCCTGATAGCTTTCCTTAACTGTATTTCATGTGTTAGAGTTACAGTTAATCTCTGCAAGGTAGTAGATAACCAACACTATTTGGGCACCTCTGGTATGTTGCGTGATCATTAAGTTTATAGATAAATAAATGGCTATATTTATTAGACATCATGTAGGCAAATGAAGTGTTGAATTCCCATTAACTAAACTCCAGAATCTCAGATATTTTCAGAAGTTGCCTAACATGATTAAGTGCCAATGTATAGTTGACCATTGAATTTATTAGTGTATTATAACTGAACTGAAACTAAACATTAATCTGTAGTGGATAATGAAATTTCCAAGGTAAATTCCATATATATATATATATATATATATATATATATATAGGAACAAACTAAGTAATGGTAACAAAAGTATTTTAAGGGTCAAAAGTCTTATTTCTCCCCTGCATTGTTCAATAACTAAGATGAATGAAGTAATTCAGAGTGGTTTGAGAAACTGTAGAAAAATAATGGTAGATCTGATAAACTCTCTTTGGAGATGATCTCTGCTTCATAACACTCTTCATGTACACCTTTGTCATTAATAAGTATAAAAAGTAGATTTTATGCCAAAGTGTAGTAACCAACTGTAGGAAAACAATATCTTGGGCCCCAGGCAACAATCATTCCAATAATGACTATGTGTGATCCTGTTGCTTTTTGTCATTAAATGCCTCATATGTCTGGTTTCTTCTCCCACCACTTTAAACAATATTTACTTCAATTATGCATTTCAAATGAAATGAATGACATTGCTTTCATTTTAACCATTTCATGATACAGAAATTAAGAAAAGTATTAGATTTTTGTGCAGTAGGAGGGGTTGCAGAAAGAGAAGAAATTGCAAGAAAAAGAAACTGAAGAAATGGCAGGGACTCCCCATTTGTCCAAAGACGTGGACATAAGCAGTTAAGTACAATGTTTTTTAACTTCAGCTTCTCATATGCTTTATACAGAAGGGTTAATGCATCAACCATAATAATAACACCACTGTCAGGAAGGTGAATAACACTAACTACCTAGTTCTCTCATTACAATGACACCTGTCAGGGGAGTGGGATTTATTAAGCAGCAAGTGAACATTTAGTTCCTGAAGCTGATGTGCTGGAAACAGGAGTAATGGGCGAGAGTAAGGATTTAAGCAAGGGCCTTATTGTGATGGCTAGACGATGGGTCAGAACATCTCCAAAACTGCATGTCATCCAGGTTTTCCTGATATGCAGTAGTTGATATCTACCAAAAGTGATTCAATTTAGAGTTAGGCAGGTGATTTTAATGTAATGGCTTATAGGTGTAGTTCAGTGTCAAGTGTCAACTTTCCACTGACATTTCACATCATGGGGGCATCACTTAGGACAGTATCAGGTCAACACCTCCCTTCCGGTGTTTGTGTTTCTGTGTTTATGTGTTGTGTTTTTTCTTGAGTTTTTGTTGTGCATTCACAACACCTGTGCATCAATTACCTTCACTCTGTACCCCTTGTTGTACTGGATGCCAAATTCTTCTAACCTGTTTACCAGAACAATGAATCATCAACAATGGAGTATAAATAATGCTGTTGGTTAAACAAAAGGAAGAAGCAGCCTTTCACACCTGTATAAGGTAGTTCCTGTCTAATTCATGCCTACACTCACACAAATAAAAGTGTCAATAAGGGTTCTTTGGAGTCATGCCATAGAAGAACCTATTAGGGTATTCTAAAGAAGCTTTCGAATAATAGCCATTAAAAAAAAAAAAAATGTGTGTGAGTTCCGCTTCCAATAATACCCAGTCTCAGTGAAATACAAGCATGACCTGGGTCAGCCTACTCCTTAGGCATGGTTGTAATCCACTCCTATTGTACCACTGAAATGCATGAAACTATTGAGGTGTTCAGTTCATTCTTGAAAAACTCTGATCATATTACCAAAACGGTGACTTTCAGAAACTCTGAGAAAGCAGATAGTATTACAGAGTAGCCCACATAATGTTCTCTCTTTTACCTGCAGAATCTGTTCTCAGTATTATATTTATTCACTGAAAACCAAATCGCAATCTGATTCTCTTGATTATGCAACCAAGACGGAATAAGGATGCTCAGAGTATTTCCTTGAAAGCGCCTTTTTGAAGATTATAGCACTTTGAGAATAAGTACATGTTGTTCTGCACACAGAAGGTGTTGTGTCCAGTTTGCCCAGCCCTAAACTGCCATGCTTGTCCGTACGCGGTGTTGAAGTAACCCAAGCCATTTATCTTTGTGTACAGGTAAACATCAAGTCCAGCTACTATAAAGGAGCCATATGAAAGCTCAGTGCTAAGACAACTTTTCGAAAGAGCAAGGAATAAGTGTAAGAAAGTGGAACAGATTGAAGGAGACCATTCTGGCACATGCTTCAACCTGTTTGCTTCTGAATGTCCACATAGAAAGCACTGCAGCAGGTATGTTTACACTGAGCTCTTGATTTGCCAATTTCTCTTTAAGACTCGAATTGGTACCGTTATATTGGTGTTATCTATTTTCTCTTGCTGTTTTGTCAGAAATTGTATCTGTTAATGTATTTTATTGTGTTTGACACATTTCCCCAGCTACTTTTGGGTTTCAGGAGTTTTATAAATGGAGCAATAGTAATTTATTGACATTATTGGAAAGAATCAGTGCCCTAAAGTATTATTCTAGCAGTCAGATGGTTTAGCTGAATAGAACTGTGGTATGTGTGTGTGCAAGGGAGCGTCACAAAAAAGAGAAAAATGAAAACCTTCCTTATCCAAAGCACACCATCTTATCTGTTAAAAATGTAAGAATGACATTGACCTGAAATGCTAATGATGAAAAATGACCCACTTCTTTTTATTAATACTGACAGCAATAGCAGGGTGAATTTTGAAGGGTGTAGTCTAGCTACTTATATTCAGACAAATAATAAAAAAACAAAAAACAACTGTACTTACCTGTAGCAAGTCTGAGATGCCTATAACCAAAACTTTCTATAGACTTTCCCTGCATAATTCATTTTTTGCATTTTTGCCTTTTTGATAAAAGAATTCACATTCTCATTCTGCCATGTCATGTTTTCTCATGCTTATGAAAAGAACTTTCCAGAGGCTGCATAAAATATTGTTTACCAGACAGGTTATACATTTGATGCTGTTGCATGTATTTCCCTTACTGAAAAAAAATGACAATAATTGAAAGTAGTTTACTTGCTGACCTACAGCATTATAGGGGGAGATACCAAGTGTCTTCTAGTATCTGTGGATTAGAGAGTTTCAAATTCAATTTTAAACCAAAAAGTGTGACCAAAACTGTCCATTTATGGAAAAAAAATGTCAGTATTTAAAATTTTGAAGAAGTTCTTATTTTCTCTCACCAGACTTGGCCCTCTCACATCTTGAAAATGACTGGATCTTTAAGACAGTGGTTAAGAAACTACCTGGCTGAACGCCGAATTCGTCAAAGTCGTCTGGTGACCAAATCTGGCCACTGCAACATTGAATATGACAACATGAGATATAGAAGCCTCTTTGCCTTCATGCAAGATGCATGGTCCACTTTTGTAGAAATGGACTGGTTTTCCTTCATGCTCGTGTATGCGTCCATCTTCATTTTTAGCTGGTTCATCTTCACACTCATCTGGTACTGGATTGCCCGTTCCAATGGCGACTTGTGGTGGCAGAATCCACCAGATAACCACACTGCATGTATACTTAATATGTATGACTTAACTACTTCATATCTCTACTCAGTGGAGACGCAGCTGACTATCGGCTTCGGCTATCGGGTTATTACCCCATTGTGTCCTAGTGCCGTCTCTGTCATTGTAATCCAAGTTATTGTGGGTATGATTATTATTTGCTTCTGGTGTGGTGTGTTTGTAAACAAAATTGCTTTCTCCAAAAAAAGAGCCAAAGCCATTACTTTTAGTGAAATGGCTGTCATTTCCTCTAAACAGGACGCACTCTGTTTGCAGATAAGAGTAGGCAACATTCGCAAAAGCTTGCTGGTCAACAGTCAGATCTATGGCAAGATGATTAGAACAAGAGTCACACCTGAAGGCAAGACAATCATTATGGAGCAGGTCAGTATTGACTTCATGGTGGACGCTGTGAAGGACAGTCTCTTCTTCGTGTGCCCTTTGACCTTATACCATGTGATTGACAAGTCCAGTCCATTCTTCCAAATGGCAGTGGACAATCTGCACCAGCAGGATTTTGAACTGGTGGTGTTTCTGGAAGGCACAGCTGAGTCTACCAGCTACTCCTGCCAGGTCAGGACTTCTTACATCCCTCAGGAGATCATTTGGGGCTACAAGTTTCTTCCTATCATCTCCCGCAGTAAAAAGGGCAAATATCGTGTAGACTTCTCCAACTTCTCCAGAACTGAGCCTGTACCGACAGCACACTGTGCATACTGCTACCATGATGTAAATAGCCACAATCACAACTCCACAGATGACATTGATAACAAGGGCTTTGAGGCAATTGAACTGGATCAATATAGTTCTACCCAAATATGAAGTGTGTGACAGTGTGAAAGTTTAAAACCCTCAAAGGTCAAAAGATGGACTCTAGCTCTGTTTACATTATAATTGGGCTAGTTTAATGAGTGTCCGTTCAATATGTAAAATACATAAATATTTAAATATATTGTTAAAGCAAAGCATGTAAAAGCCTACCATGAATATTTTCTTATGTACTATACTTAATTCCTTAATAAAGTCTATTGTATTTATTAAAATCTGTTTCTTATTTGAACTAGGCAAAAATGTGGGAAAGTATGCCTTGATTAAAACGTACATTAAGGCAAATGAATATGCTCAGCTTTATCATCAAAACATTTTGGTTCTTTGCTTTGTATTCAGTTAATTGTTCAAGTAAGACTGGCAGCTCAGCTGTAGGGTGCTTGCTGATTATTTGGCCAAATTGTGTGTACAATCTAAATTCTGTTTGTTTATAGATGAAATACAGAAACATGGACTGTACCTGCATTTTACCTGCTGTTGTTATGTCTTCCCTTCAGTGTAACTTGATACAAAATGTACTAGTTTAGAGTGTTGGGTCATTAGCAAAGAGATATCATGCATATAGTGCTGTTTTTCTTTCTTTCATTATGACTTAACAAGCAATCAGTTCAAATTAGTCAAATATTGAATAAAGATAAACATTAATGATGGATAAAGTATTAAACTAAGCAAGAAATAGGTTGGTATTTTTCTCTCTCTGGATTTATGTTGAGTTTGATTTATCTTTCAGTCTTCAGATCTGGCCCAAGTTTGGTCACTTTTCTCTCTTTAATTACACTATAGTGACTAAACAAACTAAGCTATAATGTTAAATTAATAAATCTGAATTTAATAATATTAATGTCTGAATTTTATAATGGATGTTCAGTACCTGGTGCAGCTGCTGGAGAGGAGGCCATACCAGGCACCCTTCTTAGTAACCCATAACTTTACTTGTTTGTTGTAGGTGTAAAACAATAAAACAAACAACATACTTCACTCATAAACCAGAGGAGAAATTTCATGATATATGAGGTGTATATATTCATAACTATGAGTGTATAATAAAACAAACGCATCACATGAGAGAATTAAAACGGGGGCTCTGAGGCTTACTTGGACAGCAGATTGGAGACAAACACCCCCTCCTTCTCTTTAGTGAAACAGTATACTTTAAGCAAAGGCTACACCCTTCCAATAGATCCTTATAAAGTTTATCATTGATTCCTTGGGGGAAGAAGCTCCCCAGGGTTGGGTGTTATTTTCTCTACAGGTTGTAGAATTCTGGATCAGTGTATTTCAATACTGTCTGAAAATGTTTTAGCTGATTTCATTTCATTAGATGCCAGTGATTTTCTTATTAATTGTGCACATTTAAAAAAATATATAATTATAGTGTGATTGCATCTTTAAAACTGCAAGTCTCGTGAGCTGTTCCTGGTGTGTTTGTGAGCACATTCAGAAAATACAAACACACAGTCAAGTATTTATTAATCGAGGTTTTGTTGTAAAAGGGGTGATTACTATTTATTCTTATTTGTTTGTTTGATGTTTAACTGTATTTAAATAGTTATTGTAATCAACAATTATTGTAATAATTGTAGCTACTGTAATAATATAATGCTTATGTAGAATTCAGTATATTAAAAGTATATTTCAGTTTATTCTATTTTCATATAAGTGTAAACATTGTGCTTTCAGAATCAATGCCACTGTTATAGTTTAAAAATTGTAAATCTTTTTATTGTTGATGGTGTAATGAAAAGTGTTCTGATTCATTTACATTCTCACAACAAAGGGCAGAAGTAGCTTGAATTAGTAAATTAGTACATTTAGAATTAGTAAAAAAAACTGTTTAGTAAGGGCTGGTAAAGCAACAACTGAATGACAAATCATTAGCTGACTTAATTTCAGAAAGCTTAAAGTGCTTTTTTGTAGCATCAGAAAAGTAAAATGTGAATGTGTCTAGTTTATCAGGTGTGCCTACCAAATTAGGGCACTTTTTACATAAATACTTATCTGTTGTCATGGACTTGTCATGACTTATTTTGCTGCTTTATGTATGCATATATGTGTGTATATACGTAGAGGTTGCCAACAGAATCTGCAAACATCCCAGAAAACATGATCCTTGGATTATACCCTAATAATGACTAAATAAGGAAATTACAACAGTTTCCAAAATAATTTTTATTTGCATATCAATTTAGGACATAATTCATGAAAATACATAAAATCTTTATTCCGCTTAGTTACTTCTTTACATTTAACTTTAGAAATGTGATGATTTCATCTTTTATACAGTATTAACTATCAAAAAAACCCTGCTTTTAACATTTAAAAGAGCTTATAGGCTATTGCACATAAATATGAACTTAAATATGAAATAAATCTGTTGCTTTTAATAAAACATTCTAACCCCACCCAAACACACACACACACACACACACACACACATACACACACACACACACCCACACAAACAAAAATAAACAATTATGCGGACAGGCTAAAATTTAAGATTTTTTGTGGACTGTTCGGAAGTTGACAGATGATTGGTGTCCCTGACGAAAATCATCCTGAGGAGGAATTTCACTGGAATCAAACACTGGGTTTTCAATGCCATCTCTAGAGTGATACTGATGGGCTATTTCATTGTGGAAGCAGCTGGCACAGTGTGGAGTTGGTACAGGTACTACTCTGGTGAACTCAGAGAAGTCCACACAGTAGGTGCCATCTTTGCTGCGGGAGATGATGGGAAAGAACTCATAGCCCCACATGATCTCTCTGGGAACATATGATGTCCGGACCTGGCACGAGAAGGTGGTGGACTCGTCTGTACCATCCAGAAACACCACCAATTCAAACTCCTGCTGCTGCAAATTGTCAGCAGCCATCGTAAAGAAGGGACTTGTTTTATCAATGACATGATATAGGGTCAAAGGAGAGATGAAGAACAAGTTGTCCTTCCCAGAGTCTACCAAAAAATCAATACCGATCTGGTCCATAATGATGGTGTCACCTTCAGGTGTCACAGTCGTCCTAAACAGCTTGCCATATATTTGGCTCCCAACTATCAGAGTTTTGCGCAGGTTGGCTACTCGTATCTGCAAACACAGGACACCATTTTTAGGGCAGATGACAGCTGTCTCGCTGAAGTTGATGGTCTTTGCCCTTTTCTTAGGCATTGACATTTTGGCAATAACTACTCCACACCAAAAACACTTAACAATCGTACCAATGAGAGTTTGGATATTGAGAAGGATGATGGCACCAGGACAGAAAGGGGTGATGACTCGTATGCTGTAGCCAACGGTCATCTGTGTTGTGAACGAGAAGAGAAAAGCAGTGGTCAAGCCGTTGACATTCATAACGCAAACATTATGGTCAGGCGATGGGTTTTGCCACCATAAGTCGCCGTTATTTTGAGCGATCCAAAACCAGAGAACTGCAAAAATGAAATAGCTGAGAAGAAAGGCAGCTGTGAATAAGAAGTAGACAACAGTCCAAGGGAGCTCTAAGATGGTGGTCCAGAAGTCAAGCAGGTAGGCAAGACGACTGCTGTACCTGACATTGCCATATTCAATGTTGCAGTGGCCATCTTTAGTTACCAGGCGGTTTCTGTGAATCCGCCACATGTCCAAGTATGCTCTGAGCCGTTGTGGTAAGAAGCGTGCCATTCTCAAGATGGATTTACTCAGTCTGGGAAAAGGACACAGATACATTTGAAGTGGTGCAATCTATACATTTTCATTTAATGAGTTAAAGATCTTTCATGTATTATTCTGAGCTAACTATGAATAACTGTAGAAGCATGTGTAAACTTTGAATGCTAAAAACTTATGAGTGCATTCAACTGAACTGTGAAAAAAGGACAAATTGTGTGTGTGAAGGTGTAACCTGCTCTCATTAAAAGAACTTGAAATCTAGAGTTGAATTACCTCTTTTGTTCAAGTTTTTTTTCACATGTTACTTTTTCTCAAATTCTACTTTATGTAAAATATAGAAGCAAAACTTAATCAGAATGAGATGAGCTTTCTCTGAAATCAGTGTGGCAAAAAGATTGTAGAGCTCCCTTAAGAGCTCATTTAGATTTATCACATTTCTATATGCATGACATTAGAATAAATAATTATGTAGGGTAGAACGTGTTAATATGAAAGTAGAGTATTAATAGTGGAACTTACCTTTCTGAAATGTTCTTCTAGCCTTAGATGTTGTTCTAGCTCAAGGAATTTGGAAATCATGTAGAAGGTCCACTGTAGACTGCATGTGTAATTGTTTCAAGGTTCTTAAGCACAAATTATACTATTCATGATAGTTAGTTTATGATGTGTCTTCTTTTTTCTTGTGCTTCAAAGTGTCTCTGAAACCCAATGTGTTTACTCTTTGGTTTTCTATGGTCCCCTCCTACCAGTAAGGCAGGACTTGGTGGGTATAATGTTTACTTGTACACACACACACACACACAAAAAATGTTTTTCTTTCACAGGGAAACAGGAAAAGGGGCCAGATTTACACAACAGGCTTTTGGACAGGCTAGCGAATTTTGCATAGCATAAACAGAACACAAACACTAATCTGTACTAAGACATACCACCTCATTCTTAGAAGTGATTGAGGACATGGTAAACCCTCTCTTTTGTTGAGTTTTGTTCATCAAAACAGGAACTTGCATCACGAAAGCCTACTACTCATGACAGCACCTGTCATGTCATGGACTTACTTAATGGTTTAACTCTTCCTCGATTACAGCCTCTAACTTTCATTCTTGTTGGTCAGGCTCGTTGATCTTGGCTCCCAAAGGAAATTTGAGCTTTCTTCTTGTAGCTGCTTTTGTTAGTTTACTATTTGTCCTGTGAGAACCAATTATAGATAATTCAGACCTCAATGACTATGTATGCCAACTTATAATTATATCTAATTAGAAACTGATCTGTATTAAAGGATTAATGACTCACCGACCACAAATAATACTTCCTGACTAGTTCAAACACTCTTGACAGTTTGTAGACTCTTTAAGGCAGAAATAAAATATCAGAACATAGAATTAACATAAACGTAGGTAAAGTTTGCATGCGATGAGAACTCACTCTTTCTCTTGGCTCTCTTAATCTTTTCCGGTCTGTGTAACATGTTCATTTACACAATTGGCTTTGCTCTCTCTGGGTAGGTAGGATGTAAATTGCCAATGGATCACTATGATGGATTCATAATCTCAGACTTTGTGAAAGAAGGAAAGACACATTTTATTAATTCTTATACAAAAAACCTATAGTACGACAAATTTCTAGAGGCATCCTACGAGTCGTCAAAACAGCCCTGACCCTATATTAGGCACGTTTTATGCCTGAACAAAGTATAAACAAACAAAACAACGATATCACTGACCTTAACATAACGCCCATATTTAAAACAACAGAAGTGTGTTTACAACAATATTTTGGTAGAGCCACTATGATCCAAGCTATCACTACAAAACAAATAAACCAACCCACACGTATGTAACTGTAAGTACACTACTAAGAATGTCTATGGCCGTGTAAGACCCAACTGACTGGTCGGTATTCTTCATTAGGTAACACATCATATGTTCCCAATGTGCAATATAAACAATTCCACTTGGTTATTTATTAGTCAAGTCACACACTGAGTCATGCATTGCTAAGCAAAAATGCTACCAAGTTTTCTGGGTCTGAGCTCATCTAGGATGGGCTGATGATCAGATGAGGCCATATTTCAGCTCATTTTTGGGAAACATTTATCTCAGATTCTCTATGCTAAAGATGAAATGGACTATCCATATTGTTGTCAGTGAAAGATGCAACAGCAAATATCTGTCATGGCATGAGAGTATTTTAGTGTATGGATAACTTGCATATGTGTTAAAGTACCATTAGCGTGGAGATGAATATTGAGAGACATGTGTTGCCATTAAAGTAACATCTTTTTTCTATGAAGTTCATGATTATTTTAGCAAGACAATGCCAGGCTTCTTAGACACAGTGTGTGTATGCTTAACTGACCTGCCAGCAGTCCAGATCTGTCTCCTACTCTAAATGTATGGCTTGTCATAAGATAAGAATCAAACAATGCTGATAATAGACTTGAGCAGATTAAATCTTGTATAATGCAAAGATGGACAAAACCTTCCAGTTATTAAATTGCAGGATAATATATAATATCCTTTGCACATTTTTACATATTTCGTAAAAAATAACACATCTGATTCAGTTCAAGTAAGTCTAGTGTATAAGAGCATGACAGGCCAGCGATGACTTATAGACATGCAATACAGGCAAAATGCTCTTGACTAATGATTGAGTGAGTAGACTAAGAGTACAGCTTGTTGCATAACTGTTTTGTTTGAAATAGACTGGTACCTTTATTTAATGAGTGAAACATACAACAATTTCATATAAGCCCATTACCACAATTTAAATTAAATATGTGATATAAGATGGTCTGTGTGAATGTTGCAGTGCATCATAAATTTTTAAAGCCACAGTCAAATTTTATTTTTCCCAATCTGTAAAACAGCAAATAAACAGTAAAAAAAAATATTTGGAGGTTTTTTTCTTATGTTTATTAATTATTAACTAGTTAGTTATTCTCTAATAAAAACAAACCTTTTTTTTTGCTTTAACCAAAACACTCATGCAGAAGGTTCATTTAGAACAATTTAGAACATACTAATACAGAAATCAGTGTTATAGCTCAAGGTAACATTCATTATAGATTATGTTTCACAAAGAAAATGGGTTTGCTGTGTATTACAAATGTAGTTTAACCTTTAAATAATACAGCTGTGTACCCAATATGCAACACAATTTTATTCCTTTAATCAAATCATCCTCCAATTATTTCTGTTGGTATGTGATCACTACCAACCACTGGGTAGTTTGTTACTTCAGTGTTTCTACTGTCTGTGGAAATGCAAACAGAAAAAAGCCCCTACAGGTGTGTAGTTCCTGGGTGAAACTGCCCAGTATCTATTTCCTCTCTGTGAGACCCAACAACTGTTTGGTCTGAACGCACCTACTTACAGTCCTAAAGTCCTGCTTTCACACTGCAGGAACTTTCTCCAGGAACAAGGAAGTTTTTTAGGAACTGTTTTTGTCATTTTCACTGTTGAAGAACTCTGGTTATACTTCCTGGTAGGTGGGACCTGGACTATGTTTTAGTCTTTACTCAAGGGTAGAGATCACAGACCATGCAAAGAACCATTTAAATGTAGATGGTTTATTTGGTTGTCATGGTTCTATATATAATCTTTGCCTTAGATTTTATTGATATGATTTTATTAGCATTTATTTCAAATTGTGATTGAGGTCTATTACAAATACTGTCTTTAATGTTATGAGAAGGAAACTGTTTAATGTTTAAATTTTTAGCCCTATTTAGTATTTTTATTTATTATTATACACTTTTAAATTAATGACAGTACTAGTCAAGTGGCACATCTAGGTGTATGTCTTCTTTCTATGCTTTTATTTAAATAAGCCTTTAGGGCTAACACATTCCTCCATGTTGTAATTCCTAAATACTGTCTGAATGGCTTTCAGTAATAAAAATCATTTAAGCAGCATATATATGCTGTTGATCCTCATGAAAAGTATACATGCTTCACATTAATTGGGTTACTGATAGAAGCTTACCTTTAATTTGGTACTTCTGAATGTAATTATTTCTCTTAAGGTTTTGATTTGTAAACCCATAAGACCATACACATCTTGGTAACTAAAGAGGCAGGAGAAAATGTCATCTTTTATTAGTCTGCCAATAATAGCATTTGATTTGAGTATTTGACTTATACATGTATACACTGCAGTCTCTTTAGCCTGT
>JBBPDA010000021.1:21561888-21586487 GCA_037974385.1 Arnoldichthys spilopterus | reverse complement strand
CCTGCTATCGGGTGCCATTAGAAGTCTTATTTTGATATGCTATGTACCTCCTGGCTCAAATATTCTCTATTTTAATTGTACTATTATTAATTAATTATTATTAATTTGAGTATTTGACGTATACACATATACACTGCAGTCTCTTTAGCCTGTCCTGCTATCGGGTGCCATTAGAAGTCTTATTTTGATATGCTATGTACCTCCTGGCTCAAATATTCTCTATTTTAATTATAATATTATTAATATATTAAAAATAATTAGAAATCCTTATCACTTGATGAAGTTCACCAATTTATTTCAGCTCTACTGAACACAGACAAGCACACAAAAATATATTTATTTGAAAAAGCAGTTAAATCATTCATTGTTGGTTATGTACTAAAGCAGACAAATCAGTGACTCACCAAGTTACTCAACCAAACATAACATAATGTTTAATGTGATTGCATTACATCATGCTGAGCTAAGATATAAAAACAAGATATTATAATGCCATAATGGCCTGTGTATAAAACTGGTGAAAATGTTTGAACTCATGGAAAAAGTTATGTTTTGGTGGTATTGATAAATTCAACTACTTGTCTTGGTACTAGTGTGGAAAAATTTTGCTAACCTGCCCTATTGGCCCTCAATTCCAGTCATCTCAAAACTCTCATTGACAACACCATGAGCACCTGTGGAGTGGTGATGGTGTCCTTTCTCATTGTGGAAGCAGTAGGCACAGTGTGCAGTTGATATGGGTACTACTCTGGCAAAATTCGAGAAGTCCACACGATACTTTCCCTCTTTGTTGCGGGAGATAATGGGAAGGAACTGGAATCCCCACATGATCTCACGAGGAATGTAGGAAGTCCTGACCTGGCAAGAGAAGCTGGTGGATTCTGCAACACTGTCCAGAAACACCACAAGCTCAAAGTCCTGCTGGTGGAGATTGTCCACTGCCATTTCATAGAAAGGACTTGTCTTGTTAATCACATGGTACAGAGTCAATGGGGAAATGAAAAACAGGTTGTCGTTCCCTGTTTCAACACTGAAATCGATGTTGACCTGGTCCATGATGATGGTTTCTCCTTCAGGTGTAATTGTTGTCTTAATAAGCTTGCCATAAATTTGAGCTCCAATCATCAGGGATTTGCGCATGTTGGCCACTCGTATCTTTAGACAGAGAGCATCTCCTCTAGAGCAAATGACAGCCATCTGACTAAACATGATGGTTTTGGCTCTTCTCTTGGGCAACGAAATTTTTGCTGTAACAACCCCACCCCAGAAGCAGGTAATAATTGTACCAAGGATAACTTGGAAGACATAGACAGTGATTGCACTAGGGCACAATGAAGTTATGGCTCGCCAACCATAGGCAATAAATGTTTGTGTCTCCAAGGAGTAGAGGAAGGCAGCAGTAAGACCAGTGACATTAACTACACATGCATTTTGGAAAGAAGGTGGGTTTTGCCATTCCAGGTCACCATGATCACGGGCAACCCAGTACCAGATGAGTCCAAAAACAAACCAGCTGAACAGAAAGGATGCCACAAAAACAGACATGATAAAAAACCATGAGAACTCCACTAATGTGGTCCAGATGTCTAGCAGGAAAGCAATAACGTTGTTGTACCTCACATTGGCATACTCAATGTTGCAGTGGCCATTTTTAGTCACAAGCCGGTTTTGGTGAATCTGCCATTCGGTCAGGTAGTCTATGAGTAGCTGTGGCAAAGTGCGTGTCATTTTTACAATCAAAGGTACTCAGTCTAGGAGGAAAGAAAAACATAGAATACATTAAAATAATCAGATTGTTATCCTAACAAGTTCTAGACTGTTTATACTCTCCACAAAGAATACCCAGCATTTACAGCTACCATCCAAGGCAGTTGTGCAGCTGAAGGAATTTAACAAATCTGTTCACTCCTAACCCTAACCCTATTCTTCCAACCACAATTCTATTCTATTCTATTCTATTCTATTCTATTCTATTCTATTCTATTCTATTCATTACTGTTTTTAATTAAAAAAAAAGAGAAAAAACCTGTCAATCCTAGAGCATTGAATATTTGTCCAAACTCAACAGAACCTGACCACTTTCACTTACTTTGGTCAGGTATCAGCTTCGTTTGGATAGCATTTTTAAAATATATTTTTAGTTAGACTAACTTTAAACTTTAAAACTTTAAACTTCTTGTTCAAGTTCTCATAGCTCACGACTTTATTATTACTTCAACCTTTTGTTACCTTAAATGTTTTAAAGCTGGCACGCTGGAGTCCCACACTCCACTTTGAGGTCCTCTAGGTCCACGTTCTTAGAAAAAAACATAAATAAAGAGCAAATTTATTCTGGAGAGTACAATTTTATTCAGCCAAAAGATTTTTTTTCAGTAGAGAACAGTGCAGTATGGCAAGTTTATCCAGACTAACATGCTATTACTGTTCATTGCACCATTTTAAGAATTTGACTGGGGAGGCTGCTATGCGAAATTCGGCAACATTAATAGAATCAGGTGCATTTCAAAATCTAAGCTGTTTGTTTCTCATACTGATACTATTCCCATAGATTAAATGTAATCTATGGCATATCATGTTCTATGTAAAGAAAGGCTTAGAACTAAATAAATGTCTAATAAAAGTCTAACATCTTACCATAGGCCATGAACAGAGAACTAAGAAGCGTGTCCATACTAAATATATCTGGGATATTGTATAAGAACATTGTCTGATGAAAAAAAAAATTCTTTTAAGAGTATAAAACTAATTTCGATTTTAACTTTTGCACAGTACTGTTTGTATTTTTTCTCTGACAAACAGTTTGCTTCTTCCAAAAACAAGTTGCTAATCAAAAGATATCCAAATATACTGATATCAAATTTAGCATTTAATGAAGTAACTGAACAGTTTAATTTGATCTTTTAATTAAATTTTCTACTATTCACAACACCTAAGACAGTGAAGTACAGCAATTTAAAAAGACATGTCAAACATATGAATTTGTAATAAACTTCCTCCTGAAATGAGCTTATTTTTCAAATTCACTAGCTTCTTACTTGAAAGTCTGGGAATTAATTTTAAGCTCTTTAACGCATGTCAACATAAAATGAACCGTGCTAATGTCAGATGATTCAGGTGGTTCCAGTCTATGGACTCTGCACCAGCAAATGATCAGTTTAATTTTTTATAGTTATTCAGAAATGACAGAAGAACGGAATGTAGAACCTACCTGCTGTACAAGTTCCTTCAAACACATCAGAGAATTCAGGAAGTATGTGGATTTTTCTCTCTGTTTGTCTGTAGGACGCTCCCTGCCCTAAGTTCTCACTCGTAGTCTCTTGATGAAAGCGCCATCTATAGACACTTTGTTTATCATCTCTGAGATTTTGTATGGTACCCTCAGTCTTGCCTCGCAATGGGCAATGTTTAACTGTACACAAAATGGTTTACAAGAGTGGGAGATGGATTTACACAATACAAAAATGTGATTGGCCAAGACCTTGTGTTGTCATGATATTCTTGAATATCAACCTCGATTTCCCTCACCTGCCCCATTCCAGTTCATTACACCATTTTGAGAATTTGACTGAAGAGTCTCAGAATTGTCTCTTTTTAAGACAATCTGTTAAGCTCTCTCTTTGTGTATGTTAAGAGAAATATACGAGAAACACCACCGTGATGTGATTAGAAGCACTGACAACATCTAACTCTACACAGTGCATTCTAGAAAGCACCTGGAGGATACTTGATACACTGCATTGTAAAAAAGAAAAAAAAAACAAGACAATAGCTCAGAAAGTGTGTATCGGTTTACTATTTGGTTGTTTTACAGCTTTTATTTATAAAGCTTTTCACAGAGCAGGCCAGACAACTCAGGGAAGATATATGATAAGTTGTGCATGATTAAAAGAGAAAAAAAGAAAAAAAACATACAATGAGTTCTAAAGAGTGTATTGGTTTACTTTTTTATCTATTTTATTTTTTTATCTTTAAACTTTTTTAGCTTTTTTATTCAGAAAGCTTTTCACTGCGCAGTCTAGACATGACTCAAAAGTTATCTGATATACTTAGTGTTACTGGAGGACAGGTTTACAGACTGGATATGTAGGAATATATATTAAATAAGAGCCCTTTTTGATAAGCATGTATTGTGGTTCTTCTAAAGTGGTTCACTTGTGTCAAGTTTTGCTCTGTAAATTCACTTTTCTGGACTGATGGGCAAGTCCAAGCAACTAGATATGGTTCAGCCCTGAGGTTGCTGTGTTTTGGTGATAAACAGTCCAAACCTTTCATCATATGGGTTGCATGCTATCTTCTCTTTCCGAAGAACCTGGCATCAGACTAACTTTATTAATCACTTGCCTAATTTCTCAGAAACTCAGCTGAACTGTTGATTACTGTGTTTGTTCACTGTGTTCTTGCCCATGATCCATACTGACAAAAAACAGCTAAAACCTTTAATATAAACATGAACATTGATTCAACATTGCTGAAGCATGTTTGCAGGACATGTGATGTACCAAAAATGTCATATTTTATTCTGTACCATAAACAGTACCATTCAAAAGGTTGGAATAACTTTTCATTTCATTATGGTACAGTTTGTAATTTTTTTCAGAAAATGCATTATGTCCATGTATATACTCAACATGTTCGTTATTTAGTGGTGATCACAATACTAAGTTAGACATGAGAAGGTGCTTTAAAATGTTCCTCATTTTTTAAAAATGTAAGTAATATACTATGCTTATGTATTTATCAGCGTTTCTTAGGTTTTCTCCCATGAAACTGAACTATGACATTTTCAAAGAGACATTCTGAACGTTACACAGCCTTTCAATTGTTGCGAAACCATTTACAGCTCTTTTCATGTACAAACCCCAATTTTTGTAAAACCAATACAATTTGCAATTTGTAAATTCTCAAGAACCTTAAAAGTATAAAGAAAAAAAATCTTTTTTTGAACTGACCTGCATGACAATAATTTGTAAACATAAACAGTGTGTGAAAAAATAAGAAAGTGTGAAAAAATTAGAATGAAAATTTATGATATTCAGGTTACACCATTTTGAAACATTCTACAATGAGCAGGTTAACTGGCACCACTGGGCATAAAAAAAGCACCAAAGGTGGGTCATGGTTCACAACTTTGTGCCAAACTTTATGAGAGAAGAATCTACAATCTACATAACATGTAGAAATATTTCAGGGAATCACAAACACTGTTAAATGCGTTTGTGACCCTCAGAATGTACTGGATGAGAAACCATCCTGCTGCTATAATAAAGATAACCACATGGGGTCAAGGGGACTTCAGAATTACACTTAACTCAGTACACCGCTGCATAAAAAGAAATGCAGTCTGAAACTCTATTACTCAAAGAAAAATCCCCATCAATTCTATGCAGAAATGTCACAGAGTTCTCTGGCCCTTATATCAAGATATGCAAACACTAGCAAAAAATTCTAAATTTTTATATTTACAAAATGCATGTAAGTTGTTCAGTGAAAACATTGGAAATATTTTCTTTATGCTTTTCTTGTTAAATATGAGAAATGGTCGACCTTTTGGCACCAACATGATTACTGGCTTTAGCTTCATGTTTTTTGTGTTCAGTTCATGTGTATTTTGGTGCCGGAGGCAGGTAGCTATTAACCGAAATGTGATCCCCATACCTCAGATCAAGAGTTTTCAATTTATTTCTAAGAAGTAAAATGCCCTACAGCACTACTTTACATATAAAGCAAAGTAACATGACCGTTCAACCATGGAACTGAAATGTACTACTGAAACACCACATTTAATCCTAAATTCATGTCTTGCTAAAAACCCTATCCCCCATCCTTGTCAGTAAAACCGCTGACTTTTGTATATGGGTAAATATAACTCGCCAAGTGCAGGCATAGTAGTAGGAGGATGTCAGACAAAAGACCATTTTTTTTACTGAGTGAGAGTGGAACAGAGACAGGGTGGAAGCAGGAGATTCAGGGATTTTTTAAAACGTTTACTGCTTAAGACCAATTTGACACAACTGAAACTGTAGGCTGGCTTGTGACCTGCACCACAGATTCAGGAGAACTTCTCAATAAGGTAGGTTCTAAACTGAACAATGAATCTAAACCTTAAAATGTATTAGCGTGCATACAGCCCTTGCTTTACAATGGTTATGCATACTTTTACAAGCTTAAAAATCTTAAGAGGAAAATGTATTCTTTAGGAAAGGTAGTGTCTGGATCCATTCAACACTGTTAGAAACCTTCGAATCACCTTTCTCTTCTTTTGAAAGTTTTGATAGTTTGACATTTTTTCACATTTAATTTTTTCATCTTTATAAACTGTTCCTTTTTTAGTTCATTTATAAAAAATGGTTTCTTCAAGTGTTCTTCAGTAAAAGCATTAGCGACATAGTATATAACCATGACAGCTCAAGTATTTAAATGCTGAAATATTTATCTGGTTCATCTCTATGATGGAGAACCTTTTTTATATGGTTCTTTAAAGATTGTTTTAAAAATGACTACTATTTAGCAGCAGTAAGGGCTTCATTATTATTCCAAGATGAATAATTCTGTTTAGTACTCTAAAGACCCCTTTTTGCTGAGAGTGTTGGAAAACTTTGCAAAAGTGAAATGTAAACGAAATGAATTAATTACATAAAAATACTAAAAGTATTTACTGGATTAACCATGAATTTCAGCATGTTTCTGCATTTTATCCCCAGCTTGAGCTGATTGTAAACTAAAAATGACGCGCACCTTGCCACAGTTGTTCAGAGACTACTTGGCTAAGAGCCGGATCAATAGGAACCGTCTGGTAACCAAAGAGGGCCACTGCAATATCGCATATGGCAGTGTGAGGTACAGACACCTCTTCGTCTCTGTTGTCGATTTTTGGACCACCTTGATGGATATGCGCTGGCGTTTTGTCATCCTTCACTTCGCAGCCTCCTTTATTTTCAGCTGGTTCATCTTTGGACTTTTCTGGTATTGGGCAGCCATTGCTAATGGTGACTTGTTGTGGCAAAACCCACCTCTAAACCACAGTGCTTGTGTACTAAATGTCTTTGACATGACCGGTGCCTTTCTCCAATCCATAGAGACCCAGATGTCCATTGGCTATGGGTATCGGATGATCACTCCATATTGCCCTAGTACCATCACTATCATGACAGTTCAGTGTATTTTTGGTACAATAATTATCTGCTTCTGGTGTGCCGTGATAATGGTGAAAGTCGCCCGGCCCAAAAAAAGATCCAGGACCATCAACTTTAGTGAAGTGGCTGTTATCTGTTCCAAACAAAGCATGCTGTGTCTACAGATACGAGTGGCCAATTTGCGCAAAAGCCTGATGATTGGGAGCCAGATCTACGGCAAGCTGTTTAGAACGACTGTAACACCTGAGGGTGAAACGATCATCATGGACCAGATTAGCATTAATTTTATGGTGGATGCTGGAAGGGACAATCTCTTTTTTGTCTGTCCTTTGACCCTATACCATGTCATTGATGAATCAAGCCCATTCTTCCAGATGACAGTAGACACTCTGCAACACCAGGAGTTTGAGCTGGTGGTGTTTCTGGATGGCACAGCTGAGTCCACCAGCTTACCCTGCCAGGTCAGGACGTCTTACATCCCTCAAGAGATCATGTGGGGCTACCAGTTCCTTCCCATCATCTCCCGCAGTAAAGAGGGAAAGTATCGTGTAGACTTTTCCAACTTCTCCAGAGTGGTTCCTGTAAACACAGCACCCAGTGCCTACAGCTTAAAACATGAGGAAATCCACTTTAACAATTCAAGTGTCACTGATGATGAAGGGTTCCAGGAGATGGAAAAAAATGACCAGTCCTGTGCTTCCAACATGTGATGTGTATGTTCTCATTATTGCATTATTGCACTTGTGGAGCATGGAAAAAGAGGAGTGCTTCATTTGATATTTCAAAAGAAGGTTCAGTATTCTGTAACCTGAGATTCACTTTGTGCAAGGTCACTTTGGTATTTTCTGTTACTTAAGTTCATACTGGAAGCCGCTTAGTGGAGACGATGAACAACGAGAGACAATGCAGCCCAAAATATACAATTGATTAGTCTTTCTCTACAAAATTATTTTTTCACTGCCCTCACTAACAGAGTGTCTATGCATTTTGAAGTGTCTAGTATGTAAATAAATCATGCCAAGCATGTATTACCAGTCTTTTCCACTGGTGTGCACCCTAACAAACTGGTTCTTCAATGGATCTTTATTAAAGATAGTAATTCTACATAAAACCAAACACTCAAAAAGTTATTTTAAAGCATTAAATGGATCGTGCATATGACTAAAGCTTTTTATAAATGACTCTTTAATGAATGATTTTAACAATGGTTCTATGTTGCACCTTTTCTGAGAATGTACCGGAACTCAATTCTCAAGTTTGAGTGAGGTATGTAAAATATAAAATTAATGTAAAATAATGCAACTGAATTGTATAAACATGTTAATTAATTCATTTTACAATGAGACGACCCTTATAAAGTGTTATGAACTATTTATAAATAGAAAAGAATGAAATTTTAAATGACATAGAACATAAATAAAAGGGCAATGGTGGTGGAGATGTAGTGGGGCTTATGCTAATGTATACACTAACAGTCAAAAGTGTTTTTTTTTTATATCCAAAGTGCTGGTAAATTCTAGCAACTTGGGTATAATCTATTAAGGTGCAGTCACCTTTAATTCATGTTATAACTACTTATTAATGCTGTTTAAGGCATTAATAACCCTATTAATTACATAATATAACATAATAATTGAATGATAAGCTGTTCATAAATGTGTTATAAGTGTAGTCCTATTGTAAAAGGGTACTAAAATATTTCTTCATACATACATCAAAATTCAATCATATGTTAATTTTGTAGCATGTTTATTTTTTTTAATAAAACTGTAACTGTACAGCAAATACTGCAGAAGATTTAATAACACAAAAACTTTATGATTTTACAGTTCTGATTTTGGTCACTAGAGGGCAGCCAGTGCAAAGCTATGGCCGGCCCTGTGAGGTTGCATCCCAATTGCATCAACTGCCTAGACTTCTGGATGCATCATGGCAGTTTATTCCAATGAGTAATTTGAGACTGTTTTTTTTTTTATAAAGGAGCCATATGAAAATGTTTTACTATTTTATTTTGTTGCATTATTGTTAAAATCATTGAAGGATATGTATTTACATAAATGTTTGAATATTAGTATAAATTCAGGATTTTCAATCAGTTGTAGGGAGCAACTAAAATACGATGTCTGATCTTCTTTTAGCCTTGGGCACAAATAACATTTCACGGCCTAAAGATAGTTATCTTTGTCTGTAAGGTACCTCTGGCAGGAAAGTGAGGGTGACTTTGTGCGTAAGAAAGGGTGGTGCACCTTGGAATGCTTTTGTTTAAAAGCGGCTGCCCCTATGACTCAGTATACAAGACGCACTGGGAAGCAGAGGCCTTTACAGTAAACAAGGGAATTTGCTCATGTTTGTCACACATAAATACACAACCACACACACATGCAGATGCAAATGCATAAACAGCTTTCCTGAGGGAGGGGGAAATTTGTGTATTTTTAAGTTTTATATATAAATCTATATAAACCACAGCAAACAAACAATGAATACTTTGTTTAAGGGTTTTGTTAATTAAAAAGAACTTAATTTTCATAGTTTCCTATCATTTACGTGGTACTTCTGCTCAAAATGAGTTTTTTTTAGCACCATTTAAGTTTAAATTTTTGTTTATCACAAACTGATCCTACGTTCACACATCAAACTCAGATTAATGAGTGTTTTCAAGGACAAGCAAGCATGTCCAAATATAAATGCACATTTGCACAGTCCTATGCATTTGGGCCTCCTTGGTCACATGACATTTCTTTGATATTCTAAGTGATATTTTAATGCAGTTAACACAACTACAATAAATATATTTGCTAATTTCAGCATATTGGAAGAAAATGAAACGTTGAATGTTTGAAAATTTCACTGCATATCTTTCTATTATTTTATTCCCCAAATGTAACTGTACACCATCATTTGTGCAAATGTGTCCTTTTGAGGGTTTGTCCAAGTAGGGAATGTAAATAAGTCATTGTTTTAGTTCCATAGTGTTGCATTGATTTATTTTAAGGTCACTTGACCAGAAGTTAAATGTTTTTCTAAGCCTGCATAATCCTATGACTCTGCATCATTTCTTTATGCGCTATGAGAAATTTCATGTAGACAGTGAATCTGACTATAACAGCTTTTATTTAAAGCCTTTTTATCTTCATGAATGTAAGTGGATACGTAAGTGTGTGTCTTTACCATTAAAGCATATCATCACAATGGCGTGTATGTGATTTTAAATGTTATTCACTGAACATTCTAATGTTCTAACTCTCGACACAAGTTAGGTATAACAGTCTATATGGCATCATTTTCACCCTTACAGCTTTATATTTACACTGTTTTACATCTGACACTTGATCAATAATTAAATCACACAAACCCAGTGGACACAGCTCACTCCAGAGCATAAGGATACAATGTAGAAACACACACTTGCTGTGTGTCATGCATTGCTGTATAACACGCCAAACTTCCATGCATTCTTGACATGCTAACAACTGGTAAATGACAGTTAAATAAACCAGTTTCACACTTTTGGTCCAGTGGCATTGAGCATGCACCAATGCTTTTTTTTCAGTTGTTTTAGGTGGATTTCTGATAAATCTGTGATATAGAACTATACAGAATCACAACAAGGATAAGTGCATTAAAATAACAGCAATAAAGTTACAGTTGCTGTCTACATTAACACTAGTGTGAAAGTGCTGCTCTGAAACAGTAGTTTTGCAGCTCTGCAGTCACACAGACAAGTTTTTTTATATTTTGGCATGGAACGCTGGCACATGAGCAAAAAGCTCATGAAAAAACGGTTAGGTAAAACTCCACCTACTCAAGAGTGGGGAAAAAAACCTTAATGTGAAGCTTTGTGAAAACAACTTAGACAACATAGAATCTATAGGAGGAGGCTGACTCGTAATCTGGGGAAAATATTGAATTGTGATTTCTTTTTACACCAGTATTGCAATTTAAATACGACTATTTTCAAATTTTTTTATTATATTTCATTACATTTTTCTTTTTTTGATGATTACATGATTCTTTTATTTGCCAAAAAAGTCAAATTTTTTCAGACTTGAGGCCTGAGTGCTATATGTAAATGTGCCCGAGTGTCAGTTCTCAAGCTTTGCATGAACAGAGAACATTATTACAGTTAAACTCCCCCAGTTAAAACTTGTCATAACCAAATAATACATGATACAATAAAAACTGCAGTACTTTCAATGTTAAAACCGCATTCTAAAGATTCTCTATTCTTTATAAAAATGGTGTTCAGTCTTGCTTTCAACATGACAATTCTGGGTCTGAACAGGAAATAGTATGTAGCACATCTTTTTAAAAAAAAAATCAAGCAAACTCATTTCAGTACTTTGTAAATGTAAAAACATTTATTTATTATTTTTTTTATCACATTTTATCTACAAAGCCCTTTTATAAAAGGTAATAATACATTGCAGGAACAACAATAGTAACAAAAAGATTAATTGCAAAATTATATATATATATTTTTTAATATATATAATATCCAAAATACATTGCATATATGAAATAGCACAGTTCCTTCATTAGATAGTGATGCTTTGAAGAGATGATGGGTGTTTTTTTTCTTTTCTTTTTTTTGACTGTGTTCTGCCTTAATGCTATATTTAAGAAAATCCAGCAAAGGGGGCTTTGAACCTGTCTAATATATGGCTCTCCAAAGAGTTTCAGGATTACGCTTTGGAGTTTTAGGAAAACCGTTCTTAATCTGGCACTTTTTGACTGTGATTGATGACTGTGGTCTGTAAATACAAACGATTGTCTATAAGGCATTTGTGGTATCATCAAAAAAAACCCCATACAAATCAAATACTTTCACCTCACCATGGCAAGGCACAGAGTACATTAAAACAAAACAAACAAAAAAAAAACATTCATAAAGTTATTGCCCAAATGTACAGATAAAAAATCATTAATGCTGTACATACTACCTTCAGCGACTGCTTTAAAAAAGTTTGCATTTTGACCGAGGTCAACTCGTATTAATTTTCTTGATCTTTTAATACTGTCACATATGAAAATAACTCTGCATAATTTATACAGTAAGATGCTTTTAATGCCTAGTTGACCGTTGATTAAAAAATAATAGCAAATAGGTCTGACAAACGCACAGCGTTCGCGAATCTGAGGATCTCTCTGTTATCAACCTTTGTGTTGCTGTTTTTACTGTTAAACTTTAATGAATTAAACACGTTTTTCTTCTTACAGAGGTACTTTTTGCATTAAATGTCCACATTCAACTGTTCAGTGATTTAAGTAGCATCAGGTAAGGACGAAGGTGTGTGAAGGAATTCCATTCAGAGTGAAATGATGGTTGTGTTACACCTGTGAGATGAGTTAAAGTGGATTGGATTTTCACTGGCATCTAAGAAAAGCGCGCACACAAAATTAAGTGTAAAAGAAAAATAGCGAGGTAAAGTGGTGCGAGGAAAACCACTTCGGAATGATTATGAAAATAACACTGAGTGAATTAGTTCATCATCTGCCTTAAAGACAGTTTTCACATTAGCATAAAGCTAGTTTGGCTTTACATACTGTAAAATAACCTTTTACAATGTTTAGTTTTTCACAAGATCAGCCACAAGCCTTTGGCAGTTGGCCATCTTTCAGCATTAGAGTAATTCCTATAGATTTTAATGTAATGTAGCAATATCTGTATCATTCGACTTGTTATGGGTATGCTACTTCTGAAATTGTGGTAATTGACACCTTTAACAGCTAGTCAAATGATTACTGACAGCAGTGACCTAAAGGGAGTGCCCCTTTTGGATTTTAGTGACTGACACATTAATTAGCACATGAAAATATTCCTTTTTGGATCTTACAAGTACAACACTAAAAAGCGGGGAAGTGCAGTCAACGAAACAGTCAGCAAATTAGCCAGCTGAGTGTGAAACAGCATTAATACTGACATGGGAAAAACAGTTTTTCCCAAATAGTTATTCACTATGAAAACCCTTATAGAACCTTTACATTACGTCAGAGTTCCCTAAACTTTAAAAGGATTCTTCACACATTTGCAAAAAACTGGGTCTTAAAATGAGATGAACCATTCACTGAAAGGTTCTTTAAGGGAACCAAAAGTGGTTCTTTTAGGCCATCGCTCCAACAATGTTTAGCCTGGCACAAACCTCCTGGAAAACCTACAGGCCATGACCAATGCTCCAGCATTCCAGTTAGGAGGACTAGTGAGAAGTGAATGGCAGCACATTCCAGTTGCCAAATTTTGGGCCAGGGATTCATCCTATGGTAGGTTTTCATCCTTTACTTTGGAGGAGTCCATGAACAAGATGGAAGATGATGTCAACCTGAATGCACTGGAATGTTGAGATCCCTGTAAGTAGCAGAAAAAGAGCGTTCTGCTACTTCCTAATGATCTTTGTGCTGGTTTAAGACAAGGCCACATAAAGAGACGTGGGGACATGGTGTTTCACATTTGCAGAACATGGCGAATTACAGCCGCAGGCTTTCAGTGATTATCTCAGTCGATTTCATGGTAATACGTCACTGCAGGTAACAGCATCAATGTTAAATACATTTGTGTGAGCAGGGAGTTGCTTTGGCCCAAACTGTTGTCAGGGAGAGAAAGGCACAAGATCACATGGAAACAGACAAAACAAAAATGCTCCAGACAAAAACATACACACAGAACCAAGCAGTCACTTGTCCTGTGAATAAGTAGTACTCCATTTTGAAGTGGATCAACGCAACATCCAGTTTTTTTTTTTTTTTGGTTCATTCTTTTTTTTCCCTTCTTCTCTCATTCCTTTCATTTAGCAAATTTAGCCATGTTTCTCTGATGAGAAGCACACCGTTCCCTTTTTTCCAGCATCCTTTCCTTTTTTTTTTACTTTCTGAGTGCAGCTTGGGGTTGCCACGTGAGTTGTGAGGCGAGGGGTCAAGGGCTCTAGTAGTAACTGCCCAGATGGGAGGGCACGTGGGAGTTGGGATGGCGGGGAACACTGGCGCTGGGGTAAATCCCTCCTGCTGGAGAGCTCCAGTAGGGGTTAGTGGGCCCAAAAAAGTTGGAGGAGGTGACGGGCATTGAGGGCGGGTGTGGCGACACGAAGTTGACCTTCTGCTGGTGTGCATGGTAAGAAGGCACGTAGGCCAGGTCAGATGGATACTTGTACATGGATGACTCTGTGGGGTGCGGCTGCAGGGCCTGCGCAATGCCGTGGAAGTCGAACTTGTAAGCGTAGCGCTTGCCATGCACCTTGGTCATGATGTTCTTGTCATAGTAGTAGCGCAGTGCGCGGCTCAGCTTATCATAGTTCATGTTGGGTTTGCTCTTGCGCTCGCCCCAGCGCCGCGCCACCTCATCCGGGTCGGTCATCTTGAATTCGCCATTGGTGCCCTCCCATGTTATGCAGCCTGCATTGGCACTGTCCGACAGGAGCTCCAACAGGAACTGCCACAGCTGGATCTGACCTGAGCCTGCACATACACATAAACAGTGTGTAAAAAAGAGAGGAAATGCGCAGTGCTGAAGAATTCATCTTTCCCTGCTGTTCACTACTTGTAATGTCTTTAGCATGCCTCGCTATGCCTTTCCTTTCCATTGTCTGAAATTGAAAAGCTGTGAGTATAAATGTTTCAGTGATCTAGCTCAGGCGTGCCAGTCTCAGGCCCTGGAGGACCGCAGTTCTTAGTATTTTTTTTTTCTCAATCTGAATTTAAGTCATTAAGGCCTTGCAAATTAGCTGATGAGTCAAATCATGCGAATTTAATAAGGTCAAGTGCTGTGCTGAGGTCCTACAGGACTGGAGCCTGATGCTGGCTATAACAACCAATGCAATTTTTAGATATTCACTTTGGTTCATCTTGATCTTACCTGGGTTGGCAAGACGACTACTTGTGGGTCCTAGGATCTGATATGGATCTGAGGGAGAAAACATGTTCAGTAATGGAGTCTTACTCTTGTTGATGTATACAAAGCAGCTTCCATAATGACAATGGAATGGAGAATCTGTGTTACCTGGCTGAGGCCGAGTCTGTTCAGTGCCCTTAGACACGTTTTGAGAGACTATAGTTGGGGAGCCTGAGAGACAGAGAGCAGACACATTAGGTCAACGTCCTTCCACGCATCAGTCTTCATCCAAAGAAAACACGGCCAGCAGCTGGCCGCACTACTAAGTGCTTAATGGAGCACAAAAGCTTACAACTGAAGGACGCCTCTTTGCCCTATGGATCACTTGCTACAGCAAATAGTGGTATAGGTCACATCCTTAAACTGCAAAGCACTATATGGGGGCACACATTTAAAATATGCACGGTGATAACCAACATAACTTGCATGGTACTCTAAGTCACGTTTTTATTATTTTTAATGTATTTTTTCCTTGTGAGGTGACTTTGAGTTCTTTGAAAGGCACCATTAAATTAATTGCATTATTTTTTATTATTCTAAATATGTTTGACCTTTAACCTTTGAAGTTACTAATCATTTACAGTCATTATCATCTTCATGTATAGTTAAGGAGGTAATGCTGGCCTATATATAACAGCTGAATGGTTTAACAAGTTGCAAACTATAGACTATAAGTGAAAGATGTGTGAAGAAATGCTGGGGGTCAATAAATTGTACTTTATTATGGCTGTTTTTTAAATCACTCCAGTACAAACAAGCCAGTTTCACTTAATAAATTTAACTCATAATGTGCAGCTGCAACAGCATGCTCACCTTTGCCACTGTGCATGTTGTTCGTCCAGCCTGTCCTCCGTACAGCATCATATGAGGCATCTTAAGGAAAGAGAGAGATGTTTTGCTTAGTTTGCCAGCAATATTTTGAACTTAGGGTTATCGCAATTGGATAAAACATCCAGGATGACTGCCAATGAGATGTTGGGAAATATTGATTTCTGTCAGGTCCCTATTTAGGCAGAGCTACGCTCATTTATATCTTTATATGCTTTCTGGCAAGCGAAAAGTGGAACTTTGTATTTATTTTTTTCACTCGTGGAAGCATGAGTGTGTATTGGAAAAAGAGAACTGTCAAGAGACACCCTCTGGTGGTCAGATCTGTGTATGTGTATGTGTAAATGGTGAACGAGAGTGAGAAAGAGCAAAAGAGAGAAAGAAAGAGAGGATATCTGGTTAGAGTTGTGTGGTTTTTATCTGGCTTTCAGCATTCTCTCAGAAAAGGCCCGAGGCCCAACATGACTGTCATAAATTACAGTTAAAGAGATTGCAACAGACTAACCATTTTTTAAGACACACACATACACACACACCGCAACATGTACACACACACATACACATGGAAAACCCACAATGAAACATTTCCATTCAGGTTTTGCTCACTATAAATCACTTTACAATCTGCAGCTGCCAGAAAACCCCAAAATTTAGTTTTTTTATTGCATCAGAGGCAGACCCATTTAGCTATTGTGGCTCTAAACTTTGCATGCGCTCTATTTTCTGTAAGATACACCCGGCAAATGGGCAGTCTCAAAGAGAAGAAAAACGTGGATAGAGACGGCAGGAAATCAAGGAGACACTTGCATGCTTCTCATGCGTCTTCTAGGCAGACGCAGTGTTCTCATGTGCACTTCTCAAACGCTCTCATTGTGCCTCGCAGCATAATACTGATCCTTCTGTCCTGCACGGAAATTAGCCAACTATCACTGCTAATCATTATTCCCATTTCTCAGACAGCATGGCTGCCCTTCTGGCCTTAATGATGAAGGCCCTGATAGCTTACGGCATTGACTTGAGCTAATTTCGACAGTCACACAAGAGCGACATCATAAAAACAACAAATCAAGCCTTGAAGGACACTGAAAAGCTCTAAAAGTTTGAAGAAAATATTTTAGAAATGTGTAATTAGCTGTCTGCGGTCAACATTTTAAAGAAACTTGAAAAAACGAATCATTTTATCCCTATAATGTCTAATCTCACTAAAGTCAAAGCATTGAACTACCCATTATATCAACAGCAATCATATATACAGATAGATAGATAGATAGATAGATAGATAGATAGATAGATAGATAGATAGATAGATAGATAGCCCTAAATCTGCCCTAAATCAATATTATAAACTAGAAGTCAAATGACTTTTAGCTGTTTTAAGTGACCTAATGTGCCATCAATTGGAAGTTTGCAATTCACATGTAAGAAAAGGTGTTTCAGGATCTATTAACCTAAATTATCAGCCATACCCACTAGTAGTTGTATGCATTGTGGGAGTCAAACCAGCACCAGAGTTGCAACAGGGTTTATCCAATCATCTTTATGAAGTTTTTGAAAATTAACTTTACACAAACTTCCCATCAGATGATTGTTCTTAAAGCATTTGCGTACACTTCTATCCGACTCTTACCCAGAGTGGTGATCTCACAAGTAGTCTACTAGTAAGAATGAGGTAACATTGCCATCTTCTGGTGGTTCTCCTTAAAATCCTGTGTTGGGTGGACCTTCAACACTCTTACTACTGAGAACAAAGCAAACATTTTGCTTGGAATGAGTTGAAAAAACAGCCCACTTGTTTCACAATCAAAATACATTCTGAGCCAACATTTCTCGCTGAGAACAATACTGTAGTATCAGAGGGTGGGCGACCTAGCTAAAGCAGCCATTCTGACTCAGATGAAAGCCAGACGGTGTTTCATTGAAAACGCTGTCTACCACAGAAGAGCCCAAATTAGTAGGCCAAAGCATTGCTTCTTTACACAGTGACTAGCCAGTCCTTTGAGATAGAAGTCATTTTATTACATCTAGCAGCCAACAGCTATGTTTTATACACAGACTTTTTTTATCAAAATTAATATATTTTTTTGAGGGGATGTATTTTTCACACCATTTACAAATGAGAGTTGTCTTTGTACTGTGTGAATGTATCACAATGACTAGACCAATAGAGTTGGTTCAGAATTGCATGGAATAAAACCTTTTTACATTCTAGAACATTTTCCCTACTTTACAATTTTACAGAGACAGTTTTTAGGACAGTGTCAATATGCTAGCAAGTAGTATTACAATTACTAAAACTTCTCATAGTTTCTCAAGTTCTGAACATCTCCATCTCTCTTTCTTTTTCTCTCTAGAGTGATCTGGAACAAGGCTTGGTGCAAGCGGGAAAAGAGAGAGTGAGAGAGAGAGATGGAGGGAGGGAGAGTCCTGAGAGAGTTACGTTTCCTGCCTGCTGAGCCTGCACACAACCTCTCTTTGTTTTCCTGGCCCTTTTTTCCCTCTCTTTTCCCCCCCTCCGCCATGAAAAAACACACATCAGCCTACCTCCTTCCAGGAGAAGGAGAAGGGCCATGATCCAAAGAGAGAAAGAGAGAGACAGAGAGAGAGAGAGAGAGAGAGAGAGAAAGAGAGAGAGAGAGAGAGAGAGAGAGAGAGAGAGAGAGAGAGAGAGAGAGAGAGAGAGAGAGAGAGAGAGAGCAAGAAAGAAAAGCAGAGGAAAAGCAAGAGAGTTAGCAGACGAAACACAGCGTCGGAATTTGAAAAGAAAACAATGGCAGTGGACTTTACTACTGTCTGATAGGCCCAAGGAGCCAGAGGAACAGTGAGCTTTAGCTATAACTGAGGAAAAACCAGCAATGGCTGCCTATTTCCCAACTCCCAAAGCTCAAACACTGGAGAGCAGAGGGGCCCCGACTGCTAGTGCAGTCACTCCAAAATTCAAATGGTAGCAAATTCCAGGACTGACAAGAAGCATATTTAGCACCTGGGCTGGTATACATTTCAGCAAACTTTTAGAATGGGTAAGCAAGCTAAAAAATGAGGTGCATTGACTTGGGGAACCTAAGTAGGGGTTCTATCGTTGGGTCAATTGTTATTAGTAGTAGTTGTAAGCCTTAGAATTTAGTAGAGAACAGAAGCACTGTAGTGTAACCTGATTTCATTGCACAGTTGTAGCTCATTGAAACATGTGGAGAAATTCTGTTGAAAACACAGATGTTAAACCTTCAGCCCATAACACATTTGTGTTTGGAAGCACAAGAGCAGATGTTTTGTTAGGATTTGAAGTTGATGGAAAGTCCCGTTTTACGGAAAGACAAAAAAAATTACCAAATTGTGACACTGAAAATAAAATAAAATCAGAAATGTGGACCCAAAAGACTATGTAATCTCCATTTTTTTTTAGATTTTTATTTTTCTACACCACGGTAGCTGACCTTTACATTGCATGAAAGTTTCATGATGAACAGACCAATAGAAATGCTCCAAAATGTTCTTCCATTAACTTTAAGCATAATTTTTACCTTCCCCTGAAAGTTACAGTTCTGTAGATACATGCTTTTTTTCTTGGACAGTGACAATATGTAATTACGTATATATGAATGTTATAGTAAAAGAAAATTATCAAGTGTTGAAGATCCTCAAAAGGGGTCTAGAATGCAGATGCTGGCATAATGTTTGTGCAAAATCACTAAAACCAGTACGCTTTTCCAACTCGTTCTCCAGCCCAAATACGTCCCCTCCCCTCATCTTAGCAGTGCTGCACTGGGTGTGGTGGTTCCTTGGAGACCAAGCTGCAGTTCTGCTAGTCAAAACAACAGTCCAGCTCAGCCAGCCGTCTAGACCAGCGCTTCTCAAAATCTCACTGTCACCAGTGCTGCACATCTTTAACTTTTCCTTTTTTTTTTAAAAAAAATGTGGTTATACCACTAATTTAAAACATCTGTCCATGCACTTTCTATGTATAATGCAACTATACACATTATTCATACATCGATGTCTGTAACTGTACAAACAATTGACTTTGTATAGTATGTGACACTGTCTATTGAATATTTGAAATGTCTGTTGACACCAGCTCCAAGAAACATCTCTTGCACATCTGTACTTGATGAATAAAGTTGACTTCTGAATACTTGATCTCAAGTCCTGATGCATAACAGTATATTTGGCTATTTAATGGCCCATGAACAATACGTATGCCATGCAAATCATCAAAGCAACCAATTTTGACCAATAAAAACACAATGATAAGACTTTCAATGGGACCACAGAACATCTTAGAGACTGGAAAATGTAATAAGCTGTTAATGTAAAAATTAAAAAAAAGAAAGTAACTTGTCATTAATTACACTGAAAATTATGATGGAATCACATCCATTTTAATGTGCTGTGACAAAATGGACAAAACACCATATTGACACTGGCATCGGCCTGCTTTCATTGACCAAAACTATTAGTCCTATTTTATGTCGTGTCACTAGTAACTGTGTAATTACACTATAATAATGCCTGCAGCAACAATGTAACGACTGGTGAAACAGTCACCATTACATATGGATTACAGTAGTGCAACTTATGTAATCACACAACTTCAATTTTTACTCATGAAATTGCATGTTATTACTTAGGATACTCTTATGTAATTACCTGAGTATACACAGCACCTCATATAATTTTTATGGATACTTAAGATAAAGTCGGAAATTATTTTTTAAGTCACAGGTTACATGGCCTTTTGCTGTTAACTAATCTCCAGTATCCACTGTGCTCATGGTTTTAATGAGGGGCTGAGAGCACTCATCATGGTTCAGATATCCTGCTATTACTCAGACACTTATCTGGACATATTCTCTTCTGGTCCAACCAAGATAGCACTGCCCCCAGGACCTAAGAGCTATCACTGTTTTTACAGGCCTGGAGTAGACTACAGTCTAAAGAGATTAGCCCAGATCAAGCACAAGCTCATTGTAGACAGATTCATCTACAGGACGTCCAGTCAACCATTAACCATTCAGGACTTTTCACTTGAGTTATTTGTAACACAAAAATATCAGTTGTATCACCTAGGCCATCACATATTCACAGGCAGTGGTGGCTCTAAATATTGGAAAAAAAATAAACTAAAGACTACTGCATAAAAACACTAAATAATTGGCTCCTGCTTCAAAAAGTCAAAAACACCAAAGGCTCCTACACCACTGTATATGAAGTGTCACTAATAAATGTGTAGTAACACAGTTACAATGCATTTAACAATGCACGTAACAACAGTTTAACTGGTGACACCTTACAGCCTGATTTACAGTGCAGTGTATGTAATTATACATGTTACAATTGTATTGGTTTTTATGTAATTACATAAGCTGTAGTGCTATAATCCAGATATAATAATAATATATGATAATTACATAACCAGTAGTTATGTATATATCATTTTTGCATGTATTGTTAAAGTGTTACTACCAGTTATTGCTAATATATTTTATACCTTATTTTATATAAACTTTATTAATATAAAGATTGACCATCAAAAATACCAAAAACTCCTAGATTAAAAAAATATCATAGACTCCTGAGTAAAATAACACCAAGAACCCTAAAACTCTATTACAATATTAGAAACATCAAAGCCACCTACATCAGAAATACTGAACATTACTTAATCTAAATGAACAGTAACACCAATATATCCTTCAATAAAAACACCAAAGACTCTTTCAGAAACAATGAGATGTAAACCAACAAACCAAAGTTCCTTACAACAAAAAACATTGGAAACTACATCAACTACATCATGTCAAATACCCTCACATCAGAATCAGCAAAGACTCCATCATAAAAAACACAAAAGGGCCTTTATTAAAAAACATCAAAGACTTCATCAAAAAACACAAAGACTTCATCATCAAAAAACACCAGAGTCCTATACCATAACACCAAACATGTCAGCTTCAAAAACACCAATTCTTACATCTCCAATCTCCCAGGATTGTATTATCTGTTGATTTGTAACTGAATTGCAAAGCTCAACAACATTCACATTTCAAAATAACATTCAAATTGTCCGCTAATTAACAACACAATGATAGCTCATTTAGAAATGAGGTGGCAAATCTGTCTTTCAATTACACAGCTCATTACTACAGAAATGGTTTTTGTGATGTAGGACTCCTCAAAGTCTTATTAGTATACTCAAAATGAAAAGTCCATGGAAAGGTACAATACCATTAATTCCTGTGGACAATGAGCATGAGAAGTTCTATCACAGTACCACCATCTCATCAGGGAGTCTACTGGTAGAATAATGTAAACTAAGCCTAGTTCAGTGTAATGTATTATAGTGATAAAGCACATTTCACACAGAAAACATTTTCATAAATGAAATGGATGTTATTGTAAATGCACTCTTAAAAAGATCTTTCATGCCACAGTAGAACCATACTACATAGTCAGAGACATTTTTGTGAATAAAGTATGTCTAAAGAACATCTTAAAGGTACAGCATACTGTATAAAAAATCATGTAATAATGTAAAGGCCAATTTTTCCAAGAACCTTTATTGTAAGCATCCATTGGAACCTTTATTTATAAGATTGTGTATATTTTACTTTGCCTTGACAAGATAATATGCTACTTATTGTATGATACTCCTGTAAGCCTTGAGACTGAAGCTTTAACACTAGCCTAGGTAAGTGTCCAGTCTTTTTCACTAAGGGCCAGTGTGGCTGCAGGTTTTCATTCCAGAACTTTATTTTACACCAGACATCTAATCACTTGGTCTCAGGCTTCAAACAACTGATCTTGTGAGCTACTGATCACTATCCTTTTGTGCTTAAAACTGGAGATGCCTAGGTATTTATGGTATACTTCTAGCTGATAGTGTTAACCTTTCTCTCAGTATCAGGTCAACTGTGGGGTCAGTGATCACATCTGAAAAGGGTTGGCAAGGACTACAGATGTTCATAGCACAGTGTAAAATTTATTTTAGTATGGGTTAAGAGGTCATGCCCAGTTAAAAAATTTACTCCAGACCACGATTGTATGACTCTGACTTGGTACTGAGAACCAGTCAAGTATTCTATCACTGGGGTACAAGTGCTAATCAGGTCTTGAGTCTTTAAATAATTTGATTATCTGAAAGATTATTGAACATTCAACACCTTCTAAAAACATACAGTATCATTTCAAATCCTACAGTACCACTTTCAAACCTTCAGTACCTCCTTCAAACTTTCAGTATCATCTTCATACCTTCAGTACCACCTCCAAACCTTCAGTGCCAGCTTCAAACTTTCAGTATCATCTTCACACCTTCAGTACCTCCTTCAAACTTTCAGTATCATCTTCACACCTTCAGTACCACCTTCAAACCTTCAGTACCTCCTTCAAACTTTCAGTATCATCTTCACACCTTCAGTACCACCTTCAAACCTTCAGTGCCAGCTTCAAACTTTCAGTATCATCTTCACACCTTCAGTACCACCTTCAAACCTTCAGTACCTCCTTCAAACTTTCAGTATCATCTTCACACCTTCAGTACCACCTTCAAACCTTCAGTACCACCTTCAAAAACTTCAGTGCCACCTTCAAACCTTCGGTACCAGCTTCAAACCTTCAGTACCAACTTCAACCTTCATGGCAGAACTGAAGCACTATAGCGCACACTAGTCTTTATAAGAAAAAGGCAAGAGAGCTGAAAACATCTGCTTAGTTTGTATAGCAGATATGTTATCTAGCTAGACTTATAACAGACCATTTGACATAAAAATGAAGAACTGCAAGGATAATCCAGAAAGCATCAACTGATGAATTTCAGGTGCAAGAACCAACAAGCTCTCGCAAGTTTCTCCAAAACCCAAGAAAGAGCGTGCAAAGCGTAGTGAATGGAACTGAAAACACTGACTTCCACCAAACAACCATTCCAAAACCAACACTGACCAATGCAGACACTCAAGAGCACACAATAGTCCAAAACATACGGCCTTCGCCGTTACAGCGGTGCAGACATTTTAACATTCACATCCAAACAAATGCAAACCATTCACTTCAAGTGTATTTTCTCTCTCTCTTTGTATTATGGCCTACGACACCTGTCTCTTTACTCCGTTTCTCTCCCCCTTTCTCTCTCACTCTCTTATTCTGGGCTGGCACTGTGCTCTGAGGCACGTGGCTTTTGTCTTGCTAATTCTCCATGTCTGAAAGGCCCTCCACTTTCAGGTGGACGCTGAATGACCGGCTCAACAGCCACGCTTCTTTATTTACACTGAACAAAGGCAGCACCTGCCGAGCGAACGCCCAGGTCAGAGCCATCATATGCTCAGCCAGTGATAGGTAGAGGAGGAGAGGGCACTAATGATCAACCCTACATGGTTTCTGCTTGAACTTTTGTCGATAGGAAGGTAATGCAGGTTTTTGGGGTGTGTAACTAATGGGGTATATTTATAAGCCATTTGCTTGATAATCGTTGCTGCTAAATTTTCGTCATTAATTTAAAGTATTTTTCAAGATATTATTTTTTTTTCTTACCTCTCTCTGCCTTGTATCCAGAATATGACTGATTAACAAAGTACAATTACATTCTTTTCACTTAGAAAAGAACAGAAATATTGGAAACATTTGTATTTATTATCATAAAATCATAACTTTTTTCTTAAAATAATGACACTTTTATCTCAAATAATTCATTTTCTTTTTATATTTGACTTATGATCTCAACATAATCACTTATTTTATTAAAATATGACAAGGTGATATATATA
>JBBPDA010000021.1:21534736-21561788 GCA_037974385.1 Arnoldichthys spilopterus | reverse complement strand
TGGGAATATTCTTTTGGAAAAGAAATATCATTATTTTGATGTAATAAGCTATTATTTTGAGAATTTAAGCTGTTGTTCTAACATAGTACATCAAAATAATAAAATAAGCAATTATTAATACACCATAAATCATTCTACATTGTGCCGAATTTTGAAAACTGTATTTTACATTTTTCTCCTCTTTCTGCTGGAAAGTTCTTCCATAAAAAAACTCTTTGATACAAAAACACTTACCAATGAGCCAGATTTTTAGCAACTGCCTACTGACTCCTATTATAAGTGTGTTTTGAGTCAGCTGGATATTAGGTAACTAGCTGTATGCTACAGCTGAAGCAGTTAGAGTACGGATTCTGGAGTATTCCTCTATTTTTATGTATATTGTGTAAGCTGAAGCTGAGCGTTCCTACCTTCTTTCGCAGCCAGACGGGGAGACTGGTCAGTGTGAGATGGTGGGTTGTATGATAGTGATGAGCTACCTGCAAGACAAGAGGCCAGTATTTAAAAAATAATAATAATAATAATTCAATTATTCTAAAGGCAAACTTTGAACAATCCCAGTTTAGACTTATAACATGTAATTACAATGCAAGTACTATGTAAGAACTGTTAATAAAAACATATTGCGTCTATTAGCCTTGTCTTTCAGCATTAATACACACATTAATTTCTGTAACTTCAATTACTTAATACAACAATAACACAACTGTCTTAATTACAAGCACATACGCCATGAAATAATTCTAATCCACCTTCTAATGAAGTTGTGTAATTACACAGTAACAGTGTATACAACTACCAGTGATATACTAACTGTTATAGTACTAAGGTTTATGTAATTTCATGTGTTTTTACTTATATTACACATGTGTATCCTAATGTAATTACATGTATCAGCTCAGGTTGCATGTAAGTTTGTAGACTTGTACAGTGAAAACATTGCCAGCAATTACATTGTTGTTACATTCATTCTAAAGTGTTATTACACAGTTATTAAACATTCTTAACATAAAGTGGGACGTTTTGTTACAAGTTTACTGGAACAAGTGGAGAAATTCCGGGGGAAAACAGAGATGGTAAATTACACTTAAAATTGAAAATGCTTTATAGTGTAAAGTCAGATTTCTGTTATTTGATTGACACAAATAAAAAAAAAAGGTCAATACTGAAGGTAAATCATACAACAGTCATTATGTAACTGTGAAGTTTTTTTTTTAACCCTAAATCATTATGAAATGTGAATCAAATGAATAGTAAAAAGATCAATAATAGCTGTAAACACTTAATCGTCAATTCTAAAAACATACCAAAAACACAATCTGCATTCAGAGAGTCCTTATACACTGAGCCATTCATGCCAAAGAAAGAGTAAAGCAAATTTTAGAACAGTGTTTTTGGGTTTATGTGTGTGTGTGTGTGTCTGTTTGTGTGTGTAAAAGTGTGTGCTATGGGGGATGAGGGGGTGCTGCATTCATATTTTAACCTCGGGGCCCCTTCTCCCCAGCACTGCAGTGTTGGGGCCACAGAACAGGGCTGGCATTGTGTGGGGTTAAGTCCTCACACAGCAATCAAACACTGCAGACCCCCAAAGAAAAATAAACCCCCCTACATGAGACAGAGAGAGAGAGAGAGAGAGAGAGAGAGAAAGAAAAAGTCTCTGTGTTTGTACGTATATGTGTGTGTGTGTGTGTGTGTGTGTGTGTGTGTGTGTGTGTGTGTGTGTGTGTGTGTGTGTGTGTGTGTGTGTTTGTCTGGAGGAGGCCTGTTGAAGCACATCTGCTAAAGGTCTGGACCATTGCATAACTGCTCATTGCTGCTCACGACCACTTGTACTACCAAACTCACACTCTCTCAGTCTCTCTCCCTCTCTCTCTCTCTCTCTCTCTCTCTCTCTCTTGCCCTCTCTCTCTCTCTTCTATATCTCTCAATTTCTCTGAAAACACTTCATTGACTTGAGATGTAATGCTGTATTACCAAAGTATAGTTTCACTGTGGGACTCAAGGCTGAAGCTGTTATGCATCTACCTGCCAATTGCAGCTTGAAAGTAGAGCTAATGTCACCTGGTTTGGCTTTTAAAAGCACGCTTAGCTTCACAAACCCAGTGGAATTAATCCAGTGCTGACATATTAACACAGTAGCATAGCATCATCTAAGCATGGTGTTCTTTTATCAGTCAGTTAATACTGTTGATCTGAAATATTGGTCAAATCAAACCAGGGGCAGTGGTGGTATAACGGTTAGGGAGCTGGTCCTGTAATCTGAAGGTCACTGGTTTACATCCCAGGCTTGTAAAAGTACCACTGAGATGCCCATGAGAAAGGTACCGACCCCAAGAACTGCCCCCCATGTGAGCTGCCCACTGCTCCTCACGGATGGGTCAATTGCTTGAAAAGGTCAAATGCAAAGGCTGAATTTTGTGCACTGTGTGCTGTGCTTCATTCAAGACAAACAACTTTTCACTTTTGAACCTAAACTGTTGATAATATATTTTTTACACAATTATTTGCCAAAACCGATGATGATGATTATCGTGCATTCCTCTAAAACACTGTACTTTCTGTTAAATGCATCAAATTGAACATAAAACACAGCAAAAATTGCGAAACTGGAACACCGTTAGAGGAAAATTAAGGAAAATTATATTTCATCATAATTTCTCTCGCTCTTACACTCTCTCCCTCTCTCTGCCAGGAATCAGCAAAGTTGGCTACGCATGAACATTGGCATTTACAGCTTGGTTTTGACCACACACATACACTTAGACTCTCTCACTGTCTCTCCCTTTCTTTTCTCTTAATGTACACACACACACACACACACATATACACCAAAGTGCCAGATACAGTTTATAGAGGAAGGCGCTGATCCTCACAACTTTAGTGCTAATCTACTGTAAGTAGGGACACAGATCAATAAAATCCACATGGAGAGCGAGCACAAAAGAGAGAGGGAGGCAGACAAAAGAGAGAGACAGTAATCTGTACATGTGTTTATGGTCTGTGTAAACTATCAAAGGCCTTCGTTTCTAACATTGGGCTTTGTTGCAATACGTTTCTCACTTTAGTACATTCACAGAGGTTTTGCCACTAAGGACACTCCAAAGGAAATGTGTCTTTAAATAATTACAGTTCCCATATGTACACTATACATCCAAAGGTGTGTGTGTGTTGGTCAATACTGTTAATACTGTATTAACATCAATCATTAACATAAATCATTTTTAATGCTGTAAATACACTTTCCTAGCTTGACCCTAACCATCCATAATAGTCAGCCAGCAATTTGATAGTCAGCAGGCCATCTTTCATATTAGCAAAATGACCAAAAAGCATCCTTTGCTAACCCACCTGACAGAATATCAGTCCCCTGCCCCCTCCCCACCACCATCAACAATGTTTTTATGTATCCACTTCCCCCCAAATGAAAAAGCTGCATCAAACTGTGCTCTCGTTGGACCACTGGACCATTGGACCATTGAAAAATAATGACTTGTCTACAGATAACTGACCGAGCCATAACCCAGACAATCATGAAGAGGAAGGACCTATTGATGGCATGATATACACACTCATTGGTGTTTTCCAATCAGAGAACCTTCATAGTTCCTAGAACCATTGGAGGAAGTGTTTTTTTCAAGTTCAAACTGCAAGAACTAAGAACAATTATACTTCTTATAACAAAGTTTTGAGGAACTATTTTAGCTCCTCATTTAAGGCAGGTCCTTTCTTGTACTAGAGGAACCATGAGTGTTGAAAATGAACAGTGATTGCAGCCACCATTTTTAAACTGATATGTTTTGACAGGTTTAACTGCTCCGATCATGGCGCCCTTCATCTTCTCCTGTGCGGTCACTAGTTGGAATAAACCTTTATGTGTTGATGTAAGTCAATGGCAGTCGTCCCCTTGAAATTACAAGGTACTATCTGCATTCTAACTAGTTTTGAGATATTGACTTTCAAATGTTATGAACTGTTGTTACATCTTTATTAACGTATAATGTTTTTATTTTTTCTAAATAAAAAGGTCCTAAATTGCATACAGCTTCATGTAACACCTCAGATAATTAGAATTGGATAGAACCTTACAATTCCAAAGGAGACAAACTATTTTTTAAAGACTTATGGAGTTACATAGCAGGGTGTTACGGAAAAATGCAAAGACTGAGATAAATGTATTAGATCCATTGAGATCCCATTGACCTCCCATTGATTTCAGACCTTTTGTCATCTTCACACAGGGAAAAGAATCTTTTTCCATGCCTCAAACATAGTCTACTTGTTTTGCAATACTGCATCACAATAACAGAAAAAGAAAAAACAATTGAGCTCTCGACCGGTTGACTAAGTTTTCTAAAAGTTTTTTTCACAGAGCAGTTCATTGAGTTGAGATAGTCAACCCCCCTCTTCAACTGCTTTTTGCCCTATTACTGAAGCCACCCTACCACACACAGAGATGCAGGGATTTTGGCTTTGTTCCCCATGACGTTCACCACAACCTAAGCAAAGACACACACAGACACTTGCGCATCCCCATTCGTCTGTTGCACACACGCTGTCTTTGGTTTTGCTGGCTTTTCGGAGGAAGCCGAGACAATGCCAGCAGTTCACCGCTGCCCCCTCCCCTCTGCTGTAATTTAAACAAATTCTCAAATTGCGGCCAAATTGAAAGCACATTGGCGAGTGGGCGGCGATCGCATACAAAAATCTGGATAAGTGACCGAGGGTGAAGCAAAAATAATGCAGCAGCAGGTCTGCATCACTTGCCGTGCGTGCCACGCGCGGCTTTCATTTCATTCATGAGCGGTTCGGGCTGCTCTCCATCAGATCCAGATTTCACTCAAGGCCTGGCAGTGGAGCCTATGTTCATATTTCCTCTTCATGATTGCATTTCTGTACTTGCTGATGTGTATGCATAGACATAAATGCAGATTCTTGCTATTCTTTGTATTCTTGGGTGGTTATTTCGGTATTTTCTGCTCGTGTTTGTTCAGATGTGTGGACATTGTTAAGTCAAGGAAATTTGTCCTCTAAAGCTGGATAATTAGAGCAAAAAAAAAATCCTGATTCTTTACCACAATATTTCGATTTTCTGAAATCTGGGAACAAGCTGAAACTGACAGAATGTCCCAGCTAAACAACAGTGCCACATAAAACAAAGCTAAAAAAAACAGTCAAATGCAAAACTGTGAACATCCCCAGTCTACTGACATATTTTGTTTGATATTCCAAGTTAAAATTAGTTATTAGAGCATCTGTGGGGAAAAGCGTAAATGTGAAATTTTTCCACAAAGATTTGTGCACAATTTCTGGTTCCACTTTTATATTAAGTGTCTCTAATAACTGTGTAACTACACTATAATGATGCTTGTGACAGCAAAGTAACTACTGGTGATGTCACTGCTAAACATGGATTACAATAGTGTAGCTTATGTAATTACTCATTACATGAGTGAAAACAGCAGCTCATACATGTGTATGATACAATAGGCTGTACTACTATAATCCAGACTACGTCAACATTAAACACCCTGAAGTTGCATGTATTGTTACACACCTACACATTTATTATGGACACCTAATATAAAGTGGAAACCAGTTACTGAGAGAAAAAGGAGCCATGATTTATTCACATTCCACACATTATATTTTATTTCCCCCACATTATGTTAATACTATCAAATGAATAATAAACCGTGAGGTTGTGAGGAGTCCTTTTGCATTTAAATGTGTGCATAGACTCTTCTCTTACATCAGATCAAATCCCAATTTAGGAAAATGTCTGTGAAAACTACAGAAGTTTAAAGAATTTTTTTCACAAGAACCTTGAGTGACTGACGCCCAATGACATATAATAATAATAATGTCATTGGAATAATGGGATGATGTCCAATCAGCTACTAGCTACAATGTAATGTATGTATTTACTATATTATTCTACATTTTTTGCTTCTTTTCTCCAGCACTCTGATAATCTGCCACCATCTGACAGCTCAACACACCTGGAGGAGAACACTAAGGGCCAATTCTGTTACCGCAGACAGATGGCGGTCTTGGCTAGGACCATGGATGGTGAGGGTGATGAGGACCATCCTACCCACCCAGATAAAGTGATGCCAATTATTCCTTCTTGAACTCCCAGCCACAGATGACTGGGGCATCGTTGGGGATCAGATCTCCTGATGATAGGAATTGTAGTTGTGTTTTAGATATTCTGATAGTAATCATAAAACTTCTAAAATCGATGGTAAGTTTTCATATTTGTCACTACCTTCCCTTGATGAGCGTCGGTATTCCTCCTCTGCTGTGTGTCAAGATTTATGTGTATAGTGCGCTTACATACATGCATGCGTATGAGTCAGCAGCACGGCTGCTCTAGCATTGGGGCCCGAGGCTGGGGGAGGGGGTGTCACTGCCCTGCCCTGCTCCGCTGTGTATAAGCTTAATGACTCACAGGAATGTTAATCAGAGTCTGAGTAAACACAACCAAACACACAGCGTGTACACAGATGTGTATGAAATGATTACGCCGCTGCAATCGGATCCCGAGACGGGCCGGCTTGGGAGACACCTCTCAGGCCGTAGCTGATTCAAGCTGAGTTGCGTAATTGTGTGTGTGTGTCTGTGTGTGCGTTTGTATATGTTTGTCTATGTCAGGGGGGAAACTAAAAGGTCTTTTCTGGAAAGTCTCAGCACTTGTCGATGATTGTGTGTTTGTGTTGTGAGGGGAAAAAAAAAAGATCAGCTTAGGTTTCATATCTCAAGCCTCGGGAGGTTTGCCAGCCGCACCCTGGCAAATACACACACGCACACACACAATGTACACTACAAGATACAATCAAGCATCATGTTTGAAACTGGGCTTAAAAGTCCCCTTGAATGCACAAGCACACTTTAACCCCGCTTAACATATTATTATAATATGAAATATAATAAAATATTATAATATTAATAATCATTGGCCTTGTTTCTTTTAACTCATTGTCAGTTTAAAGGAACAGTTGTGCAAAATATTAAATTTATGCAACTTTTCACTTACACAGTATATAGTCGAGCACAAGTGTGTTTGGCGTCCGAATTCCAACTTTGCTAAAAACACTAGAAGTCAACAGTCACCCAAAATGCATTGCTTAGATACATTCCTAAAACTTATCTTAATCCCCAAAACTCCATCTGATTATTCATTATGATGATGCAGCCTTGTCAATGTGATGTAGGGCACAGTATGACCTACTTCGACCTCTACACCAATCAGCCATAAAACACCACTGACCGGTACATAACATTGACAATCTGGTTATTTCATTAAAGTGGCACCTGTGGGGTGTGTGGAATATATTAGGCAGCAAATGAACAGTCAGTTCTTAAAGTTAAGGTGCTGGAAGCAGGGAAAATGGGCAGAGTAAGGATTGACAGGGGCCTTATTGTGATGGCTAGAGTCAGAGCATCTCCAAACCATCAGGTCTTGTGGAGTGTTCCAGTAGTAGTTAGCACCTACCAAAAGTGATCCAAGGAAGAACTGGTGAATCGTTAAATCAATGACAGGGTTATGAGCACCCAATGCTCACTGATGCACATAAAAAGTAAAGGCTAACCAATGGTCCCGAAGAGCTACTGTTCATTAAAAAGTGAATGCTGACTGAATACTGATAGAAAGATGTCAGAATGCACAGTGCACACAGCAGCATGAGAAACCTACTCAATTAGGCAAGTGGTGTTAATGTTATGGCTGATCGAAGAGGACATAAAATGCACAATGTGAAGTTTATGGTATAGTCTTTAGTGAAGTTCCCTACGTTCAGAACCGTACATCTGTACTCATTTTCGTCTTTGTTAGATCATTGTATTTTTGCGAAGAACTTTAAATCTAACAATGGAATTAAGAAATCACATCATTGATGCAAAACAGTAGATTAAAGGCAGAAATAGTTCATTTTTGCCTCTGCTTTAAAGGGATACAACAACAAAACAACTTTCTCCCCTACGCCTGCAGTAAACTAATGATGCTAAAGCTCTTTGGACGGAGGAAGGCACGGGACAGAGGCATCTCTCTTTATTATTACTCGATTTTTTGCTGGGGACAGCGGCCAAGGCAATTCAAATCGCAGAGTGGAGGATTCCAAGCCATTTCTTCAGCATCCAAAATACACAGAGGCTAAATCAAAGGGAGAGTGTTGGGCAGATCTGCAGTGCCCCCGCACTTAAGCCCAGGCTTCAGTCCTGCGGCAACCGTCCCTAATGAAAACTCAAAATGTCAGGCTCTCCTGAAAAGGATAAGGAGAAGAAGCAGAAGAAGAAGAAGAAGAAGAAGAAGAAGAAGAAGAAGAAGAAAAAGAAAAAGAAAGAAGAGGAAGAGGAAGAAGAAGAAGAAGAAGTAGAAGAAGAAGAAGAAGAAGAAAGCCTCCTGAGAATGTCTTGACAGTGCTCGGCCCAACCGGGCTCTGCCCTGCAGTTCACAATGGCTCCGTTATGTTCTCTGTCTCTGCGCAAGTCGGGCTGCCCGCACAAAACTGTTGACACCCACGGAATAAAGTTCCCATTACCTCATGCTGCCGAGTCCACAGGCCTATTTCTTTTTTTAAATTTTAGCTTAGTTGCTTTTAAGCACCGGGACCCCGCCCGCCTTACACTGCTGAACTGCTGTCATAATGTTTGGATGAGCCAGCTGTTCCCCTTGTCCTGTGCTGTGCTGGGCTGAGCTGACGGCATCAGGGTCTGACCCTTTAGAGCGTCTGTGGCCTCTATTTACTAATAGGCAGCCGGTGCCAGCTGGTCTCATTAGAAGGCAAAAGCTCAAGCCAATGGGGTACATATAGTTTGTCTTGGAAAATCAGGACTGTGGTAGAGACGGATGTCTGTTTAATGAATAGTGCCGAGTAATATTAGCATAGCACTTGTTGAGATAGCATAACACATAGGTAGCAAGTGTTGTATTAGCATAAGACTGATAAGTTAGATACTGGGTCACCACTGCTTGAGGGAGTCTGATACATCCTATATGAATGGACGGATCTATACTAAAATATTTTCAAAATACATTCTCTAAATCTAAGAAACAATGCTGCAGATGGCTTATATTCTGAAATAGCGATATGGCAAGTAGCGTACTGTATTCAGAGCCATAGATAGCCATATGTAGATGCTGCATTGACTGTTTTTAGTCATTGGTATGTGTCTGTCATATGGTAAAGATCCACTTAAACACTGAGATGAGTTCTCATAATTAAATTGGCCATGACTTGTTTATTACTAACGTTTGGTTGGGCCACACTATTAAAAGTCGTCACATGAGAGTCCAGCACTCCCATAAGAACAATGTCACACGTCAGCGAACCCATGTGTGAATCACATTTATCTACAGGTGTACAGTATATAAAAGCCCCCAAAACTAAGCATGGTTACAATGTAACATACATTTACTCATTTGGGTGACACTTTTATCCAAAGCAACTTCCAAGACGTGAAGCAGCGTAGTGTAACGGTACCTTGCTCAAGGGTACCTCAGTAGTGCCCAGGCCAGGACTTGAACCTGCGACCTTCAGGTCCCAAGCGCATTGTCCTAACCACTTGGCCTCCACTGCCCCACATTTGGATTATGATGGAGTTAAATACCATATGTTTACATAAAATGGCATAAAGGTAATATAATACCAGAGTGAAAAACATTCACACCAGTACTACTTGGTGCCTAACCATCAGCCACATCTAAACAATAAACATCGCACCAACACAAGTGTCACCTATGTAATCGTGTCCACCTTCTTGAGTGCAAAATTGTTTATATAGTATAATTTTTGGGGAGCATCCTTCTTAAAATGTAATTGTTCAGTGTGCAATCTGGCAGGTTTTGTACCCCCACCCCTGTAACATTCATAAAATATGAAAATTATCAATATCTGTATCGCAAAATGAGTCAAGAAAGTATTTGGTATCAGATAGTGGTACCACCCGTCCCTAACATTCACTTCACTTACTTGATCGCCAGTCATCGCGGCCCACCTGTACAATAGGAACGGCTGGCCCTCATGTACCTTCGACCTTGTCATTCATCACTGGGGCCTTCAATGACCACGGACCATCTCCCTGTAATTTATGCTTCAAATGGATATGCTAGATATGTTGCTATGCACTTTTAGCTGTTACCTCTGAAAACTAAGATTTTCTTTTTCTTTTCTTCATTATTGCTATCTGGTGGCGACCAGAGAAGGATGGGTTCCTCCTGAGATTTATTCCTCCAGTTTCCTTCAAGCTTAGCTTGCTCATTAGAGACTCGGACCCGTATTCTGTAAAGCTCCTTTATGACAATGGCAGTTGTAAACAGTGCCTTACAAATAAATTGACTTGACCTGGCTTTGGGGCCTAATGCATTGTATTACATTTGTTTTTGTGATGATCTGGAAGCCAAGTTATTACAAGTTAATATTTATTATCAGTTTTAGTATGAAACTGCTAAAATTACTGTCCTGGGCACAGTTTATCAAATACTGTACTATGTGTATAACCATATCTAATCTAATATTGCACTATATGAACTGCCTTACACAGGCCGGTATTACTTTATACTTCTTTATATGTTTATCACTGGCTTGCATTTTTTTATTTGTCTACACTGTTCTGTCCAGCACGTTTGTACTGTTCTGTTGACCAGGCCAGTTTTCAGTGAGAACAGTGAATACCTTGTTTTTTACTGGTATAATGACAATAAAGTTGGACTGAATTTTATTCAAGAGTGTGGCCCGGGGGTAAGTAATCAGTGCTCTTCGATGCGGTCCAGATGCACAGATGCACTGCGTCTCCAAGACATTTTGCTTATAGATGGCACTGGCGGATTGGACAGGACAAGGCTTCGTTTTCTACCCCGCCGGAGGACCCCTTGCCAAAACACGCAGCTCTATAATGTAAGAAAAGCCCCTGGAAGAGGAATGGAACGGGCTGCCTTGTAAATTAGGGATAAACTTTCCCGTGCCTCACTGGGCAGGCTCCCGAGGCCATGCACCTGGGCCTCGTCTCGGCCAGCCCCTGGCTGAGGGCACTCAGGAGGGGAGATGCTTTGGACGGGATGGTTATCGAAATTCTTCACGGTCGCAGTGGCTCTGCCAAGCAAAACGTGGCCGTCCCGAGGAGTTATGGGGATAAGAAGAGCCAGGAACAGTCACTTCCTGAGCTGAAAACTATTAAACTGGTGAAAGGAGAACGGAGTCTGTATAGCACAGGGTAACATGCGGCTTCTAACTGATCTTTTATATGCTTCTACCATTGGGGGAACTGCAGGGAATCAGAGAAAACACTGAGGCAGCTCAAGCAGATGTGCCCTGCGTTGGCACAAACAATGGGAAAAATCCATAATCTAATGACTTCATTCACCAAAATAAACAATTTTGCTCATATGTTGTGCATTGCTATTGATGCATCCAGCTGCTGAGATCACTACCAAACACTTTATGAATCTGGAGCAATTAATTTTGTAGTTTGGCTCCTAAACACCCCATAAATTGTTGTAAACAAACACAAGCTCTGCCTTAAAAGCATCTTGGGATGGTTTTCAACAAGGTGACTATGAAAGAAGTGAATAACAGATGACTATGTCATAAGACTGACATCATAGTCCATGACCTGGCCTTAAGTCAAGCTTTTATTTAGTCTCTAGTCTGACATTGCAGAAATCTGAGAGCCACTGAAGCAGGAAGACTAATATCAGCAGAACATTCCTTCATTTTTAGTATTGCCTTGCTGTTCCAAAGAAGAAGGCTGCTCCACAGTTCAAATGTGTCTGATGTTTTAGTCTATAGAGAGTAATCTGAAATCACAGCATCTCTAATGTCCTGTGTGCTAAAGCAGGTACCAATAAGACGAACTGTTTATGGCAATGGGAACCTACACAACCAAATCCAACCAAAAGTATAAAAATTGAGATGCATGAACCTTTTCATAAGTTGGATACATTTTTACTGAGACCATACACGGAACCATCACTCATTACAGACCATGTTTTTTCATGTGGCCAGTCTTGGGGTACTTACTCAAAAAAGAAACCCAACACAACTTACTCATTACTGTAATGGGATTACTTGGTTTATTACTTCATGAAAAAGATCTCATTGCTTTAACTTCTCTGTTATTCTTTAAAACACAAGTACAGTAGAATACCCAATAATCATAGTAAGTTCCTTATTTAAAAATGCATAGCCAATCACAGTAATCTGTGCAGTAGTTGACACCCCCAAAACTGGCCTTTACAAATCCATGTAATTGTATTACTGTTTCTGAATGAAAACAGTGGCCTGTTTAGTTGAACTCCCCTCTTCAGTACAAGGATATTGAGCCATCATTTCCTCATTAGCAGTTTTATATGTTTGGATAGATTTATTGCTAATGTAGGAAATTGTTTCCCTGTGCTAGTGCTGCACTGGTCAAATTAACATCCCAGGTTGAGTGGTCAGCTTATGCAGGTAGCACGGTCATACACAAATTACAGTCAAAGACCAGCATGAATATACAGAGGAAAGGCAAATGCAGCTTCAAATCCTTAATGCATAATTAATATTGTTCTGTCTGAGACATGGGAGTAACACCCTTTTCTCTTTTGTGGAAAATTTTAAAAAATGCCCTTTACTTTCTCTCCTGTGTTAATTCTAGACATGGAAAGCTTAACATTGAAAATTCACAATTCCAGGCTTGAATCTATTGATAGAGATTGTAAATCGAATATAAATGTAACTCTTTGCATAAACTAATAATAAGAAAAACTGAAGCCTCTTGAATTCCCTTAAATCATATCACTGTACACAACAGTCACTGAAAGAATGTCACTGTGAATCTGACGGATTTACCAAGAAGTAGACTCTTTAACCTTATAGGAACAGAAGTACACTTACTTTCCCTGAGGTAATTGAGATGTGAGAGCAGGACCTCTGCATTGTAGACGCTGGTAAGTCTCAGGAAGTCCTCCTTGCTCATCTTGCACAGTTCCTTCCCATCAGTGTTCTGGAACATGGCTGTGTCTATATCCAGCAGGCCGTACTCTTTCACAGCCCAGTCTAGCCACTGTCGCACGTGGTCGGGGGACCACAGAGACGGGTCTGTAATGGAGTCATAAGGTTAAGTAGTTATGAGAGGTTTACAACTGAATATTAATGATTTCATGTTCTCTCTAATAAGAGTTCTCCACTGGTTTTTGGCTGGGATGTTCCTCAATAGATATAGAACACTGAGAATTGTTTACATTGTGTACATTTTTTAACATTAAAAAGTTCTTGACACTCTTAAAAGTTGCAAGAAAGGTTCTTGGAGTAAAAGCAATAGCTGTCATCACTTTAAGTTCCATAAGAACCCATCCAATCTGATTATAAGGAACATCCACATAGTATAAAGATTTTAAGAAGAAAGTAGTTCATTTTTTAAATTATGTGATGATTCTTTAAGGCTTTAAAATATTCTTTATACCTACAACTCTTTTTCAAACATGGGTTTTCAGGGAGCCAAGACAATTTGACACTGTACTCATGCAGCAGGTGATTTGCAGCACAATTACTCTTATAGTTGCAGACAGTCATCAAATCCCATAAAAACCTTAATTACTGAAACCTAAATTTCTAACCCAATAGCTTAGTCTGGGGTCCTATTTTTGAGATGTACACATGCTGGCTTGCATGTATGCAAGGATTTATCAGAGTGGAGCAGAGGATGCTGATTCATGCCTTAACCTCAGAGGCTCTTTCCTCTTAACTGTAAGCTGTTTGTCTGGGGGGACCAGAATGTAATTCACTCAAAACCTACACAATATGCTCAATTTATGGAAAGTATCGGCTTTACGTAAGCTTTATGTTTCCTATGATGCACTCTCACCTGCAGGAACGATTACTCTTCTCTCGTTGGTAGTCATGTTGGGTGGCGGGGCGTTCTTCTCATCCATATAGCCACCGTAACCCATCTGTGGTGTGTCGGAGCTGCCCACAAGCTTATTGCATTTTCCCACACTGCAGTCCACGGGGGACTCTCTGGTATGAGAAGGAGGAAAGAAGGTGTAAACATGAATATTTCCTGAAGGATAATATTTAAGGTGTTCTCAACTGACTGTTTTATAGCCATTTGGCTATAGTTCATAATAATAAAATGCCACTAATAACTCTGGTGGTCTTTGCGTCAATAGTTCCTCTGATATAGAACATCATGCACTGAAGTTGTGTTGTCGCATCCACATTAATTGTCATTTGGTCTTTAAAGTCTTTCTGACTCATTCAGAAGGGGGTTAAGACACAATAAGGTTTGGAAGAGCTGCTCAGAGTGTTAATACACCATAAAGCACATTTTATTTCATATTAAACTGACATATATTGCTTTATAATAATAATTTATGACATCAGTCTGTCTTAAAATTTGAATATTTCCTTCTTCATTGTTATGGTCACTCCACCCTCTACAAATCCCATCTGTTTTAACTGTGCTATAGGTGAAGAGTATTAATGTGCTAATCACAATATGCTAATCAGCCAATGCCTCTGCCCTTTGAAGATGCCAGTTTTGCATTGTGCTGCCCAAAAAGCTGCCATAGCAAATCACATGAACAATCTAGAGAAAAGCCACCTTCCCCCTGCAATACTGTACATTTCTGCTTGCCTGGATTCTTGGTTGGCTGCTTGTTGGATATTAATTGTTTGGTTGCATGGACGTAGGCCTAACAATAATTAATATTAAAATTATTTTTTATTAATAATAATACTAGAGACCAGCAAACCATACAAGTATTTTTCCATTATTGTGCTTCACTTTCGGACTTATGCTTTTCATTCCTTTGGAACATTTTTTTTTTCTTTCAGATTTTTTAATTTTCTTGCATTTTTATTGGGTTGATTTTAATTTAAACAGTATATGTATTTTGTGTTTCATCTTAATTTATCTTGTGTTTACATTTTTCCATCTTATGCTCTATTTTCATATACATTCTTTACTGTAAATCACTTTGAGTTTCTTGTATTAAAGGCAGTTTACATACAATAATAATAATAATATTTATTTCAAATGTAGCTAATGAGGGTATGAACCAAACTTTGTGTTATATGAAGAAGCAGAAGTTCACTGTGGATTTGGACTGAAACTTGTGGACTTTACCTGGTTCCATTGAGGTGGTCGTATTCGCGCTTTACATTGACCCGGACGGGCTGGTTGATCCACTCTTGCTGCGGGGGGATGGGGTTGATTTTGTGTTGCTGTCCATAATCCTGTGCGCTAGATGCCGTCATGTCCGGCTTGGGCAGTGGGGCAGCGGCTGCGTAAGGAGGCTCGAACAGAGACTGGTCTTCACTCACCACTGATAGCGCCTCCTGAAGGGTGTGAGAGGAAGTGCTGCGTTATCCCTCTGGGTGAAACGATTGCAAAATGATGAATGATAGACTGATCAAAGTGATCAAACCTTCTAGGCATTCAGAGAAAGATCAATGTTTATTTTTCTTAAATATTATCCTATTGCATTATATTGTAGTAATACTCATGGCATTGCTCAGTTTTGGTTGGAATTACATTTTTGACTGACACTTTTATCCAAAGCAATGTCCAAGATGTGGAGCAGTGTAGTGGGACGGAACCTTGCTCAAGGGTACCCGGACCGGGACTTGAACCTGCAACCTTCATGTCCCAAAGGCAATCTCCTAACCACTAGGTCACCACTGCCCATGAATTGAAAAGGTTTCCAACAACTAGAACTGGCAAAAGGAAAGCCATCCAATCAGACCACAAATTCTTTAAAAAGTTAAAATGGAAGATTAGGCACAATGACAAATTTGTTTTAATTTTTCGACTTAAAATGGTATGTTACAAAAATGTACAAATACACAACTTTCTCTTTGTCAAAAGGAATGTAATGTACCTTCATTTGGTCAAAAATGCACATGTATAGTACAGTATCAGTGACAATGCTGTTTCTACAGTCATTCTAGGTCCTCCATTGGCTAGGCCTTTAGGAGCTGCACGGTAAGTTTATCTATCATATATCTATCTATTATAATTAAAAAGAGACATTTTGATGTGCAGTGAGTGAGAGCAATTTTTATTTAAAAAATGTCTCTATGTCTTTTCAGTCCTTGAGAGAGTATCCAGATTTCAGTCAGCTATTAGAAATAGAAAAATAGTGACAACAAATCTCCACCTAAGCTAATGCTAAATCAATGTTAGCTTAGTACTCACGTACTGTTAGAATCCCATAAGCATGATTATAGAAGTGAGATGGAGTTTTGACAGCTAGAGCCTGAACTGAAGGTTTTACTCACTTATATGAGCTGACTGTAATGCAGTAACACATTTTTTGCCAAATGTAACAAAAATGAACTAAAATGTTTTATTTGAAGACAAACGTTACTATTAATTAATACTTGATGCACACTTACAAAGCCAGTATAGTCTTCAGTTTTCTATTCGTATGTGCATTGAATTACAAAAGCACATTTTTGGAAAAAAGCAACAGGCAACTCTTAACCACATCACTTTACAGTAGCCTAAATTTGAGGTGAAGAACTTATCATTCTTGACCATTTTGAACATTATAAGGCAATGTTTGCAAAGAAAATTAGCTCAAGAACCAAATACAAAATGCAGTTGTCTCTTTGTCCTGCCTCTGACTTGCAAACCAGCAAGTCGGAGCGGCCGAACAGAAGCACAGTTACAGCTCTGAGGTCATTTGTACATTTGACCCCGTTGCAGGAGCTCGGCTGGGGTAATGTGGCTTTATTAAAGAAAACAAACGGAGCAGACAGGCCCCTCCGGAGCCTCGCGGTGTCTACACGCGCAGGCGCTCATCCTCATAATGCTGCCTGGCACGACTGTGGCTAACGTTCAGTCATACAGAAGCGTTCGTGTTTCATTCACATCTTGCCCCGACTCCTGCTCCATTTCCTCTGCCTTTCTTTTCTTTTTTCTTTCTCACTCTTTTTTTCTTCCAAACTGGATTCACTACGTGAGCCAAAACAATAGAACAGATTTCCTTCTGCTGCTTTAATAAGCCATAAACACCTGCCAAAGGCCTGCACCTGTTAATGTCTAGATTTGGTACAGCAGCTACTCAGTGGACCATATAACAATACAGTCAGGATACAACAGCCTGGTCTAAAGAGCTACATTATCCCCTGGTGTTTCTCTCAGAAAATGTAGAAGGCCCTCAAAAGACAAGGACTCAGGGACTCTCTAAAGGTTGAACTACATGAGCTGTAAAAGTTCTCATTAATAATTAAATTGATTATTCATTACGACAATCAATTAAAAAGTACAGACCAGGATTTTTTTTACAATTTTCATAATAATGCAGATCTGAAACTCTTCTAGTTCTGTTTCTCTCTACTTCAGTAATAGACAGCACATCATGGACTTGCTGTAGGTCTTGGTGTTGGTATTTACTGTAGTAGTTGCTTTCTGTAGTTATTGTAGCACTTGGCGTATGTATTTATTGTAGTAGTTGCTGTCTGTAGTTATTGTAGCACTTGGTGTATGTATTTATTGTAGTAGTTGCTGTCTGTAGTTATTGTAGCACTTGGTGTGTGTATTTACTGTAGTAGTTGTTGTCTGTAGTTATTGTAGCACTTGGTGTGTGTATTTACTGTAGTAGTTGTTGTCTGTAGTTATTGTAGCACTTGGCGTATGTATTTATTGTAGTAGTTGCTGTCTGTAGTTATTTATTTTTACTATTAAGAGAAATGTGTTGAACTTCCTTGTAGCACTAACTTCAGTGTTGCCCTGTGCAGCTTGATTGTTTCCTCTGTCCTGGAAGTCGCTTTGGATAAAAACGTCAGCCAAATGAATAAAATGTAAAATGTAAAAAATTTATATTTTCCCACAATTTTTAATTGGGAGTTTAATAATAATTATTCAGAGTCTGAGAATTAGAGCTCAGGCACATTACATTTAGCACTCAAGCCTCAAGTATTTAAAAAATGTACTTTTTGGATGAAAAAAGAAATCTAATTAAATATGCAATTAAAAAACTGGTTTAAAAATGTCACTCTTAGATATTTCTACCAAATCGTTTAGCTCTAATGGAAAAACCCATTATTGGCATTTATGCCATATAGTTTAGCATAATTTTTAAAATGTTTCCAGTAGAAAATGAAGCTAAAACTCTAATTAAACACTGGTTAAACTCTGGGTGCTCAAATAAACTGCAACAAAAATCTACACACTCCAAGAATTTAAGGTTTCTAACTGGTTCTCTCTCACAGGTGCCACATAGAGGTCTCTGAGGCAGCCACATGTGATGTTTTTTTCAACTTGGGTCATTCATAGAAATGGTTAAAGAACCAACAGTTCACAGGTTCTTTAAGACATTGGAAATGGTTCCTATGGCACAAACATCTTGTCTTGTGGGCCAAAGCACATGCTTGTGGTGGCCCGAGACCTACAAAACCCCACAGAACCCTTTTGGGACCTTTCCTTTTAAAACGTTTTGACTGTGGCAGCCCTAGAGCTGAGTTTGACATGTGTGGATAGTGTCTTGAAGCCTCCCTGCTTTATTAGTGGTCTACTTTCTGGGGATTTGGTCACTTGGAGCATTGAGCCTGAGCAAACCTTTGCAGCGAAGCAGCTTCGGCTAAGTGAATCGTCTGAGCCAAACATGACATTACTGAAAATGTGAAGCAGCTGAGACCGTGAAGAAGACCAAAGCACAGCCTACTGCCATGCCTGTAGAGCAGCCGTCCCACATGAATGCTCCGGGCAGCATTCAGAAGCCCACTTTTTATGCTTCGGCTTCTCGACAGGCCTCCATCAATTTGATCGGCGGGGCTGTGGGGCATCTGTGGACGCTATCGGCGGGCCCACAGCAGCGGAGCTGGTTAAGGATAAGTGTGACAGGCTGAAGGAATGCCACTACAGTGCCAGATAAGAGCTGACGCTAGCATGCTGACGGCTGTGCCTTACTTATGCTGGGACATATCAAACTCTACCATATAATTCATGATTGGCAGTCAGGCTTTCCCAAGATTACAGAGGGTTTAAAAATAGGGAAATCTAATTCCACACACAGACGTATACTCACAGACACACACACACACAATGCAGCCTTGGCAAAAGGCAGCATTCCTACATCTATATAGACGGGTGATCTCAGAGTTAAAAAAAATAAGAAGGAACAAACCAGACTTTTCATTATAACGAGGGTAAAACGCTCACCAAAGTGGCGTTTTCTTCAGACCATAAATTAGCCGTGCCTACACAAGCTCATTTCGTCCTAGCAGAACTACAGGCCTTGCTCCAGTGTGGCATCGTATATTTACGGTGAGCAGCGCCTACGACACTTCTTCACACAACAGTGGGCTCACACACCAAAACATGAAGGCATTAAATGGGAGTTGGCTGTATTAGAAAAGGCCATGTTTGTGTTTTTTTCCTCAACTGATGGCTGGGACTTTCGGTCGCTGGGTTTGTGGATGGGTTAAGTGCACATGCTCCTCCAGCCTTCCTCCAAGGTTGGGATGGGCTTGGGGCATTCGTGGCCAAGGTGACAATGCGGAGTGCCTTTCGGTCTTTTGTTTGAGGAGGAAGAGGAAACCTGACAGGAAACCAGATTGTGTAGAGCAGGAAACCCCATGACTCGAGGACGCCCCCAACTCATACACACACGCTCACCCCTGTGATGGGTAGCACAGTGGAAGTCTACGGTTAAAACTCAATCAAAGATGGTTCTCAGTCAAAGAGCCCGCCATAACAGCCGGATTTGATAGGCTAAATATTTAGCTTAGGCTTATCTGAGTTTAACTTCGAACAGCAGAGACAGCTGCAATAAACAACAACAACATAAACTACAGTGGTAAACACAACAACACAGATAAAGAGGAAATATATAAAAAAAATATTCAGCAATATTTTCAAATCATGTACTGCTGACCTATAGCAATATGTTCCTTCCCCATGAGGAATATAAACTACAGCAGCAAAAACAACAATATAAACTACATCAGCAAAACAACACTACAAGCAACAGCAGCAAAACAACAATATAAACTACAGCAGCAAAACAACACTACAAGCAACAGCAGCAAAACAACAATATAAACTACATCAGCAAAACAACACTACAAGCAACAGCAGCAAAACAACAATATAAACTACAGCAGCAAAAGAGCAATATAAACAACAGCAAAAACAACAACACAAATAACAGCAGCAAAACAACAACAATATAAACTACAGCATCAAAACAATATAAAGTACATATAAACTACAGTAGCGACACAACAATATAAACTACAAAAGCAAAACAACAATATAAACTACAGCAAAAACAACTAAACAAAAAGAAGAAATATATTGAAAATATTTAACATGCATTATAATCATATATTGATGACCTGTAGCAATATGTTCCCTTCCCATAGAGGAATATAAACTACAGCAGCAACAACAATATAAACGACAGCAGCAAAAACAACTACTGCTCATGATAACAGCAACAATAATTATAATTATTATAATCATCATCAGCAACAGGAGTTTCTTAACTTATAATGAACAGCAATAAATCAAGTATTACTACTACTACTAATAATAACAGCAAAAGAAAAACAATCAATCAGCTACAAATACTTCTGCAAAAAATATTATTAATAACAACCCAACAAAAACAGCAACACATCTAATACTACTTATAATAATAATAATAATAATAATAATAATATAATATTCATAATAAAAATAATACAGTCTCACTTTATTACAGTGAAATATGAATTTTCTAAAGATGTTAAAATGATGAACCAAGAGTTCAGGACCAAGACACGAGAGAAGTTCAGGTTTCTGCTCAGTGTTTTACAACAACACGCTAATGCTCATGAATTACGCCTTTTACTGATATGCATATTTTATATCTCTTGTAGTTTTTCCTTTAACTCGTTTACAGTTTGTATTAATAACTTAGTCTCCAGAGCCGCTTGTCTGACCCCAAACTGCACTTGCCTCCACACTGCGGCCACAACACACCACACCCCGCGCCACAAACGCGGCCACAGAGGGGGAACGGCAGAGAACACCGGGAACTTTCAGCATTTTTTAGGGAATATCCCCCCATCTCCTGCTCTACCTGCGCTTTCCAGCCCCTCACACCGTCTCGCTGCGCTACAAAACAAAGCCAGTGGAGGAGCGCGCAGCTGCAGCTCGCGCCGGCAACGAGAGCGAGCCTCTCCGAAGCGCCTGCTGACCGTCCCGACCGAGCCAACACGCCGCCCAGCGGCACCTCCAGCTCGGATCGCCAGCGCTGGGCTCTCGGGAGCCGCATGGGGGCCATCGGTCCGGCTCCAAAACAGCGCACAGAAAGGTCTGAAAGACCCCCGAGCCCACCTCGTGCTGCACTTTCATCGTTCCGTCGGTGCGGCTCGAAGCTCCCGGCGCTCAACGGTCCCCTGAAAAATACTCTCCGTTTCCTTCCCTGCCAGATGTGCGTCCACACGCCGCGCGCCTGCTCCCCGGCGCGAGCGCGCGCGCGTGCATGCGTGTAAACTCCATCCGAACGTCTCCACCGAAACCCCCCTCCCCCTCCGACCCAACCACCCCCCGACCCCATCCCTGTTTTCCAGCTTAAGCCGCAGACGAGAAGGGAAAACCGTGGGAGAAGCCGCTCCCGGACCCCCCGGACCCCCCCACCCTCACCTTAATGGTCCCGTCCATTTCGTCCCGTGTGGAGCGGAGTCCGGCGCTCGTGTGGACATGACACGCGCCTCGATTAATCCCAGCCTGAGACACGCGGCCGCGAGAGCGCGAGACGCACGGAGAGACGGAGAGATGCGCGCGCGCTCTCGCACTCGCACACACGGGCGCGCTCTTTCGCTGGACGATGGTCTTTTTTTCTCCGCTGCTGCGTTTTGGGAAGTGAAGTCACTGCCCTGGAGAAGGAAGCCGAGTGCGTGTGCGAGCGCGCGCGCGCGCGTTTGTGTGTGCGTATGTGTGTGTGTCACCGCCGGCCCTGCCTTCATTACTGCGCCCAGAAACGCAGGATACAGGTCCAGAGGAGATAAGAGCAGAAAACAATGGAGTTTCTTTCCTCTTCGGAGTTTCTCTCATGCCTGGAAATATTTACGGGATGGAGGCCAGCGCTTCATACATGTTTGTTTTTCCTCTCTCTCTCTCTCTCTCTCTCTCTCTCTCTCTCTCTCCCTCTCCCCCCATCTCTCTCTCTCTATATATATATCTTCTCACCTCTTCCTCGCTCTCTCTGTCCTCTCTCTCTTTTTCCATCTCTATCTCAACTCTTCCTTTCTCTCTATCTCTCGCTCTTTTTTCCCTCTCTCTTCTTCTCTCTCTCTCTCTCTCTCTCCTCATGTCTTTCTTTCTCTTCTCTCCATCTGTTTCTCACCCCCCTTTTCTCATCTCCCCCTTCTCTCTCTGTATATATATTTATACCACATATAGAAACATGCACGCGCACAGACACGCACGGGGCAGTGGGCTGTGGGATCCCCGTGTCAGGGTGTTGTGTGTGTGTGAACCCGCTGAACTGAGTGAGCACGCGCCGGTGTGTTCTCCGCTTGAACTGGACTCGTTCACCAGTCCGTCCCCGCAGAGATGTATACCCCCCCCCCACCACCACCACCAGCAGCCCCCCGCCCCCGGTTCCTCGAAAGACTCCCGGATGGAGGTTTGAGCGTCCTGAGGAGAAGTGAAAGCTGGAACTACCTGTGCCGCGCGAGCCGCTCAGCTCTTAACCCCTCGCGCGCTGAGAGGTCACACACACACACACACACACACACACACATCAGCTCTGCGCTACAGCAGGACTATATATTGAGTGGGGCCGGGGAGCGATCAGACCAAAACATATACAGATAGATAGACAGACAGACAAATAGACAGACACACAGACAGACAGACAAATAGACAGACAAATAGACAGACACACAGATAGACAGACAGACAGATAGACAGACAGACAGATAGACAGACAGATTGATAGACAGACAGACAGACAGATATATAAACAGACAGACAGATTGATAGACAGATAGACAGACAGATAGACAGACAGACAGACAGATAAACAGTGTGTGTGTGTGTGTGTGTTTATAAGTATGTATCTTGTTTAATATATCTTGTAATAATATTGTTTTAAATCTACTTTTTGTTGAATATACTACAATTCCAAATGCCCCCAGTATCCCCCCCAACCCCCCAGCCCCCCACCCCTCCCACACACACCCCTTGGGGCATTTTTTTCTCTCTTCCTTCTGAAATAACCCTCATCAATTCAGCTGCGTTATTACGGAGCACACTGAAGACATGTAGGCAGAGCAGAACGTGACCGAAGCCCTGGACCTAGAGCACCCCTCCCCGACAGAGAGGGCCGCGCCTGAGGGAGAGTCCGTGTCCACTGGCCTGTCTGCCTAAAAAACTTGGGGGTCTAGGAGGAGAATGGAGTGGGTGCGGTGGGGAGGGGAGGGGTGAGTTTGGTGGTCGCAGAGGCCCCCTAGAGACCCCCACATCTGGATCCTGCTAGGGGTCAAGGCTTCCCCTGCCTGGGGCCTGCGCGGCTCGGCCTAATTAAGGGAGACACCTTGTTTAACCATTTCGAGTCGGAGGGGCCTTGCTCTCGGCGAACAAAACAGCACTGTCTGAGCTCCTCGTGCAGGACAAACTGAGCTGAAAGCCGCTTTTTCTTTCAGGTTAAGGCCGGCAAAGGGCTGGAGGAATCCTGAACAGAAACGCCTTTGGAGGAAAGCCAGGAGGATATGAGTAGAAGACGCAAAATCCCTTCTTTTTTTTTTTAAATAGGCTAAAATTTAGCCGAAGTCTTATTACAACCCGTATAGCCCCACAGTTTGGGGGACGTAATTGTGATAGATCGTAGCAGACAGGATGAACGTTGTCACCAGCTGCAGGAGCTGAGAGATGAAACATGTTAGCCTAGAGTCATGTCTCCGCAGAGGGTTTGGCGTTCTTTTAATTAAGACACAATTTTCTCTCTCGGCCGGAAGGGAGTCGTAGGGAGCTAATGACCCTAATGTTTTATTGGCTCTGCCTGAGAACTTATGGATGGGACGTTGGACTTTTGCTTATATTATGTATTCCGTGGAGAGAATGAGCTGGACTAAATCATTTCTAGTTCAAATAAAGCCGCGTAAAGGGCTTCGATAAAAATGTGCTCAAGCACAAAACGCTGTGATTTGTTGGAACTGTCCAATCACTCATTCATCCTCGAGCTTGGCTTGGTCTGAACATTGTAAACCATGCAGGAGCCAGCCATCGTTTGTAACATGTAAACAAGAGGATGTTTTGGAAGGTAACACGTTCTACCAACACTAGAGGAAGTGCATGGGCCTCAGTGTGCAGTAAAAAAACTTAATATGAAGGTTCCTTCTGGAGAATGAAGTCTCAGACCACTAGAACCATTCAGAGTTGCATGCACATCACATCCTGTCAAAGTCAACATGCAGATCAACGGTTTGGTCTGAGTCCATGCGAGCCAGCTGTGCAGCATGTTTTCATCGTCGCTATAACATGTACTGCCATATTGTCAGTGTTCAGAAGAGGAAAGTGCAGTAGAGCTGATGGCCAAACATGTACGAGCGTCATAAATCGACTTAATCCAGCGTTTCTCACAGCATGGCGCTTGCCCCGGTCATCATGAGTCCAGCAGTAACAAACACTTTTGATGGCCAATAAACAGATGCACTTTGGTTTATACAGGCAGCCACAGAACATCTGGCTCAACGCTGAGAGCTTGACAGCCAGACATTTCTTCCAACCACGACCTGTGGGAAGCTGGGGGCTCCATGCTATTGGGAAAAATGGCCTGAAGTGGGTGGGAGGACTTAAGTTTGTTAACGGTTGCTGCGAGCACGACCAACAGAAGCTTCCCTCCTCCACTGCGGTGGGTAACACTGACAGCACTGATCTGAATAAAGTTCGCAGGAACAGCAGTAACAACAGTAACATGACGAAAACAGCCATAACATTAATACTACCTGCCTAATGTCTTGTAGGTCCCCCTCATGCTGCTGAAACAGCTATGACGGTGCCGCACTGTGTTCTGACCCCTTTCTATCCTCTTTGAGAACAGACCAGGCTAGCCTTTATTGCCCACATTCATCAATGAACCTTGGCCATTGTAATGAAATTAGATAGTCAATTTTATTCACCATACTTGTCAATGGTGTTAATGTTATGGCTGATTGCTGCATTTTGTAGCTATTAGTGTAAAAACCTTCTAACTAGGTGCAAACTGTATCCAGCTGCTCAGCAGCAAAGAAACTGTGAATTACACTTTTGTAACAAACGTTTCAGACGTATTATCTTAACCGAGACACTGCCCCCGACATGGATCGCCTTTCTCAGACTGTTCATTAGACTTAAGGACTTTAAGAAAAAGAAAGAGGGCGAGGAGGGGTAGAGGGGGAAGGCAGAATCAAACTACCAGAGGGCAAAATATGGAGACTGCTGCTGCACCCAGGCGCGAGCTGTCTGGCCTCTTACTCCGGGCCTCCATTAATTTGAGATTTATTTTGATTGGAGTGCTCAAGTCTCGCCTGGCCTTAACCAAACAAGCCCACGGTCCGACTGTGGCTTCGCTCTAATGCACCAGAATATTTCTGTGGAATGGGTGTTCAGAAGTGCCAGGCCTACTGCCACTTTCCACTCACATCGCAAGTGTGAGCAACGGTGCTGAGCCGTCAGCCGTTCTCGTACAGCTACAGGGGGCTGTTTCCACGATGGCTCGCATTCAAAATTGAAAAATAATGGCGCAGAGCAACAAGTGGCATGTAGGCCACTTTTTGAAGGCTCTTTTCATTCTGGCAAAATGATACATTAAAGTAAAAACTGTCTACCCCTCCATTATGGAAAAGTTCCATTCTGCTGAGACTGATCCATGCTCCGCCCACAAATGTGATCCTCCATTGTTAAATGAAGGCATCATTTAATTTAGTGAGGAAGTGGGAAGTGTGGTTATTGTTGTTTAGGGTCGTGATATAAAGCTGAGTAATGTGAGCTTAGATTTTATAAAACAAAAAAAAAATTACTGGTGGTAATATGACAAGGCTGTTTGTTTATGTGATGCCCTGCGATGGGTTGGCATAGAAGAATATGGTAGTGGTGTCAAATTTGTTTGAACCGTTCTGTCACAAGAGACTTTTATTGGATTCTTTCTTATTTTTAATTTAATTTAATTTGTATTTATTGGTCATTCACTAGATGAGTTGTAATCCATGCTAATGTAGCATGCAAATTAATACAAAAAAACATAAGACTAATGTGGGTTATTCATTAAAAAATCTTGAACAATAATATTAACAGTATATTAAAATATTATTATATGTTAATATAAAAAACATGTGAAACATCACACTGATAGTAATGACTGGATGTACCATAGAGGTACCATGGTAGCAAATTGCCCATTGAATGTTTGAGTAGCTGAGGCAGCAGCTTGGTAGAGCACGGGAAGTTCTAAATCAAGATGACTACTGTTTTTCGTTCATTGGAGCATAATTGTGCCTGTGCTCTGTGAAGCTCCAACCATCAGTAGTTGCTATTAGGGGGGTGGGACCTGGTGTCAGGGAATCATTTAGTGGGGCAGAGCTCCACCATCTAAATGTAATTCTCCACTACATCTATAGTGTCAAGCAGCAAAAACAAAGTGCAACTGAGCTTCTGGAAACCTGGGATTCTTTAACTGAAACGAAAATAAATTTATAGAATTATTGTTTTAAATAATTTGAGCTTAGTAATTATCTACGTGTGATTTTTAGAATGGATTTTGTGGTTTTGTCATTTTTACACACTCGGTTTACTATAAACTAAAACCTTAGATGTCCAAAGTGAACTGTGTGCAATTTTGGCACTATTTCTAAAAACTGATATGTTTTTGCTTAACCTAAAAAAGATTTATTGTTACATTTTTTCATCTTAAAATCAATAATGCTACATGATTTCAATACATCACCTCTGGCTGAATGCAATCCCCACCCCTGGCCACTTCTAGATCTTGCCTTGGTTGGCATTTTTGAGAAATACAAATTGTTCAAGTGGGGCAAAAAGTGTTTCCTCAACTGTCTATGAACAGTCAAATTACAATTCATCATAGCCAAACCTGGAG
>JBBPDA010000021.1:21493109-21523465 GCA_037974385.1 Arnoldichthys spilopterus | reverse complement strand
ATGACGTCTAAGACCTTTGCATATGCACTTTTAGCGTCTATTTAATATGCAGAGTTTGGAGCTTGTTGTGTTACAATTTAAACAAAAAGGTCTTTTTTAGAGCACTGAAAGGTCTGCAATGTGTGTTTTTTAGTTTTGTGTATTTTGTTTCACTGAAACCCCTTGTTTGCATTCACAAGAAATTGTATAATCACCCTTTGTGGCTTATGGACAGCATATTTAACAGCATTTAACAAATTATTTAACACGATAAACATCAGTGGGTGTAACAGAGAAATATAGACACAGTCCATCTTTAGTACACATGCTCATATAATTAAAATAAATAAATAAATAAAAGGATCAACTCCTTTTATAATGAACATGGTGAAAATATCAGAGAGCGATGAAGAGAAATGAGAAATGAGGAAAATGTGGGAATGACAGCTAGGTATAGACACTCCAAGCAGATTCCAGTTGAAATATCCACACCTATGGCTTTGCTTCATTGTTTGAGAACATGTATAAGCAGCATGGCATATGCTAATCACTGGTTTAGTCCTTTCCATCTCAGGGAGCGTGTGGTTCATCTGTTCCTGCAGCTGAGGATGGAATGGAAGAATTGCGTCTATAAACAAAACCTCGCACACCACAGAAAGAAATTCAGAAATGCTTAAAAATACATTATTGTTTGTTCTGTAAGAAGATCCTTATTGGGACACTGGTTTTGTACCAAAGCACCACAGAAATCGCACTCGTTTATTATATCATAAAACCATGCTTCATATAATATGCTACATTAATAAGCCACCAAACTGATGGAAGCACACTGTAAAGCTTCCTGGGCTGGTTTCCCAGACATGGATTAAGCCTAGGCTTGGACAAAATTGCAGTTCCAACAGTGAGTCAACACTGGAAATTCTTTTTAGTCTAGGCTTAGGCTTAATTTCGGTCTGGGAAACTGGCCCTTAAGAAACCTCACGAGGAATCGATAAAAAGTGCGAAAAAGGGTTCTCTGAGCAAACTCAAGCAGAGCTATTTTACTTACTTAAAGAACCATTTTTGGAAATTGTGCTACTCCATTATAACTCCATTGTTTTTTTCTTTTGTCTTTTGGCTTCTCTGTGACCCGGAAACAAAAGAAGCGGTATAGAAAATGGATGGATGTATGGATGAAAAAAGACAGGCCTTTACAGTACACATCTTAAAATGACTGACAGAAAGAGGTTGTAGCTTAAACCAGTCACAAGCTTGTGGTGTTTGATATGAGTAAACACCAATCAGCCATAACATTAGCACCAACTGCCTAATGTCATATGTCCCTCTCATGCTGCTGAAACAGCTCTGACTGTGGTGCACCGTGTGTTCTGACCCCTTTCTATCAGTCAGCACTGACTTTTAAAACCGCAGTAGCTCTTTGGGGAATCAGATCAGACAGCCTAGCCTTCACGTACTCCCCACGTGCATCACTGAGCCTTGGATGCCCATGATCATGTTGTGGATTCACCAGTTGACCTTTCTTGTATCACTTCTGGTAGGTACTAATTACTGCATACCAGGAACCCTCAACAACACCTGCTGTTTTGGAGATGCTCTGCCTCAGCCTATAAGGCCCATGTCAAAGTGGCTTAGACTTTTACACTTACCCATTTTTCCTGTTTCTAACTGTTTACCTACTGCCTGATATATCCTGATAAAATAACTAGGTAGTCACGTGTTTCACCAGTGCATTTGTCAACATTCAGTACCATGGATCTGTGAATTTAGATATACAGCATTAATAGTGTATAGCTTGACCATAAGGATGCTGCCTATTGCAAATGGCTGACAGTACATAGTCTTCAATCTGGATTGTTTTGGAAACAGATGCTATCGGTTCCAGTCTTGACATTGGGTCCACAGACAAAATACTACGGACAGAAAAGCACAATGGCCTGATGCAAGAAAAATCTGGAGAATGACTTGCAACTATTAAGAAAACACCTTTGTAGATGAGCAGTCTTATACAAAGTGTTTTGTACACCCATTTCCCAGCAAGATCACATGAATTCCTTTGGACAATGGCAGGAAATGGCCACCTTCGCCTGACAGGAAACATATCCGATAACTAGAGGTAGCCATTGCTACTGGATCTGTCCACATGGAAATGCACATAAGACAAAATAATGTGCAAATTGGTTCTCTCCAGTAATGCGATCTATACAGTTGTATAAGCCTAGATATACATTTATACACTCAAAAGGATTTTCCCCCGCTCCCTACCAACTTTGTGAACGCCAGTAGCCTGCATTGTTCAAGACACATCAGACATTTGGTGATGCATTTCCATCCGGATGCCCGTGAGTGTGGCAACACAAACAGACTTTTCTGGGTGAATGTCTTGTTAAATAACAGCACTGCTATGATATGTGCCTTCTTTTACAAAAGACCTTACATTGTCTCTAAAACTAGTTACATTTTGACATAATTAGTGCATTTTGGAAAACTTTAATGAATACAAATAGTGATCTGAATGTCTGATGTAACAAGAATGATGGGAATTCTGGCATTTTAAAAACAATTTCTGCTTAATCAAACTGATAAGATGTAAACACAGCCATTCAGAGTGGTCTGACATGAAATGCTGCTTTACAAAAGAATTTAAGTCAGAATTATTTACAGTGTTGGTGATAGGAACCAGACATCTGAAGTGTTTAATGCCCCCAAAACCTACCTCATAGAAATGCTGCATAACGTCTGAGATGGTTTAGGTTTTGGCCTAAAAATGTTAATTTATTATTATTTTATTATTTAAAAACATTCATGGTAGAAAGTTATATGCAGGATGGGGTATGGGACTAATATGCCCAAGAAACAATATTTTTTATCCATAATCAACATGATGTTTATGAAAAGAGTTTTTGTTGGATAGCAAATAAAATGGCATGGCAAGGTTTTCACAGTCAGCAGAGCAATCCTTGGTTCCTCTCAACACCAGTTTTCTCTACAATTAACGTTTTCACATGAAACCGCTATGGATGACTTTTTGTTTACATCTCAGAGATGTAATTATGTCGAAAAAATGGGTGGAATCCCTCTTTAAACAGAAATGTATTGGAGCCAAATGAATTCAAAATGAACAGCAAAACAGCGCTCTCATAACGACAGTCTGCCTTCATGCAATTATGATTCCTTCACCCTCATCTACAATCAGGCCCTCTGGCTGACATTAACATTAGAAGCTCTTTTCAAAGGCCTACCACCACCTCTCGGGACCTGTCCCTAAAATCGGCCTATTTGGGAATTTGCTGCAACCTACAGACATCTCTGATCACATCGAGCATCTGTGGTAATGAAGGCCTGGACGGTCCAGTCTAATGTCTTATTTATTTAACTGAAGTGGTGAGAGAGCTGAGAGAGATGAAGAGGAGATGGAGATAGCTCGCCCTCCAGATTGTTCTCTCAAGAGGGACGAGTAAATGAGACGGCGGCACCAGGGAAGCTAGGGCGGGATCCCTTTTTCACGCTAGCCCCGTCAAGGCCCACGTGCAACAGTATAAACCCAACACACTCAGGTCGAGTTCATCCCTGACGGCCGCGCAACCTCTAGAAGTCCAGTGTAAGCATTGGAAATGTTGGGCCACAAAGCGCATACTTTTGTGGAATTGCAGGGGAATTTTCTGCATAACTCAGTTGTTGAGATGTAAACCAAGTTATTCAGAGTGGTTTGATGTTAAATGGTGCTTTGTAGAGAAATGTAGCGACTCTTTAAGTAGTGCTGATAGGAACCAGGGGTCATGAAGTCTACAGTGTAAATATATCCATTTTATTGGGCAATCAGGGAAGCCACATGTGTCTTCTGAGATTTATTTGTAATGTTAGTCATTGTAAAATAGTGGCATATCTGGAAACGTGTGCTTTCCTTGGATTTGGCCTCACGGTGACCATGTTTCCCTCCACCAAGAAGGTGTTTTTTAAACGTTTTGGAAATCAGGTTCTGAGACATAAGCCAATTCCATGTAGCTTTTGGTGATGGAGACAAACCCTTCAGACGTCTGGTTCCTATCACAACCACTGTGTCCAGTGTATTTCTAGAAAGGGACATTTTGCATCAAACCAATCTGTTTAAATTTGTTATTTTAGACATTTAATTATGCTTTATGCACTTAATTATGTTTTAACTATAACATCTTTGAAAAATCTGTGGAATTTTATGCATTAGCCACTTACTTAAGCCTGGGCATTTTTGGCAGCATGGCTTTGACTTACTAGGCCCTAGAAAGAGGTAAAAATGAGCCTCATTAATTTGAACTAGCTGTAAAGTTCTGCCTCAGTGTTCTGTGTGAGGTGGAAATGTGGGGGTTGTGATGTTGAGGTGCTGAGCTGGGTGGGAGGACCTCTCACCCCCCCCCCTCTCTCTCTTTCTCTCTCTACCTCTCCTCTGTCTCCCTCTTTCATAAAGCTTGACTTATGATTTCAAAGCTGAGCACAAGTTCTTCAGATTCACGATGCATAGTAGGAACCATCAGGCTAGCAGGGAAAACAGGGCCTGGAAAAGGCATTCAGGTGGCTCATGCGTGCTGTAATAATTTGCAGGGGGAAGTATTAAATTAAACCACTGCAGCCGTTTTATGAGCTGTGCATCCCTATAAATTAACAGGAGGCCTTGCAACTACCTGATGAGACGCCACTCGCCACAGTCATGGAGCACATAGACAACAGGGAGCAGGATGACTTCATAGAGTGATGTCAGGTACCTTCTTCAGTTAAGGTTTCAAGTGTCTTTCCAGTGAATGGGTGCAATGCCCTATGGAGTGTATACTATGGGCAACCCTACAGGGTGAGGAATGTAAATAAACTTCACATTAGCCTCTCCACATCGTTTTCCTTTGTGAAGTAACCTGCATACCAAACATGCCCAAGATATTCAGCCTGCAGATGGTCTGGGCAAAGTGCATGAGCTTAAAAGGCCCATATCATGTTTAATATATTTATATATATAAATTAAAAAAAAAATTTTTTTCTTGCTTGAGTTTGATGTGCTCAATGGCAAAGATCATTTTTTATATATATTTCCATACTCATCCATCAGCAGGTTGGTTTTGTCTATTAAGATTGAAATTATAAGGAGTGTTTCTGCTTGGAATGCTCTTTGAATGAGGCACGAATATAGGCCTGCCAGTCAGAACAGAGCTCATTTGCATATGTCATATATCATCTTAAAGGGGCAGTAACAAGGTAAGATGGTTGCATAAAAAAGAATTCCAGCTTGATTTGGTGTGTAAACACATATATTTTATAAGTAGACCTTAGGGGAAAAAAAAATACAAAAGGTATATTGGACCACCCTTTATTTGCCAAAGTTCACATGACAAGGTCAGTCTCTTCTGAGCCAGCATTTTTATATGTCAGTGATATGTTTGCAAAATCCTAAAATTCATTAGTTAACAAACTAAAATGCGGACATTTGTTGGTGCTTGGGCCCCTTAATTGCCATTCGTAGCTTTATTTCTTGCATTTTTTTTATACAGTTGGAATTAATCATTGTTTACACTGTTCATCATTGTTGACAAGAACGAATTTTCTCTGGATGCCTTTCCCTGTCATACATGCCCAGATATTGCCCATATCTGCAAATCCAGAGGCCCGAATCTCAACAACACACAGGCATTCGTCATAGCATCTCTTAGCAGCCAGGTGAAATAAGACCGGGGGGAAAGAAAAAAGGATCCCTTGGTGGAAAGCTGGAAGCATGGGGGAAAAATATAAAATCTCCTCTCTCCTCAATAAATCCTGTGAGCGCTCATCATTCACCAGGCTTTTTAGGCAGAGCTTAAAGAAAAACAGCATCTGAAATGAATACGCTGTCACCTCTCATTCCACTCCGCCGTGAGAGAGGGTGTTGTTCCTGTGGAAAGGCGGCCCGGGGACTCTCGGGTTTTACCGTGCCATGCTCTTTTTCTGTGGCATTCACTTTGAGGCCCTCCGCCCCCTCCCTCTTTTCCCTCCTCTCCCTCCCTTTCTCCTTCTCTTTCTCTTCAAACCCCCACCAGACATGTCTGACAGTCTGAACTCGATGCGGGGCTGCTCAGCAGACTACAAAACTCATTCATCTGTGGCCTCTGACGGTCAAATCTGGATCCAATAAAGCAGCACACTATTGATCCCTTGTCTGGAGGCGGCTGCTGTGGCAGCTCTCCACCACAAGAGGGCTCTGTGGTCCAGGGCAGAGGCTCAATTGGCTCTGTTGCTGCAGGCACATTAGCAGTTCAATTATTTACATATGCGCATGTGTGTATGACCCCATAAAGCTTGTGGACGTGTAAAACAAACCCATCTGACCAGGGTTCTGCTCGATTTTCATTCACATGCTAGTGCTGAGAGGGAACGATGCCTAAACTGTCAATGACCTAAATCAACTGTTGCTGATCATCATCCCCAGCATTTCCATGCTCTAGCCCTATGCCCATATGCTTGTATGTTTGCACAGGCCTCTAATTGAGGTGGCATGAAGTTAGCCCGTCTGCCCCTTATCCCCAGGGCCCAAAGCAACGTGTGAAACGGAAAACAGACGTGGCCCGGTTCAAACAAACACACAGTTCATCAGATGAGAGAGAGCAAGGCCATTGTTTTTGCAAAAGCAACACTGAGAAAAAAAAAAGTGGGGGGAAAAAACAGATCAGCCCGACATGGGACGTCCTTCTAAAAGGATAAGGCTTGCTAAGCTATAACTTCAAAGAAGAAGAGAGAGAGTAGGCCCAAAGTGTGTGTTTGTGTGTGTGTGTGTGTGACTGCAGGGGCACTGCTCTGAACACCCCAGCAAAAAAACCCCACAACATTCTTTCCCACTCCTTAAAGAGACAGTGCCCCCGCCAACGTTATAGGGAAACTGCAAGAGCAACGTTCAGGCAACGTTAGCCAGAGTATTTTTGTATTCTTGTCTGTGAACCACATGGCTATGTGATTAGCTCCTACCAGGCCAGCCACTCTGCACTGCATTGTTTTGGGCCATTAACCTAATTACCCCCACTTTTCTTCTTCATCGTTGCCTCCTGGTTATTTTTGCCATTTCATATTAATTTTATTTATATAATGTGTTTCTGAAATCAGTTTTTCCTGGCTTAAATTGCTTGCTACTTATATAAAAACACATTTTATATTGAGTGTTTGTAATAACTGTGCAGTAACACTTTACCAATGCGTGAAACAACAAAGTAACTACTGGCTATATATCATCACTGTCCATGAACAAATTAGTATCTCTAGAACTTTACAGGAGAACATGAAACTTTCCTTACTTCTCATGTAGGTTCTGTAAGAATATTTTAGAACAAGAGATTGTGAAGTATTTCTATTGGCCTGTTTATCATGAAAGTTTCATACAATGTAAAAACCAGCTGCTGTGTTGGTTGTGGTTTTCTCTAGAAAAAACACATTTACAATCACAATTACAGTTTGCTTACAGTAGTACATGTAATTATACATTTGTCAAACTTACTTTTCACTCTCTGCATGTAATTACCTAAGTTGTACTACTCAAATCCAGCGGAAATCACAGGTACTTACATTGCAATTGTGTGCAGTGATAATGTGTAACTACGCAGTTATTACAGACACTTGATGACAAATGGGACCCAAAATGTCACTATAGCTGGACAAAGTAGTATCCTACAACTTTTCAGGATATGCCCTCTTTTGATACCTAAAAACCATCTAATGGGGGTTTGTAAATTGCCTAAAATGTCCAAGATTTGGCTTTGCTTTCAGGTTAAGGTTCAGTTTCTCCCATGCTGGCTTCTTGGCCCTAACTTCATTATTTCTGAAAACCAAAATTTGGCCACTCTACATTATTCATTACCTAATGAAGATTCCTCGGGGATCCAGATAATGAAGAGAGACTAATAGATGAACTCTCAGAAAAAGGAACTCTACTGTCACTGGGGTGGTCTAGCGTGGTATCCCTCTAGTCACTGTCAAGTGACGTATATTTAGTTCAGGGATATTTGTATCATTTTCCATTGCAGTTATGTTTTTAAGTTGCACTGATACCATGCATACCACAGTCTTTATGCTTTTTATTTTTTACATTTATGTTCATTTTTATTGATTTATGTTTGACTGTTTTAAAACAGATATGGCCCCTATTTCCTCAGACAGTGAATATAACACAACTTTGAAATGCTACACAATAAGACCATTACATGAAACCGCAGAAAGATGAAAGAAGGTTCTTGGTTAAGGTATGGTTTGATGGTCTCATAAATATACAGCGTATCATAAGAGTCTTTTCAAACAGCTTAAAACATGCTGTTGATTCTTCTTTTATGGACGCCACCATGTTGAAATCACATCATGTAACAGCAGCTCAGAGATCTGGTAGCTTTTCCAAAACCCTGACTTTCGCAGTACAAATTATGAGCTAGAGGAATGTTTAAATGGACATTTCCCTTTTGGAGGTTGGAAACCTTCCAGTCATGAACGCAGCAACTTTCCCAGCTCTCCAGGGGGTGCATTTTCTTTGGTTACTCCAACTCAGAGGTTGGAATCAGTACCACTGCATTGCAATTAAAGCAACTATGATTTTCTACTAAAGAGGAATTGTGCAGTTGTACCAGATGGCTGATAGAGGGCGCAGTTGAGCTTTGGTTTTCTTTTACAGCAACGCTTTGCCCACAAACTACCAGTCAGTCAGTTCGAAGTGTGCTATTTGATGTCAATCAACATTACAGTTATAAAAGTATAATGGCCATGCTTCTCCATGCTTCAGAGCTGGATTTCCATGGTCCTATTGGCCGAAGACCGTAGCACCAAATGTGTGTACAAGGTTCTATATGTAACAAATAATCTATCATGTCACAAGTGTTTGTACTATATAAAATTTAACACTGTATCTTGTTTACTGAGGCGGCTGCCTCTAAATCCAACCCTCGCAGCTGTACTTGAAACTAAGCAAAAAGTCAAGTAAACTGATGCGAGACACAGGCACACAAGCATACACACTCGTGCACTCATGCGTGCACACCCACACACACCTGTACGATTTGGAGCACTGTTATCTGTAGCCTATATCTTATACACCAGCCTCCTGTGCTGTTGAGGGGACAACAACTTCACAACCAGCTTAGAACCCAAAGTGGTTGAAGCAGCAAGGCAACATTCATAAGGCAGCACAACACCTACATAAGACTTTTGTAACAACTGCCATCAATGTACATGTGTTCATAAGACTTGTTGATGTGCTATAAGCAAAAATAAATGGAGGAGCATAAGCATCAAAGCCAATATTACATGAATCTTACTATAATGGCAAAATGGCTGAGACAGAACATCTCCAGAACAGCAGGTCTTATGGAGTGTTCTAGGTATTCAGTAGTTAGTACCTACTAAAAATGATCTAAAAAAGGACAACTGGAGAATCAGTAAGAGGGTCATGAGCACCCAAGGCCTGTCTGGTCTGGTCCCACAGAAGAGCTACTGTGGTTTAAAAAGTGAACACTGTCTCTGATAGAAAGAGGTCAGAACACACAGTGCACCAGAGTCAGAGCTGTTTCAGCAGCATGAGGGGAACTTTCGCAATTTTAGAGTTATAGTGTATAGCAGTTATGAAGGCATAATGAACCCCTATGAATGCCCCCCTCGTCAAATACAAGTTAGTTCAGATCATTTGCAGGCCATAAAAGGGGAGTGTGTGTCTTCGGGTCTGAGGTAAAACTTTCTCTGTTTTGGCTATGACTCTATGCTAGCTTAGCCGTTGATTAGTGTAATGAGAGCTTATCAACAGAGAGAAAGACGAAGCGAAGGGAGGGAGCCCAGGCTGTTTCCTCAGCAAAAAAATCACAGCACAGGATGGACTGTACATCCTTAAAGCATCAGCTCTGAGGATAAAAATACCTCTGGCTGGCTCTTCTGGGTAGGGGGGAGGTCATTGTGTGTGTATGCTCATCTATCCTGTTGTGGGGAAAGGATGTGGGAGTTCCACAGCTCCAGACCATAGCAGTGATAGCAACAGTGAGAATAGTGGTTGATTATTTATGTGGTTGTAATCTAGCCCAACCTCCCGTCCCCGCTTCTCATTTTCCCCTAAAACCAAGCGTACTGACATTAATTATGGCTCCGTAAACAAAAGCCCAAACCTGGCTCTCAATTATGCTGCTCGGCAGGTCTATGAATGAGGCTCGGTAGGCATCTGGCACTAGGTCATGCAGGCTAATGCTAATGCTAACACACTAACGCCCAGACGTAACACCTGGAGGGGGCCCCAAACCAAGATATATATCAACTGATTCTTTGGCACTCAAAATGCCTGTGTGGGCCCTCACCTCAGTTCCTCACTCTTTTTTCAAGTGTCATACGAGTTAACAAATTACGTATAGAGGTTATTAGATAACACATTTTAAATGATAATAGAATATTAGGTCTTGATATGATTAAAGATACACATAGAAATCAAATAAAACAGCTGTAAAACGTGGTAAAAAGGGTGTCAGTAAAATTACAACCCTGTAAATTGATTAAATTAACCCTAACCCTAGATTGAATTTGAAATACTGCACATGCTTTTTTCAGTAATTTCACCATTTTTTTCAGCATGACTTAATGATAAAAAAATATTTTACATATGTTTTGACATAATTATAACAGTAAGTTAATTTAAATAATTAGTTTTTTTAACCTTACGATCAGTTTGTACGATATAACAACAATAGTGTTCAAATACAGTATGTGCTGTGTATTTATCTTTATTTAGCCTTATTTAAAATGGACTGTATAGTTACAAAAACAAACTATTTACATAAACAGTTGAATGACAGGAAAAAGCTGCATTTCAAATGAGTTTAAATGGCTGTAATTGTACAGAAAATAAATGTTAATGCAAAAATAGTAATAACTGTAGGGTGGCACGGTGGTGCAGTGGTTAGCGGTGTTGCCTCACAGCGAGAAGGTCCTGGGTTCGATCCCCGGGTAGGCCATGGGTGCCTTTTTGTGCGGAGTTTGCAAGCCCTGTGCAGCTATTAAGTGAAGTGAAAATGACTTATTTGTCATTGTGAACACACTCAAGCACCACAACGAAATTTTACCTCTGCATTTAACCCATCACACATGCACACGTGGAGCAGCGGGCAGCTACCAACAGCACCTGGGGAGCAGTGTAGTGAGACGATATCTTGCTCAAGGAAACCTCGGTAGTGCCCGGGCCAGGACTCGAATCTGCGACCTTTGATGTAGTAATAGAATATGGACTGTGTTATCCATTCAGTTCAACTGGATAAGAAAACACATCGTAAGCAATAGTTAATAAATAGTAAAAAAACTTAATGGAAAGTCTCTCTTAAAAGGCATATATAAATGTCTAAAACCGATTTTTCGAATATTTTGATTAAACAGAAAATTGTTCAGTATTAATGAATATATTTAAAATTAAGACTAATTATAGTGAAATGTCAGTGTTGTTGGTTCTAGCATTGAGAACATGACAGAACTGTTTGGTGTCTTATTATCTCTCATATTACTTTAATAAAAAGAACAATCAGTACTTTCATGTTCTGAACAGGTTCCTGAATGATAAGAAACCTCTTATATCTGTGCTTATATATACAATATATTTTATTCATATATCCCAGGCGTCAATTGGTTTTTGTGCAATCTGACTTTAAGTAAACTTGCAAAAGCTAATATAATTCCTCATCTCCTGTAACATAATTAAATGAAGCTAATCATTGATAAGTTGGACTAGTATCTAATTTCTAGTTTGTTTTTGGTGTTACCCAGTGCAGGGCAGTAAAATACACAAACCGAACAGCTGGAATTGCTCATCTCTTATAATACCACGCCATTCCTGCAAACACACACCCCCACACACACACTTGTAATAATGCATTTATGGGATTTTTCCATTGCGCCACTCGGCCTGCACACTAAACTTAATCTCAGGAAGCAAAAAAAGCTTATTTAGTTTAAACAAATAACGTATTTTTTTTATAAAGAACTGACATTCTCTCTCTTGGGAACCCATAAAAACTGTACACAACATCGATTTTTATGTTCTATTACTGATTAAACAGGTTACATAACACACTTGGGCACAATTTAACATATGTAGGCTTTAATCCAATACACTTTTATGTTATTTGAATCAAGCTAAATACATATAGCAAATATATTTATTAAAGTAAGTACAGTATGATTAACAAAAAGAGTGTGGCAAATTAACATTTGATTCTAAAATAGTCCTATTTTATTTTATACAAATACTACACTATTAAACAAAAATAGCAGTATATCAGTGCAATAAAACTGAAAAAAAAACATGTTTTACATGCTAAGTACAGTACTTTTTTAAGGCATAAAAATGTAAAAAATTAGCTGTTTTGAATTTATATAGAAGGTTATAGACCAGTTACTACCGGTGGAGGCTGTGCCTTAGCTTCGCTCTCATCAGATAAAAACTTCATGCTAAAATCACCACAGCTTTCAGAATCTGACCACAGAAAAAATTGGCTATTAGCATGTGTCCAATGGGAAACAAACTGTTCATCAAGCAACAAACATACTAGTACTATGCGCACCAGTTTTCAAAGCAAAATATAGTGGCTAAACCCAAAAACCTTCATGCAATGTCATTTTAGGCTATTCTTGAAGTATATTCAGTGCAATAATTTGCTGTACACAGTCTTGTATTTGCCAACTGGTGAGTGTTCTTTCTTCATGCTAAACTTTCTGCGATTGGTCATCTGCATGTCAATCACAAGGCCTCTTCTAAAAGAGATGACAGTTCTTAAAACCTACTGAGACTGGGATTGTTATCTATATATTCAAAGAGAATATTCTGTGGTTTATACTCACAACTTAATATTTGAATAAGACTTAATCTTAATTAATCTGTCTGATTATCACCAAAATTGGCAGATAATGTTGCTGTGGAAATATGAGAATAGCGTAAAATATCTTTATTGCCATTTAACAAGTACAAGATTAGGTTTGCAGCTTGCATACACAATGCTAATAAGACATAAATAAGTAGAAGTTAAAATATAACAATAGATTACAATAGCAATAGATAAATTGCTTTTTGTAAATTATTTACTATAATGTATTTATTGCTAATATTATCCAATGTCATTTTTGCTTTTAAATAATTATGTCTTTAGCATTGTGTAAGGAAGCTGCAAACCTAATCTCATTGTATTTGTGCTATGACAAAAAGAGACTGGACCTACAAACATATCCTTCTTAAACCTGTTTAACTGCAGTTTCATACCATTTTTAAGGCATTTTGCAAGGGCTCAAGTCATTAAAGAAGACTACCTGTCTCGATCATTTCCTAATTTTAAGTGTGCCTATCTGCATGTGTTAGATGTCAGAGCATCAGCCCATAATGAAATGTATTGCTGGGGAAGGGTTTGTTTCTATTGGACTTGTCCCAGTGTCTTATCAAGGCCATGGTAGACCAAGCATCTTAATTTTCCTTTCCACTCTCAGTCTGCCTCATGTTTAACTTTCTCTCTTTACTCTTACTTCCAGACAAAATTAAGCCCAGTCCTGCTCTTAACCCCCAACTGCAATCTTTCACCATAAAGATGTCTTTTGAGGATAAACACCTGCCCAGTGTCAGCTTAAAGCTGAAAACCTGTCCTGGCTCTACAAGCTAGTGCAATTAAATTATTTGAACATTCTCTACTGCTGAACATATCTTCATGGCAGGCCTGAACATCACGTTTCACATGTGTCCACCACATCATCCTCCCACAGACCTCACTGTTTCTGCAGCAATTCATATGGGTTCGACCTCTTGTGACCCTCAGTGGTGTTCAGAGCTTGCACCTCAACAGAACAAAATAGCGTCCGGTGGCGGTCAAAAGATCTCATTGCTTGGCCTAGCTGCACACCACTCCCAGCTTCTAACACTTACATCTCTGCCATAAAACAATGCTCCTCAGACCCAAGTTCCGGCCCATGGGTCCAGGCCTTTAGGACCTCAGTGTGGAACTCAGTGGAAGGTTGATGGTCATGCTTCCTCTGCATTTTCATTACAGAAAAGCAAAACTTTTCCCTCGCTAGCAGTTGACTACTTTGGCATTTTGCTACAATATAAGTCAGTTTAGCCATCCAAAAACAGACCCCAGGCAAACACTAGGGCATTGTTGCACGTCCCATTGTGCTATAATTAGGGTTAAAATCCTCAGAACATAAGGGAGCAATAGAGTTTGTGTAAACTGGATAAAATTACAAACCTCAACCACTGATTGTTCGAACAATTTGGCTTAATTAAATGGTTTAAATGTAAATAAAGTAATTCAGAGTGGTTTGATATTAAATACTTCATTCTAGACAGCTTTTTCGAGTCAGAATTGTTGTGATGGTGATAGGAACCAGACATCAGAGGAGCTCGCTCAGATATAAGCATATCTTCCCCACCGAAAACAAATGGAATCGGTGCAGTGTTATATCTGCCTTCTTAACAGCATTATCCAAATCTCTGTTTTCCTAAACCACATTATCTATCTAACTGTATTAAGCAGATATAGTAAGTAAACAGCCCAACAGATTTGCTATAATCTGTTTGCTATAGTGTTTATCTGAAGTCTATTAACATCACACAGTAGCTGTGGGAATGTATTTTAAATGTGGCATGTGTTGTCATACACCAACCAGCCATAACATTAACACCACCTGTGTAATACTGAGAAGGTCCCCCTCATGCTGCTAAAACAGCTTTACTATTAGAGTCAGCATTCACTTTTAAATCACAGTAGCTCATGTGTGGGATTGGATGGGGCAGCCTTCACTCCCACATGCATTAGTCAGCCTTGGGTGCCCATGACAGGTTTACCAAATCACCAGTTGTCCTTGTTTGGATCATTTGCGGTAGATACTAACTACTGCATATCTGGGACACTCCATAGGACAATCACAATAAGGCCCTTATCACATATTTTTCCTGCTATGTCTGCAGACCCAGTGCATTTTCAAAACCAGATTGATCATTATCATTGGCTTCTCATTTGCTCAAAGTTAAGAAACATTTCTTCTTCTTGCAGTCCCACAATCCAGCTCCCAAATCGCCATAGAAAATCAATGAGAGATGAAAAAAACCTACTTTCCAATAGAATGGATGAATATGTAGCATAAGGTTGAGGGTCCCTGTCCTGACCCAGGCTCTGGAAGAACCGTTAAGAAACAGAAGACATCTGGAGCGGGCAACTCCCTCCCTCCCAAAGCCTCAAATGAGGCGGATGTTTGTGTGACTTAGCGAGGCCTATTGACAAAATGTTTGCACAGCTCTTAAAGGGGATCGGACACTTAATTAAAGATAATATCGGGGGGCTAACGCTTCTGCCCCAGAATGCGGCTTCTCAGGGTGCAACAAAGTCGCGGTTCATCCACCACTCATGGGAGCTCTGATCCGCTGGCACTCGCTCACGAACCTGCCTGAAAGCAAAGAAAGCTCCAAGTCGCCGCTTCGAGAAGAGACTCCGTTTGGTCCCTTCGAACCACAGAGTTACTGTGAAAACGAATTTCCTCACTCTCTCCCACTTTCATTAATGCCAGTAGCCTTTTTTCCATCACCCCCCTCTGGGCCTAAAAGCACAGGGTGATCACAAGTCGATACTGTCATAAAACATTATATCTTCGCTTTTGTCATTACAATGGGGGTCTTTAATCTAAAAATACCTCGGGAAGGAATAAAAAACATGGCTTCAGCAGAAAAAGAGGGGATAGGGGCTTGCACTTCTCAAAGCCACACAGCTTGGAAACACAGAAGGCCCGAAATAGACTCTCTCCTCATAAAGGCCTCGTTCTTTGTAGTCGCTGGAGCAACATCTGCGGGGCAGTTTTTTCTGGGGAAAGAGTCGGGCAGCGAATCAAAGGGAACAGAGATCTCCTGCAAGAGAAGAGGAGTGGGAGGAGGTCTTTTTCTCTCTTTCTCTCTCTCTCTCTTTCCCTTCTTGCCTTTGGAAAGGCTGCCGAAAACCTGCCGCAATCAGGAGAATAATAAAAGCTCATTATTATCACCTGTCAGGGGCTATCTTTGGTAAGGAGGCCTCAGGAAAAGAGTGAGACGGAGGATGTGGAGTTTGCTTGCACTCTGACGAATGAGGGCAGCCAGGGGAGCTCTGATTAAAACTCCCTTGGAGCATCAGTCGCATGTGGAGAGAGTAAATCGGGACATAGAGATGGACGTACAATACAGTAGATGCTTTGACGGCCATTGTGAGGTTGATCCTGAGAGTAATTAATGAAGTAAAGCAATGAAGTTCTTGTCACCTAAACCCATGACCGATCTCCTTATAGACGTATACAACAAAGCTCCAGAATTAAACCCTTAAACTAAGAAGGCTCAGACTTCACTGAACAGCAATGGACTTATTTAAGCCTATGGTTTCATAGGCTGGACAAGCTTTATAAAACGATGGCAAAAAAGTGACACTGACCTAAAACATATTTTTAGATTTTGAGATTTTGATTTTAGTATTAATTTTGAAAATGTATTTATGTAATACACATGGTATCCAAGCACTATAGCAAAGTTATTGTCTTTTACAACTTGAGTAGTCTCCATTAGCTACAACAACACAGTTCAGGAACCTCAACTCCCCATCAATTTCCCACTAGGTTATATGGGATTTTTGCCAACATTCTGTAGCGTTTGTCCAGCAACACTTTCTACCAAGTGTGGCAGTGGTACAGTAAAACCCTGTCTACATGGACTAATGAATGTTGTGAAGTGTTTTTCTGACATTTGTGGCATCAGCTGGTCAAACATTGACCATTCTTTGGCACATTGAAGAACGTATCATGCGTAGCATCAAACGTTGCATGCAACAAAGAAAACTTTTTTTATTGTGTTTGCATACCTTTGATTTCATGCTCTGAAGGACTGAATTTGTCCCATGATTCTTCAGTCAGTGTGTGGATTTTTAACACAACAACCTCAAGGTTCAGGTCTAATAAAGATCCATATTTCATGAATACAGTGAAGAATTAACCTCAAACCCCACAGCTGCCATGTCAGCTGGCTACTGCTTCTATATGGATGGGTAAAATTTCAGAGTGCTGTGCCTCACTGTACTGTGGTGTGTTCACAATAAAAAAACAATCACTTATTCAAAGTGAGTTTGTGGAGCATGGATCGGTTCCTCTTCATCAGGGTTGATTTTGGCCCAGAGTCCAATGAGTATGTACATATGTAAGCAAAAGTTTGAACACCCCCAGTCAAATGATTTGTTTTGTTGATTTTTACAGGGTGAAAAAGTACACATTCTTTACAGGAGCCAAACATAAAATAAGGCTTTTGTAATGGCCAATTTTTCCTCAATATGTTAAAGTCACAAAATGAACAGCAACAATATGCCAAAGTGTGTCTTCTGTAATGTATGTATACTTCATCACAAATCAGCCAAGCATATGATTTGGCTAGAGGGGCCAAAACATTTGCAGACGACCCTGGTTTTAATATTTTTATTGCCATTGTTGTCATTTATCATATTTGTGTCAGTCTAGATATTGGCAGAAAAATGTCATATTTGCTTATTTTCATATTTACAGTTTCATTTTACTTATTATTTACTTATTTACTTTGTTTCCATAAACAATGCAGTTGTTTAAAGATTGTATTTCCCGCCTGTTTATAGTTTGCTGTTTTTTATAGTATACTTCCTTTTATTAGAATCGATTTAAATTGCAATTAAAATGTGAATTGTTTTCTATTCTGGGGCGGGAGCTGAATTAGATTCCCAAGGCCCTTTCTGTGTGGAGTTGGCATGTTCTCCCCATGTCTACATGCGTTTTCTTCTTTAGTTCAACAACATGACCAGCATACCAGGAGAACTGGAGATACTATTCTTTTGTTTCTTCTTACTTTCATTTTTCTCTTCGCTCCGTGGTCAAATTTGACATTAAACAGATATACCATCTTCCTTGCACCTAGGTGTAACTATGTGCATTAATATGTTTGTTTTTGTGTGCCCTACAATGGACCGGCAACCTGTCAAGAGTGCTGTTCTGCCCTGGGAGTTTTGGGAAAGGCTCCAGGACCTCCACCAACCCTGTTTAGGGTTTAGGCTTTTTAAGGAATGAAATGAAGATCTGTCCTTAGATTAGATTGGGTTGAGTGGAAGAATCCCAGGTATGATGTGACTTAGGTCCCCCAATATATCATAAGCAGCATTGCCTTTAATAACTGCACAGCTTAGACATCATTTTCATAATCATAACTAGATAATTCATAGTTACTGAACAAGGAGTCTTAATGGAAAATAAACCTACGGTTAAGGTTAGATTAGGGTTCATTTACACCTTCACTCCTCTAGATTTAGTCAAGCACTGCTCCTCAAGGGGCTGTAAGTCTTGGTGGTGGTTCTTAGTATATCATTCAGCAAAAAAAGAGAGAGAGAGAAAGAGAAGAAGAGCAGCCTGAAGAAATGTGGTTTTACTCGAATCTTTGCACTTGCACGCTCTGAAGGTGCCATGACGGTGGCGGGATGGACATCTGCAGTAAAGCAGTCAGAGCGTGTGAGTGATGACAGCTCTGGGCTGGAAGCGAGGGGGGGTGGTATATCTGTTTAATGTAAAACATGACCACGGAGCGAAGAGATAGAGAAAAAGAGAGTACACGGAGAGACAAAAGAATAGTGCCGTGAAAAATCAAATTTACACAGTTTCCGTCTCACCCCAAATGTAGTCCATCAGCCAAGACATGTTTGGGGTCTGAAGTCTGCTTCTTTACTTTTGCCCTGACATTATAGGGCTAATGCACGGAGCCAAAATGTTATAGAAGCTCATCCCTCACTCATGTGATGCTGTGTATATGCTTGAATCAAGTATATTCTTGTGTTAAATGTTAGTTGTTGAAGTTTTCAAAAAAGGTTCCTCCAGCCTTCTAGGTAGGACTCCCCCAACCACACAATACCACCAGCACTGGGAGGGTGAAGGGCAGCTTCATTTCAAAATACTGCTAATGAGGTAGTACTGGACAGCTCAACACACTTGGAGGAGAACACTAACAGCCAATTCTGTCACAACAGATGCCTGCACTGGCTAACATTATTATATAACAAAGAATTCATTGGAAATTCACAGTCAACAGGGGGGTTTAAGTACTTTGGGAGGAACCAAGACTCAGAAGCGGAACCCACCCACTTCTGGTCAACACCAGAAAGCAATAATAAAAAAAAGAAAAACACGTTTCAGTTAATTAAAGTGGCATCAGTTAAGGCCTATAAGTTAAGGCAACAGTCCTTGTTTTGGCAATGGGGGTGGGTAGCATATGAAGCACATGGAAATGGTCCATCGTAGTTCAACTAGTCTTTGCACCTCAGTAGAAGTACAAAAGTAGCAGCTACAGGAATGGGCATCACATAAAGTTCTCCAGCATAAGCCTTGAAAACTGAAACTTAAGCTCGATTGTTTTCTATTTTTTTACCTTTTGGGCCTAAAATCAAATACAAAAATGTAAAGGTCAGAATTGCAAGGCAGTAAAAAATACTGTTAACAAGTAGAACAAAATAAAGACCAGCATCAGGAATTAGCAACTAAATGTTACACCTTAAAAGTAAATAAGTCAAATGTAAAATTACAAATATTCTTGAGGACAAGCAAAAAGTTCCATTTGAATTTATGCAAACAATTAAAAATGTATTAAGTTTTTACTTGAATTGAATTGAATTGACTATGTATCTAGTTGCTAACCACCTCAGGAGGCAAAACAGGGTTTTTTTTTACATCAAAAATGCATGCAACAAAATGTAATTACTGTTGGTGTAGTCAGGATTACAGTAGTACAGCTTATGTAATTACACACATGTATAAGTTGATAAATATTGATATATACATAAGCTGCACTACTGTAATCCATGTGTAAGAGTAACTACATCACCAGTAGTTACCTTGCTGGCATTATTATAGTGTAATTGCATATTTATTAGATGCATTTAATATGAAGACCCCTTTTAAGTTGATGTACACATTTGAATGAAATATATTCCACACATTATACTTATTTCATAGTATGGATGTTCACTGGAAGGAATGGCCAGTAGCTGACACAGAAAACTGGAGAAATATCACAGTTACATTAACTGATAGCCACTATTTTTACTAACAGTATTGTTTTCCTCAAATATGTGTGAACAGTAGACGCAAACAGGTCACATGCCAGCAAAGTTCTCTCAACTGAAATTGGAGCCACAAAGAGAGATAAGGTGGCATGGTGATAAGGAAGGTGAAGGGCGTAAGGGGAGGTGATGAGCCGTGGATCACATGGAGCAGGAGTGTATCGGGCTTTGAAGCAGTCGGCCTGCTAATTGGAACAGCATTGGAGGCATCCACTGAAGATCTGGACCACATTCGTCCTCCAGTTATTCAATTTTGACTCATCGGTGGGCGCTCCCCCGGCCCTCCCCCATCCCCTCTTTTCTCTTCACATGGCAATAAGTCATCTTCCTCCCCTTTTGCCCCCGACGTGTTGCCCATCTGGGGCCCATGGGGGCCACTCTTTTTTTTACCTCGGCTTCAGAGAGATCCCCCTCATCCCCATCCCCAACCGGGACAGCTCGGGTCGACATGGCATCTCTTCACGCCTCTCGCTTTGGACTTGAAAGCGCCTCCAGATTTACTTCCAAGGTGCCGCGTGGCCAGTCTTTGACCGTGCACTTTGTAATTCAAACAAATGTTCGAGTCAGGGCGAGGGGTGGGGGGGTGGGCTTTGGGGGTGGCGCAAGGTGTTACGGACGAGAGGCAAGTGCCAGGCTGATAAAGGCACACCACAGAAGACAGAAAGTGAAGCAAAGCCAGAGACATTGTCTCAGAGTGAAGTTAAACAGTTTCTTAGATTTGAGATTGTTTATCTCAGAACTTAATTTTCTCAATATTTTGAACTGCTATTTTCTTTTTAATGCAAATTTTCATTTTATATTATGTAAATATTTCAAAATGAACAGGCCATTAGAATTGTTTGAAAATTTTAAATTTAACATTTTAAATTACTACTATTTGTTTGAAATTTGTAATATTACTAAAATAATATTTTGTTTTAAAATATGATTTTATTACTCATGATCAAAGATGGATTCAGAACAACTAGATGCAGTTTTTTTAAATAAAATAATCAATCTCATAATTTTCTCAATTTATTTAAATTTGAAAATGCAAATTTTCTTTTACATTATGTAAATATTTTGAATGGGGCAATAGAAATAGTCCAAAATTATTACAATTACTACTACTTATTATGCAAAATCTTTAATATTATCAATATAATATTATGAATTACTAATTATTAAAAACGAACAAGATAAACAACTCCAGCACTCAAGTCAAATTATAGATCCTCCTGGTCAAATTTTACTCCATTACTCCAAAGGACTATGGTAGAAAAACGTCAGAACATACAGTGCACCAAAGTCAGGGCTATTTCAGCAGCATGAGGGACCTACTCAATATAAGGCAGATGTAAGAATGTTATGGCTGATTGGTGTAAATATATAAAAATAATAACTATATAGTACATGTAAATGGGCAGTGTTCTGACTGGCTACCCTGTATTATACCTTATTCAGAAAGCAGACAGAAACATGCCTTATAATTTCAATATGAATGGGCAGGGCTAAAATATTTCAGGGTGAATATGCTTATATAACAATCACTTACTTTTTGTGACATCACAAACACAGGGAAGTAAAATTGCTTATTTTTGTAGCTTTGTTTCCATATATATGAATTGTGTGGACTAGCGGATGAATATTAATTGTTAAACTTCAGAGTTTTACCGTCCATGATATGAACCGGCGTGACCTTCAGGTCAGAGGGACAACTCATTAACCACTACACCACCACAGTGTGCATATATTCATTATTCTAAAACACACCCGAAATGTCTACTAATAATTTAAAACCATGACATTTTTTAATAACTAGCAGCACATGTGGATCAGTTTATGCAAGACATTATCTAGAACCAAACTGGTTCTATATTTCTGAAAACATGGATTCCAGACCTGTAAATGATAACTCTGAACCTTTGAAAGATTATGTAATGTAATGTAATGTTTGTTTACTTTTTATCCATCCACATGTCCATCCTTTCATCCATCCAATAATCTATTAATCAACCCATCCATCCATCCATCCATCTATTAACCTATCCATCAACCCATCCATTCATCCATCTGTCCCTCCATCCATCTACATTAATTTATTCATTCGGTCATTCATTTGTTTATTCACCTTCAATGCATCAATCTATTCAAGAACATTTTGTATTTATTCATTCATTGTTCCATCCTACTATCCATCCATACATCCATTTATCCATCCACTCAGCCAGTCATCAGTCAATCTACCCCTTTATTCATGGATTTAAAAATTCATTCATCTATCGAAACCTTTATTCATTTGTTCACCAATCTATTCATCTGTTCATCCCATTCATTAATTCAATAATTTATTCTTTTGTTCATGCATTCATTTCACATATTTTTAACTAATTTATTCTTTCTTTCATCCATCCATTCATCCACTCATCATTTAATACATATTTGCTTATTGATGTAGATCATTCAGTGCAAGATACAATGATCCTATGGAACTCAAGGATGCTCCTCTAGATCCTCCAGTTTTAGCCCCACTAGAAAATCCCACTTTACACTTGGGTGCTTTAGACCTCAGGGCATCTAAGTAGCATCGGACATACCGATAAGAGTTGACTTGTTGAGTGAATCTGACACCTCCTTTCATTTCACACATGGTAGCCTTAATCCTCCCCTGATACTGTAATCTTTGTCGTCCACACACAGGTTCTCCAGTGCTTTATCAATGCTGGACATCAGTTCAGAACACCACAGCTGCATCTTTTGACTAGCATTACAGAAATGGTCATATTCTACACTGGTCCCCAGTCAGAGACACACTCCTGGCCCTTCGCTTCAGCGGAACCCAGGACCTTCCTCCCACCACCTTTAGAGACAGTGACCTCGGACAGCATGTCCAAAAGCACCACGCCCTGACCGCACACGCGAGAGCGGCCCACTGGCTGGATGCGGCCGCATGCAGGAAGTCCACTGTAGTGACCCCCGTTGACTAGGCTCTCTTTTCCTTTTCCTCTTTATATGGTCATTTTCCTGAAGCTTTTCCACTGTGATTCAGTAAGACCCCCGAACAGCTGCCGCTAACACAATAACTCAGAATAGCCCATTCAGGCTGCTTCCTTTACGAGCTTATGATCACGGAGACTCTGGCTAATGTAGCATCATTCAGCTCTTACTCAGCTGTTACAGGTGAGTCAGACACGCCCGTTAACGGTCAGTTGACAGTCCGACAGAAAAGCAAGAGAGCATTAAACTGATATTTTAAAGAAATGTTTGTTTGATTGTTTATCCATTCAACCAACCATTCATTCATCCATCTTCCCATCCATCCATCTATCCAGCCTTGGATGCATCTACACACACATCTACTCATTAATTATTTTATCCTTTTATACCTTAATTTATGGATTTATTCATCCATCTCTATATTTACTTATTCTTCTACACATCTATACACCGTCCCTTAATTCTTCAGTTCGTTCTTTGCTTTATCCAGTGAAAAAGTCTATTTCAATATATATTTTTTTATCCGTCCACCTGTCCATCCTTTCATCCATCCAATAATCTGTCCATCCATCCATCCATCCATCAACCCATCCATTCATCCATCTGTCCCTCCATCCATCTACAATAATTTATGCATTATTTCGGTCATTCATTCATTTATTGACCTTCAATGCATCAATCTATGCAAGAACATTTTGTATTTATTAATTCATTCATCCATCCATCCAACTATTCATCCATACATCCATTCATCCATACATCCACCCAGTCATCAGTTAATCTACCCATTTATACATGAATTTAAACATTTATTCATCTATCGTAACCCTTTACTCATTTGTTCACCAATCATTTCATTCATTCATTCATTCATTCACATATTTTCTTTATTTATTCATTCTTTCATCCATCCACCCATCCATTATACATCTATCTATCTATCTATCTATCTATCTATCTATCTATCTATCTATCTATCTATCTATCTATCTATCTATCTATATCTAACCTGTTATATATTTTTTTTCACCAAAACATTCTTTCATTGTTTCTTTGTTAATCTGCTCATTGCTGTTTTTCCCTTCTCCCAGTCCTTCCTCTACACAGTGGACTACAGCACACACCGTTTGGGGAAAGCTGAAGAAAGACATAAACCTGTCCCATCAGTTCTATCGCTGTCTGTGCGTGACGCTGTCCGTGCGGGAGGGTGTGAAGGAGGGGGGAGGGAGGGTGGGAGGTAGGGAGGGCTGCTGCTGTGAACTAACAGCACAGGACACTCCTAAACGGGGTGTTATCTTATTTTGGCTAACGGACTCCGGTAAGTATCGAGGGTGGGAACTGTTGCTCCTGCTTTCTCCTCCATCCATCCCGGACACACGCGCAGCTGCCGCGAGCCACAGGTACAGAGAGCTCCAGCGCTCGCTCCGGACACGGTAAGCAGCGCAACTTTCGCTCCGTTCCGTTAGAAAAGCCGCTCGATCCGGGCGTCCGCGCCAAGGCGCACGAGCCGGGAGCGCTGCTTTTGAAGTTGCAGACCTTGGACCGGGATGAATCGCGCAGGGTTTGCAGGAGGTTGCTCGCTTTCTGACGAGTCCTCGCTTTTGTGCAGCGTTTTAACCGTTTAAATTCGAAAAAAATGCGAGGAAAGTTTTTTTTTTTATTCTTTATGGAGAAATGTTCTTCTTTCTTTCAATGTTTAAAAAGATTCGAAAACGCTCGAGACATTTAAAAGTACTTATATATTTTTTTGTGTGACTCAAGTTATCATCTAAAATCCATTGTCTCATTAGATTATCCTCGAGGAACCTTAAACATCAGGTGACCATATGTACTGATGCACTGTTTTGCCTTGCAGGCTATTTCAATATGCACCGATCAGCCATAACATTAACACCACCTGCCTAATACTGAGCAGGTCCCTCATGCTGCTGAAACAGCTTTGACTGTGGTGCACTGTGTGTTCTGACCCTTTTCTAACAGAGTCAGCATCACTTTTTAAACCACAGTGGCTTTTCTGTAGCTAACCTTTACTTCCCACGTGCATCAGTGAGCCTTGGGTGCCCATGACCCTGTCGTCGACACACCAGTTGTCCTTCCTTGGATCACTTTTGGTAGGTACTGACTACTGCACACCTGGAACGCTCCACAAGACCTACTGTTTTGAAGATGGTCATCTAGCCATCACAGTAAGGTCCTTGTCAAAGTGGCTCAGTTCCTCCTTCCAGCACATCAACTTAAAGGACTGACTGTTCACTTGCTGCCTGATATATGGCACCTCTCTGACAGATGCCATTGTAATGAAATATCTACATATGCAACAATATTAATTTTATGGCTTATTGGAGTATATGCATGGATATACCCACCAATCAGCCATAACATTAAAATCGCCTGCCTTAAATTGAGTAGGTTCCCATCATGCTGCTAAAACAGGTTAGATTGTGATGCACCTTTCAATCATAGCCATCGATATTTTCAGCATTTTTTGCAACATGCATCAGTGAGCCTTGGGTGCCTATAACCATGAGTTGTCCTTCTTTGGAGGATGTTTGGTTGGTAATGTGGAGATGCTCTGACACAGCCATCACTCTCTGTTCACAGTTCAGTCGCTGCCTAATATATCCCACCCTTTTGACAGGTGTCAATGTACATGTACATATACATATATGCATGCCATTGCTGTTAGAACCTTGTATCTCCAAAACATGGAAATATACAAGGAAATCAAAAAATCTTCTTCATTTATAATGGAAGTTAATGTTTTTTTTTCAGATACATTTTTGGGCCATTTATGGTGGCCATTTGTCATGAAAAATTGCACAATGTAACAATCAGGTGTTGTGTAAAAGGTAAAAAGTGAAAAACACAAAAATTCTGCAAGATTGGTTATGCGATGGTATACTTTATAAATATAAGGGGTCATTACTGGTGCAATGCATTAACAAAATAACCCAGTCTTAAACATTTATAGGTACTAAAAAGGGTTCTGTGGTCCTCTGGCCTCACTTTTTGCTTTATCCCTATGTAGGAAATGAAATCAAGCAAAATCGTGGACCATCTGGAGGTCCCTGAGAGCCAGACTTGAGAACCAATGCCCTATAGAACCTTTATAAATCTCAAATGCAGCCACTCAGCTGAAGGGTTACAAGGTTCCTTAGGGCTAGTGGAACCAAAGGTGTTTTTTTCCATGGACTCGCTCCAGAGAACCCCGTTTGGCACCTTTATTTGTACAAACGCAGATCTGTTTTGACTGTTGACAGCTTCTCATTGTGTGCTGGATGACTGAACGGTGAGGCGACCCCTAGAAGACCCACATAATAGTCACCTCAAACCTTGACGTAGAGTAACACTGCCACGCTCCTTAAGCACTTCAAGATGTGCTTGCACTCACACACACACTGTTTGAGGTGATTCCTCAGCCACTGATCTGCCTGTCAGTGTGTGTGTGCATCCCAAACTCCCTACTCAAACAGAATCCCTCACAGCTGGGTCTCAGCCCCCTCCGCCAATGCGCCCACTAGTAAACAGTGACAGTGGCGAGGGGTAGAGGGAGGGCGAAAAGGAAGGGATGAACTGGACTGAATAGCGCTTAGCTCTTAAACTTTTCAGGCTTTCTTGGGACATCTACCACATTTTGGTTCATAGCTGTGAACTTTAAAGTAGTAACACTTTATGAACTAAATTGTGGGACTGGCTGTAAAGTGAGGGTCTCAAGCCATTGCTCAGCTTCAAAGGGATCTCTTAGTGTGTAAAATTCCATTGCTTAAAAGTAGTCCGCCAAAATACGTCTTGGTGTTGGAGGTTTTCCTTCCCTAGCTTCTCTACGAGGCTCTAGGGCTAATGTAGCAGTTGAAGTAGGCAAGCTATTGAAGACTGCATGCCTACACCATCCCACACCATGTACAATTGGTAAAGGCTACATTTTTTCTTGCATTTTATGTTCCACTTCTGGTGTTTCTAAGGGTTTATGTACAAAATAAAGTCATAATTGCTTTCACCTGCCCAACCAATCTCTACCCACTGCGTTTGAACTGTTTTTCTTACTGTGCCTTTAACATATATATGTTAACAAGTTCTGTTCAGGTTGGCTACCCTATATTGCATTACTCAGAGAGCAGTTCAGCCCTTTATAACTTTGTTGTTAATGGGCAGAGCTAAATGACTGCACTCTGAATGGGCAGATACATAACTCTGAAAAGATCTTAGGCACCTGGGAATATTAAAAGTAGTTTTTTTTTCTGGGCAGTGAGTGTTTTTGTTTTCCCAAAAAACAGTAATATTAGAATAAAAACTAATAATGACAAATACAGCAAACAGTGAATTTATGTTTAAGTTTGTTGGCTTGACCATTCCAAAGGGTTTCATAGCGGATACCCAGTTCCCATCAGCTGGTTTGGACTCAATCAGTCCTTCATTAGACGAAATCAGGTGCTGATGGAACTTCACACATATCCATGCAATGGCTGGAGGCATGAACAAGAAAACTGGAGCCAAACCTATGTCTTCTTATTAGCTCACAAAATATCAGCTATTTTTTTTTACAAACAAATCTTCATTCCTTTCACTTGTTTCCTGTTTGTTTGAATTATTTGTAATGTTCACTTGTGCAGAAAGAAAATCACTGCTCAGATAAATGGCTTTAAACTATTAACATATTTGCCTAAGACTTTTGCACAATACTGTACATGACATTACAACCATTAACAGGTAAAATGAATAACACTGACTATCTAGTATTTCATTACAATGGCACCCTTAAGGTGGGTGGAATATCTTAGGCAGCAAGTGAACTGTCAGCCCTTAAAACTGATGTGCTGGAAGCAGGAAAATTGGCCAAGTGTAAGGATCTGAGTCACTTTGTGTCTTTATTGTGATGGCTAGACGATTGAGTCAGAACATCTATAACCGGCAGGTCTTCTGGGGTGTTCCAGTAAGTACCTACCAAAAATGATCCAAAGAATGACAAGTGGTGAATCAGTGACAGGGTCATGGGCACCCAAGGCTCCTTGATTCAAAGAGATTTTTGGCAGGTGGTTTTAAGGTTGTGGCTGATTGGTGTATAACCAGTATGTCACTCCATGAAGTCTCAAAAACCACACAGGAGATAGCCTGGGTGATAATATAGACAGTAAAACCATATATTACATGTTAGCTATATTAGCTTTGTCAACTGTGGTTGAAGGTTAAAGACAAAATTGTGTGAATATGAGTTTTTCTTCAAACAATTTTTTGAACATGAAATGCAGTCCTTCTGTAAAAGTGTGCATTCGAGAAGTATGGTTATACAGCATTGCTTAATGTGCTTATCTGATACAGGATACTGCCCTGCCCTGATGCGTTATGAAACATTGAGGCATTGCAACAGATTCTTTTATCAAACTACATTATCAGTAAGCCATCAGGCCCTGTCCACCTCCACCCAGTCTTAGGTTATCTCGTAGCTGCACTGCGCTTGACTGGCAGGTGATTACTAAGGCAGGTTAGCTGCTCTCAGATGATTGATGGGCATGAAGCTGTGTGTCCTCTTTAAAGACATTGTTGCCACAACATTTTTCCATCATGCTCTTGAACACATGTATGTGATGCCATTGAAGAATTATTCTGGGTTCCCTAAAGAACCTTTCAGTGTTCAAGAACCTTACTGCAAAAAAACAAACAAACAAAAAATGTGGCCTTATGGCAAGTAAAATCACCCTTAATGTTAATATTACAATGTGTTAAGAATGTTTTTATTTCTTATAATTATTTTTATTTAGCGTGATTGATATTGTCTGTAATAACTGTGTAGTAACACTAACAATACAAGCAACAACAATGTACAGTAGTGCAGTAAATACATATTCACATAATCACCCACACAATTTAAACCAATGAGAGATTTTGTTCTTAGCAATGTATGTCCAAGCCAAAGACATTTTAGAAGGTTGAATCCTCTCTATAAGGTTCATCACCTTTTCAAGTAAAATTACCCAGTACAGGAAAATGATTGCTTGTAGTAGATTGCTTGCATCAAGCATTTTATTCTGATGTGTGTCTTCTTGCTCTTCCACCTAGCACCCCCACGGCTCCAGTGCTGTCCCACAGCCTGCCATGAACTATTACATGCATCAAGTTTCGTCCTACCAGCCTCTTCTCCAGACTGACCGTCTGAGCACGATGGTAAGGCAACACCACAAACAAGCTCACACACACCATAAATTACTGCCAGGCTTTAGCTGCTTGAGCATGGGGCACACATGTGGCAGTGTGTTAAAGTTCATTTTATCATTCTGGTAGGAAGACACTAGTGGTCGAATTACAGCTGTAATGCAACACTAGAGGTTCCACGCCAGGTCCAAGCTTGGTCCTGGAGCACCCCTGCCCTGCATATTTTAGTGTTTTCTTGCTCTGAACCCACTTCAGCAAAGCAAGGTCTTGTTAATTAGCTGGTTATTTACATCAAGGGTGTTGGGAATAAGGAAAAGTCTAAATTGTGCAGAGCAGGAAAGCAGGACCAGTGTTGGAAATATATACAATCAGAACAATTATGAATGAGCTATTAAGAAGCCAAACGCAGAAGTTATTTTGAAACAACACCATCTGGTCTTCAGGAGGTGGTATATATAACTTAGTGTTATGTAACACTAAATAAATTACATTCATTTAAGAAAATCAGTTACATTTAATATTTATTGAGGAAACACCATTTCTTTTTTTGTCTTCCAGTGAAAACCAACATTAAGTACAAGTAATTCATTTTTCGAGATTAAATAGATAGTTCAGTTGCATACATAAAAGGAAAGTCAAAAGAAAACCTGGGGAAGTTTCAGAAAGTTTCCAAAACTTATAAGAAATAAACAAAGTATAAAACTATGCCACCTACCAACCATGCAAAACTATGCCACCTACCAAAAATGTCCCCATTACATAAACAGTACTTTAGTTAATGAAAAGTGGTTTCTGACTGATAGTACTATATGCATTAAAACTCAGAGGACACCAAACTTAATACAATTAAATTCAAATTAGCACATTTTCTATACAAATTTGCGATAGCTACACATTTAAAATATTGTTTTACAAACTGCAATTACAGGCAATACTATACAACACTTACTGTATGATACAAAATATATAATATACAGTAGACCATACAGAATATACAATACACCAAACACAATATACACTAAATGGTACACAAAAGACAAGACAGAACAGACAATATACAACAGACTTCACAGTATAATCACATACACACACATAGATAGATAGATAGATAGATAGATAGATAGATAGATAGATAGATAGATAGATAGATAGATAGATAGA
>JBBPDA010000021.1:21473401-21488586 GCA_037974385.1 Arnoldichthys spilopterus | reverse complement strand
ATAGATAGATAGATAGATAGATAGATAGATAGATAGATAGATAGATAGATAGATAGATAGATAGATAGATAGACATAAAGATGGGTGTTGCAGAATAAAATCTAAATAACTAGATTATTTAAAGTAACAACACTAAATGAACAGTTTTTTTTTACTGAATTGAAAAGTAACCATGAAAACCAAGCACAATTTTGAAGGAAAGCACTTCCCAATATATAAGAATTACAAACTTTTATATGTGTAGGACAAGATTATTTTCTACATTCACTGTCAAGTCCCAAAATATAGCCACATTCGTCTTTGGGAAACGCCACTTCCAGTCGTTTCTCACTGTCTTATGCGTGTCCATGAAGGTCTATGTAGTCGTGAAGGTCCCTCTTCAGCCACTCCCAAATCCAAACATAAACACACTGTATGAATGCAAACGATTCATCTGCTCCGAGGTCCCCCATCACTTACACAACGGAATATTTATCCAGGCCGCTGTTATGCATGTGGTATTGTGCGATGTGGCTTTATCCAAGAGTGGAAGTGAGAGAGAGGCAGGGGTCACCGCAATGTCAGGGGCATTAAATGAATCCGAAATCGCTGGCGACACACAATCTGCCCTGCAAATGAAACAACGGCCGGAAAAAAACTAGAGCAGCCTTTAAGTTTCATCAAAAGATCCTAAGCTGAATAAGAAAAGAAGCACAAAAGAACAGCAGATGCGTTCACCTCTGCGAGGTTAGCAGGGTTAAAGAAGTTTGTGAGCATGCAAGCACGGCCCGCCAAGCTGGTGAATAGCAACCCTCCTGGCAGTGTCTTGCCATGAGCCAAGGTACATTGGGAGCTTGGGCACAGGTGAGTGCTGAATGGAAGGCGTCTGATCAAAAGGCACGGGTCGGACATTCGGCCATCAGTATGCACGGCCTCAGCTCGAGAAAAGCGCTCAGCTTGGAACCCAGCCGGGTCACATGCTAATACTGCAATGCTAATGCTAATGCGGGGGACAGGGCGCTCCAATACTCGTGCCCAGACTCTGCCCTCCCATGGCTTTTGAAATTGAGATGAACACTGCCGGGTCTCTAGGCACGGACGGAGGTTGCGGCAAGGGTGCCTTCTGTGGCTTCATGAATTTACATGGATCAGAGAAGAAAAGGGGTGCTTTCTGATCTCTCGCCTCGTTTCTCTGTCTGTGTCTCTGGTTCACGTTATGAGAGACTCTGAGGGAGACAGAAGAACAGAGGTAGAGTCGGGCAGTGTTCCCCTCAAGTGACCAGGGCTTCCAACTAGAAAAGATCAAAGTCATTCTGGGCTCCTACCACCCATTGCTTAAAAACATTCATTATGAAAAAATGCTGATTTGCGGGGGGCATATGACTATTTAACAGTGGCGTACAGCAATAAAAATAAAAAAAGGAAAAGACAAATTCAGAGTTTGTTAAACTTCAAAGAATTAGTTTAACAGAATACAACAAATATTGTTATTGTTATAACAGACCAATTAAAACATCCATCATGTTGTAACAACACAATAAAGCCATCTGCAAAATCAAGTAAATCATTTTAAAGGAACAATAAACCATTGAACAATTTTTACAACATTCAATGGTGCTCTAATGTTTGTACAGGTAAAACTCTAAAAATTTGAAAATCGTGCAAAAGTTCATTTATTTTCGTAATTCAACTTAAAAGGTGAAACTAATATATACAGTGGACCAAAGTCCTCTTTTCTGATGAGATCAAATTTTGCATCTCATTTGGAAACCAAGGTCCCAGAGTCTGGAAAAAGAATGGAGAGGCACACAATTCAAGATGCCTGAAGTCCAGTGTGAAGTTTAAAACATAAAAAACATCATCATCATATAAAACATCATCAGATTTCCTAGAAGTAGATAAAGTGAACCCAGTTAAACAAATGAGACAAAATTAATCATTTAGCAAATGTAAGTGAAGCATTTAGTTGCTTAAAAGTTGCACATTTTTGATAATGGAGTGATCTTTGTTGGTCATCCACTCCTGAAGAAGGTAAGAATATTTTTCAGTCTACTGGATTTACACACTGCCTAATTGTCAACTGGTGGAGTTAAGTAGTTTGGTAGTACTGTGACCTTTTCCAGCCTGATGATCATCAACCAACAACTGATGGTTCGTCAACCAACAACTCACTGACCTTTTCAGTGAACTTTTTTGAAACCTACTAAAAGTAACAAACAGTTCCAAGAATTTCATTTGATAATGGAATAATGTGCCAAATCAAGCTCAAACCAGCAAACGTTCCATAATTTGCATTGGGGAACTGCAGAAGAAAGCCAGTAGACATGAAGGTTGGATTGCTGCCAAAGTTGAATACATCGCCTCCTCTTTTGATTATCAGATGGTCAGTGCTACTAATTTTACTGCTCACTTCTCAGCATCCTGTCTCCATGTGTTATCAAACGGGACAGAGAGAACGATGCCCTTTTCAGCGTAAGCAAATGCTCCTGTACCCCATAAATTCTCCTCTAGACTTCACCTCCCTTTGGGATCTGTAATGCCACCCCCCCAAAGCCCTCTCCATCCATTAGTCTCCTCTCTGCATGGGTTCAGTCTCAGACTGTCTCCTCCAGCCCCCCTGCCAGTGCTGTCGATATAGCCACTTGCACGGCTTCATAAAGCTACTGACAGGGCTTAGGCTGATAACGGAGGCTCTGCTTCAGCAGCAGGTCTTATCAGATGGGCGCTTGTTCAGGCAGCCTGCGCCTCCCTCGTCTCTTGGCGTAGACCAGAAGTCAGACGCTGGCTTAGATACCAGGGTTTCTGTCACTGTCACTGCAAGGACTAGTACTGAGATCCTAGGTTTTTTACATGAGTCAGATGAGTATGACTGACACAAAATAGAATGATGAGGGCCCTGAAAGATGCTCATTCCCTTTCGTATGTTCACTTCTACTTCTCAGTTAATTTCAGCAGGGCCTTCTGAGCTTCTCAAAAGGCTTTCCCCTCAGACCAGGCCAGGCCGTAGAAAGAGGTCATGCAGATTAGTCAAAATTTAGATCTGCGGTGATGTTGTGGAGACACGCCAGCAGGGGGTCTGTAATGTGCACCAGCTGCAGCTACTGTTATCAGACAACTCTCAGCAAGCAGACATTTAAAAGTGCTTGAAACATGTTGTTTACAATGAGTGACCACTGGCAGACCTTATACAGCTGAAATAGCCATAACCAGCAGGACTGGCTGTTGAAGTGCTGCTGTTTTACCAAATGTAATCTGCACCTCACTGTCCACTTTATCAGAAGCTCTGTAGGCCGAGCCTGTATATTGTTAGACACTGTAGCCATCTGATGCAGGATTTGCATTATGTCAGTACAATGTAGACATATGCCCATCACTTCAGTTTAAAGGGTTTTTATGTCAGTACAGAGCCAATTACTTCCACGATCAGCATTATGTAGTCCTATGAAGGTAGCCTACAAATACTGTGTCACAATACCTCACTGGCCACTTTATTAAAAACTCTGTAGGCCCAACTTGTGTATTGTTAGACTCTGTAGCCACCTGGTGCAGGATTTGCATCTACTCCTTATCTAAGATCAGCTTCAGAAACAGAAGTACACATATGCCAATTTCTTCAGTTTAAAGGGTCTATGCCTGTACATTGTCATTTACTTCACAAAGCATGATGCGTATGATTAGCATAAGCTATTAGCATAGCTCGCTAGCTGTTAGCAGTGAGTTATGTTGGGGCCTGGTGGATGCCTGTAATGTTTTTTTGTCACTCTTGGAGAGGGTAACAATGTTCTGGAATTTCCACCATTTGTGTAACTCTTTGCAGATGGTTTTGTAACATTTTCTTGCCAAAAATGAGAATGTTTTTTTCAAGGTCCTCAGTTATCACTTCCACAAATGTGTTATGAAGATCAGATTTGGAAAATCTCTGTGCACATACTTTTGCCACTGACAGATAGGTTATATCGGATTTTCCTCAACAAATAAATGATCATATATAATATTTTTGTTGTATTTGATTTATTGGATTCTCTTTATCTACTTTTGCCATTTATTATGGAAAATTGATGATATTTGTCATATTTATTCAGAAATACATTTCTTATAAGAACATTCTAAAGGGTTCACAACATTTCAAACTCCACTCTACATAGCAATAACATGACCATGCCAAAACATGGCACAATGCAATATGCTGGCATAAGATGTCATGGTAAATTATGTCCACTAATAGAACAGTGTTGTTACCATCACTGAAGATTGTCATGACAGATGCTACAGTGCTTAAGGTCATAATGGTTTATCACATGCTAATGTAAGGTTGTGACATCAACTATCATATTATCTATCATGACAATTACTGGCAAAGGTAATGGTGTTCCCACTTTAGCATTTGGCTGCATCTGTAGAGTACAAAATCACTCACAATATCCAGTATGCCAGATCACTTCAAAACACGACTCACTTGTAGTCTAAGCATGTTATGTTTCAGAATAGGGAACAGCTCACATATCGCATACATGCTGCCAAACTGCCATTGGGCTCACAAAGCAAAGTCACTTGCATTGTGTCAGTGTTGTACAGCATTCCTCAACAAAAATGGACCAGAAATGTCAACAGAACATGAACAATACTTGTTTGCTTTGCACACACAATTCTGTGCTATGGCGTGTGCTCGAGGCAAAGGAACCCGATTTGGCAGCTTGAATGGACTTTTTATCCAACTGATACACAGCTTGATACACTTTGAGGAGGTGGGACTTTCCCAGAGAAGAGTGGTCTGATCTGCTATCTTCTGGCCTCTGACAATCTTCTATGTGGTGAATTTATACGTATATCCAGTGGAGTCAGCAGAGATCTGCAGCTCTTCTCTCTCTCTTTCTCTCTCTGTGACTTCCCCTTCTTCTGGCCCTGACGTCAGTACCCCATTGAGATCAAAGGGATAAAAATGCTGCTCAAATGCACAGTTCAACAGAAATTCAAGCTCCCTTTGGCCGCACAGGGGAATTCATAAGAGAATGAAAAAAACTAAAAGAGCTTTTACTGTTTGCTGGCGCTACATGGTTGTGAATGAAAGTCCCATCGCGACAGAATCCCTCAGACACAATGACTCATTTAGATCTTTACTTCTTAATGGTGTTCATTTTAGTGCATAGACAGTTTTGAAAGCATCAAAAGCTGAAGGCGAAGTCAAGCAAATGTGCAGAGCTTGTCCATGTCATTATCAACGATGGTGGGTACTTGATATTTACCGTATGTCTGTCTTTCTGTGCTCTTGCAGAGACAGGCTGGTGGGGTGGCGGTTTCCATGGTAATGCCGACTCATCTCCCCGGGATGGGCCACCCCCAGCACGCACCCCCTGCCAGACCCGTGTACCCCCATGACATCACCCTGCAGGAGGTACCCAATGGCCAAGAGCTCTGCTCCAATGGTAAGACTGGAATGGAGGAATGGTCAGGTGGATTGGTGGAAAGATTCAAGAGATGTTAAGATGTCTGATAAATAATATTCACTCAGATGCAGGCAATCAGCATTTTTGCTGGAAGGTTCCATTTAAAACAAACCTAAAGTGGCTAACATGGAATAGAGACACACAAATGAATTAGCATGGACAAACTGCAGGTGTAAATCATCACACACGTACCACGTAAGTCATGTCAGATTGCTAAAAATTACAAACAGACTTTTTTTGATGTTGGTTTCCGACACAGTATGACACTGAACTAATGGCTAATGAACCAAAGAATTAAGAAACGTACATCAGCATGACTTCTACAACCATTTTTAGCACCATGTGACACTGTTTATACATGCAGTATGTCATACAGTCAGACAGTAAGTTTATTTGACCTCCAACGCCACACAGTGTATGGTTGCCCAAAGAGTTGTTTGAAGGCCAAAGTTAGCCTATGAGGACTTTGGCTGATTCATTGGGGTTAGGGTAACTCTCTGGAGGGCCAAATCAAACTTTCTCATGGGCCAATTTTTGGGTATGCAGTTTGCAAGATGCTAGTTAGAGCATATCAACTTCCGTTAATTAGTTACTATAAGCTCATAGCTCAAGTGCAAGACCCAAAATGTGGTCTTATTTTTGAAGAACTCTCTTCACACTTATTTACAAAAGCTGTTGGTCAGGGAATTGAAATAATGATTTGACGACATCGCTCGAACAGTAAGGAGCATAGTTTTTTGGCCCTTTTCTCACCACAGGTATAGTACTTAGACTTGTCCACACCTGTGGTGTTTGAGCTTCATCCTTCACTGTATTAGAGTCTTTATTAAACCTGAACCTTGACGCTGTGTTAAAAATTCTCCTCATATGCAAAGCTGGCATAGAAACATCATCAGCCCTATTGGGTTCACCCACTGACTGGAGAATCATGGGATATATCTGGTGAAAGCCTGTGTAAATTGTCTTATTCACTCCAATGAGCAGAAAAATGGTCAGTGTTCAATCTGCGCTCACCTGACACAAAAAAAAATACAAAATCTGTGTGGGTAAGACAATTGGACACCTGTGCTCCAGGGCAAAATTTAAGCAGTAAATCTGTCTTGACTGGACAGCTATATTTGGGTTAAGGGATATTTTGTTCAAAGCATGTTTTTTTCATCAAATTTTCACCACTTTTAAAAACTAAAGGATTTAGTGGCAATGACTGGTGGTATTATTCTTATCTTATTATTCTTCCCTTACTTTTGGCCTTGTTACTGGTCCCTTTGGGCCATATAACATGTTTTAAATGGTTAATATGCAACATACTAGAGCCTCAGTGTCCTTTGAACTGCTGCATAGCTGAAGTCCATGTTCGCTATGAGGTCATACTTGTCTTTATAAAGCACTGAGTAGTAGATTGTTCATGGCAAACAGAGGCCTTTGTGTGGGTGTATGAAACGAGTGCACGTACACAAGCTCACATACACACACACACACACATACACACATACACTCCCGCCTCTTGAGTCAGAGACAAGAAGGCATCTGGAAAAGGCATCGCTTTGGGGTCAATGTCCGCGCCGTCCCCCCAGAGAACAACGCTGTATCTGCCACATTGAGTGTGTGTATGTGTGTGTGCAGTGAGATGATGGGGGGTGAGGGTGGGGGGGTGGCCACATGCCCAGCGTTTTTTAGGCCATGACATTTTTTCTGCTGTCGTTTATTTAAAATTGGAACATTCCTCCCAGTGCGTTTGCCTCCGCTTGACATCAGCCTCCCTTGCTTCTCACATTGATGTATGGCAGGGCCGGTGACACATGCCATGTTGGCGTGTGTGTGTACGTGTGTGTGCGGTGGGGGGGGTTGCATTTCGGGCACCGGCTATCCTTCGTCACCTCCTGGGGCGGGACACGGGGGCACAAGGGTGCAGCAGCGGCCGTCCCGTTCCCAAGCCTCAAGCCTCTGGGGCCCCTGCTCAGGGATGATGGGATTTGCTGATGTTTGTTGCTGGAGAAACACACACACACACATTTTCTCTCTCTCTCTCTAGCACTCCCAGCATATGGACACAAACAATATCAAGTGGAAAGAAAGAAATGACCACTTGAACTCTTCTCTCCAAAGCGATGCGTGAGAGGGCCGTGTTTTCCCTGAAGAGTTTAATGAGATAAGATTTCTGGAAGCCTGCGTTTTCCAACACACACCAACAAATCCAAGCTGTACTGTACCCACTTTGATTCTCTTTTGAACATTTCCTTCGAATCACACCGGTTTCCGAGGCTCATCACTCTTATTTCGGGATCTTTGAAAGTTACCAGAATTTCATAACATAACGCTAAATAAAATATACACTGATCAGCCATAACCTTAACACCACCTACATAATACTGAGTAAGACCCTCATGCTTCTGAAACAACTCTGACTGTGGTGCACTGTGTGTTCTGACCCCTTTCTATCAGAGTCAGCATTCACTTTTTAAACCACAGTAGCTCTTGGCACCAGACCAAACAAGCTAACGTTCACTCCCCATTTGCATCATTGATGATCATTGTCATTTCTTGAATCACTTCAGGTAGGTTCTAGCTACTGCACACCTGCAACACTCCACAAAATCCTTTGTTTTGAAGATGCTCTGACTCAGTCATCTATCTGCTTCCAGTACACTAGCTTCAAGAACTGAATGTTTACTTGCTGCCTAATATATCCCACCACCCTGACAGATGCCACTGTCATGAAATAACTAGTCAGTGTTATTCACTTTGCCTGTCAGTGGTGTTAATGTTATGGCTGAACGGTGTATAGTTCATTAGACTTGACAAATTCATTTCAGACCTGGATCAATCATATTTGTTGGGCAAATCTGGAAGCTTATACATGTTCATGTACTGATTGTGTTTTCCAACTCATTTGCAGCCAGTACCTAGCACACTCTGTAATCATTCTTAACCCCTCCCATAGCTCACAAAACCTCAAAATGCATAGTGTACATAAAACAGGGCCCCAAATTTTGCAAGTTTCTGGTTCAGTTGAATCGTCAAGAAGCTGATGAGACACGTCTTAGCAAAGCCAAAACGATGTAAGAGACTATGCAAGACAGCAACCTCAAAACAAGTTCACGTACTCTCGGCCAGACCACTAAAACCAGAGACCGTTGGAGCTGCTGCTGGAGCTGTTAGTCAAACTGAAACGGGACGACCTCGGCTGTCACAGAGCAACTGCCAGTCCTACCCAAGGCACTCACTCTTTCTGGCTTGCAGTGTCCTCAGTAACTAAGCAAACCCCTAGTTAAAATGTAACCCCTGAGCTATTAGTTCACATTTAACAGGCTGTAAAGATGTTTATGCAGAGGTGCTGATTCAGAGGTTTGCTCACACACAGAATGGCAGCTGAACCTTTAATCTGCAAAGCCACAGTTCAGTTTGTAACTGCCATGACTTACATATTAGCCTTATTACAATTAGCAAATCATTTAGTGTAGTTACTAAATACTGAGCCTGCAGTTTCAGAGATTAACCCTTAGAAGTCTAAAGCCATCCTCTCATTTGGAAATCAGGATCAAGTCCTGGCCTCATATACCACTAAGGTATCCTTGAGCAAAGTACCGTCCTGCTACATTGCTCCCTGGGCACTGCCCAATGCTCCATGCGTGGATGGAGAGGTCACGTTTCATTATGGTGCACTTTGTGTGATGGGATGCGTTCACATAAACAGATATTCACTTTCACTTCACTTTCAAGTTCGATGCCCAGCGATCCTAAAGTCATCTTGTCCAACTGAGTACCACTTGCTTCAGTCGGAAGGGTAGGATGGCCCTCCCTCTTCCTCCATCATTCTCTCAGCATGATGTTAGCCAGCATGATGATATGTCAGCTTGTGTAACAGAACAGGCTCCAAGTGATGTCCAATGACATTGCATTAGTTCAAAAATATGCCGTGGATGGTTTCACTCAGAGGAAGCGCATGCTAGCCTTCACCCTCCCAGTGCTGGTGGTATCATGTGATAGCAGAGGTTCTCATGGTTAGGACATTGCCCTTGTGAACAGAAGGTCACAACCTGGGTACCACTGAGGTACCCTTAAGCAAGGTACTGTCCTGATTCACTGCTCCCCAGGTGCTTCACATAGCTGCCCACTGCTCCATGTGTGCTTGTGCGATGGGTTAAATGCAGAGGTTGCATTTCGTTGTGATGCACTTTGTGTGACTGAGTGTGTTCACAATGACAAATAGTCACTTTCGCTTTCACTTTCATGTTTGATGCACATGGTTTATGATGGAAATGACTAATGCAGGCGGTTAGTTATTCTAAACAGCTATCTTCTTGTAAACTTGCAATATTGACCGCTCTTGTAAGGGAATGTGTAGTGTTGTATAGTGTTTGGCTCCCTTGGAGAACTTTTGGTAGCTACTTACTTCACTAACAGGTCACTTTCCCCTAAAAAAAAAAAAGAAAAAAAATAGGGCAGTGGTGGCCTAGTGGATAGGACCTGAAGGTCGCAGGTTCAAGTCCCGGCCCAGGCACTACTGAGGTACCCTTGAGCAAGGTAACATCCTACTACACTGCTCCCCAGGCACTGTTGATAGCTGCCCGCTGCTCCACGTGTGCACGTGTAATGGGTTAAATGCAGAGGTCACATTTCGTTGTGGTGCTTGAGTGTGTTCACAATGACAAATAGTCACTGCATAACTGAAACACCACAAGACCTGAGATGCTCTGACTGTCATCTAGCCATCACAATAAGACCCTTGTCAAAGTGGCTCAGATCTTTATGCCTACTTCCAGCACATCAACTTCAAGAACTGACTTGCTGCCTAATATATCCTAATACGTGCCTAATATATATGTAATGAAATAACTAGATAATCAGTGTTATTCACTTTTCCTGTCAGTGGTGTTAATGTCATGGCTGATTGATGTAGATACTGAATAATAAGCCGTAGAATGTGATAAAGCCTTGGATTTGACAGAAAAATGACCTTAGCTCCTGCTTCACTGTGCCTGTAAAGCATAGTGAGTTTCCACGCTGGGCCAGAGCAAGTCTTTCCTCCTTTCCTTCATGACGCAGACGACAGAATATTTTGGAAAAATCGAACTAAATGTTGTTTCTGCTTTACTGTACTTTCCTGCAAGAACTTTTTTTTTTGCCAGTTTCGGCATTTGGTCTTTGATGGAATTCGGCTTAGATCACTTCTTCCTTTTAAGCTGTTCCTTTGAACGCGCTCACGTGGGTTTTCATATTCCTGCAGGTAGGCTGACATGTGGCGCATAATTAATCAGTCCCACGTTTTCTGAGAAAGAGGCAAAATATATTTTTTCCACATGTAATTAGAGGAGACAGAGAGGCCCATGGCAGCTATAACAGCGCGGCCTGGTGGAAAACGGCTGCCCTTTTGCTTTCCAGGTGTGTCGTGAAGCGTACACTTGCACGCTAACTCTTCAGCAACATTATGTGTGTGTGTATGAGGGTGTACGTGTGTGTGGGGGGCTGTAAGGTTGATGGTTGCCCGCTGTTGCTGCAGGTGCAGGCAGTTAAACCAGATCATGAACTATAAACTGCTCTACAGTTACACACGAGAGCTGCATGGGACACATGAAACGTTCCAGTTTGGTCTGCGTACTTTCACACTTTTTCATTACCTTTCACCTCATCAGTAACAGTGAGTGTGTGTGGGGGGTGGGTTGAGCGAGGTGTTGGAGGGTGAATTTGTATGTGCAGTTTCTCTAGAGTACTCTCTGACCACCTCATCTCGTGGGGTGTTTTCAGTATGCATTGATTAGTGTTTACCAAATGTGCAAGGATGGGCAACCAGTGAACTGGTGACAGGGTCATGGGCAAGTGTTGCTTATCCAGGGAAAATATGACATTGCCATACACTATGGGGGGCAGTGGTGGTTAGGACTTTGGCTTTGGGACCTGAAGGTTGCAGGTTCAAGTCCTACTGAGGTACCCTTGAGGAAGGTACCGTCCCCCTAAACTGCTCCACGTCTTGGAAGTCACTTTGGATAAAAGCTTCAGCCAAATGTATAAATGTGAATGAATCGGACTATAGGAAGAAGGCAAGCATTGTGATGCTGTGGGCAATGTTCTGCTGGAAAACCTTGGGCCCTAGCTTTCATGTAGATGTATCACTTGCCTAAACATTGTTGAAAACCTCTTCAAGTACACCCCTTCATAACAACAGCTCTCTATAACGCCAGTAACTTCTTTCAGCAACATAATGTGCCTGCTGTGGACCTGGCCTCCAAGTTGCCTAGATCTCAGTGTGATCGAGCACTGAGTATCTGTGGGATGTGTTGGAAAAACTAGTCCAATCCCACCTTGCAATTTACAGGGTTTAAGGATCTACTGTCTTGGGGCACCCCTTTTGGAGGTCCATGGTCTCTTTGGTGGCAAAACAGCATTAGACAGATGGTTTTAATGTTATGGCTGATGTTTTGGTTTGATGTTAAATGTGTTAAATGTGTGAAGATTTCTGCTTTGGCTCCACCCACTGCAAGTACAAATGGACAGGTGTAAAGCTAGAGATCATATCTTATCAGCTATAAGATAAGCAGTTATTCTGACCACTTTTAGATTTTGTCCACTAGGCATACAATTTTTTTAATGTCTCGGAAACATGTTTTTGGGAGACAACAACAACAGCACAGAGACTAAATGGTGGCATGTGTCTCAGAAAGAGTATTTACCATCAAAATAACACTACTTCATCTCTCAAAATCACATGTGTGAGAACCGTGTGAGATGATGCTGTGCTAAATGTGCCCTGGTGTGGCCACAGAGTATGTGGTCTTTGTTACTGTTTCACAAAGTCTAAGTTTAGCCAGAGTAGAATCGCACTCCTGTTGATGGCTTTAGTGGAGTAAACGTCATTTATACATATGTCAAACTTTAAATTTTTCTGCATATTTAAGACCTTTTAGACCACTTCACAATTATGGTGTATGGTCGTATATGCAGTTTGCAGCCCAATTTGATCTTATGCACAGTGTGTTGTCCTGTGTGGTCCCATGCATGGTTTGTCCTGTGTGGTCCCATGCTTGGTTTATAGTACTGTGGGGTCCTATGTGCAGTTTGTGGTTTTATGTGGTTCTATGCACAGTTAGAGGTACTATGTAGCCCTATGCATAGTTTGTAGTCCTGAGTGGTTCTATGCATAGTTTGTAGTCCTATGCACGATTTGTGGTCCCATATGCAGTTAATGGTCTTATGTGCACTTTTTGGCCCTATGCTCATTTCTATTGCAAAAGTCTTAGTCACTGTACAGCACACCACAGAACTGTGAGGTCCATCTTCAGGTCTAGCATAGCTTGGTGTATTTCTTGTTCAAACATTGGTGATTTACTTAATTAAATTCCTGCGCTAACAGCCAGGTGTAGTGAGTGTATTTGAGGAGGGAAAGTACCAAACTGTGTTGGCCAGCACTGCTATAGAGGGTATGCGCTGATGTCATGTGTTTTTGTGTGTTTTCAGGGCATCTGAACAGTAACACTGCCACTCAGTAGGTTTAAACCACAATGACCTCCGCCTACTATGATGTCACATGCATAGCCTTTATAAGCATATTTTTGACCTGTCTGTGTACAATAGTGTATATGCGTGTGTCTCTCTGTGTGTGTGTGTCCTCCACTGTCTTGGCCAGATGTAAAAAATGTGTATCAGTGGGCACGTTTGGCTGGAAGCCCACTGTCACACACTTTACTTCCTGACATGCTCCATGCCACGCTCATGTTTACACCAGACCTCCTGTCCATTCCTCTTTCCATTCCACACACACACACACACACACACACATCCAGACACACACACACATCCAGACACCTTTATTCATTGCCAAAGACATGATTTTCATTCACAACAGGCTCATTTGTCATATATACATGTGCATGGTATTCACACATTCACACAAAATTTAACACACACACATACACACACACACACACATGTGCACATGCAGGATTCACACATTGTACGAGTAAAAAAAAATCCCACACTCATGCAAAGCTTTTAGAATAGTGTGTGTGTGTGTGTGTGTGTGTGTGTGTGTGTGTGTGTGTGTGTGTGTATGTGTGTGTGTGTGTGTGTGCATGTGTGTGTGTGTGTGTGTGTGTCTATGTGTGTTGCTCAGACACAGTTACTAATGATTGTGATGCTTTTACACCTTCATCAATTAAAATGACACATATAGACTAGAGTATTGTGCCAGAAGTGGGAGTGTGAAAGCATCATCTCTCCCACCACACACACACACACATACACCAGCAGTGTGTGTATATGTTTGGGAGCGGGGGCTAACAGCTGTGTTTGGGCGCTCAGGGATCGCTGGTCAGGTTTATGAGATGTGATCTGACAGCTGGACAGAAAGAGAGAAGACAAGTTACAAGTTACAGACTGATAGGGAGGAGTGTGTTTGTGTGTGTGTATGTGTGTGAATATAGTTATACATACATATCATCTCTGTTATGAGAAAACTTTTTATCTCTTTAAACACATCAATCAGCCATAACATTAAAACCAACTGAGTAGGTCTCTCATGCTGCTGAAACAGCTCTTACTGTGGTGCAATGTATGTTCTGACCCCTTTCTATCGGAGTCGGCATTCACATTTTGTTCAACAGGAACTCCTTTTTGGGATCATACCAGATATGCTAGGCTTTGCTCCATGCACTTATCAGTGAGGCTTGGGTGTCCATGACCCTTAACCAGTTGTACTTCCTTGGATCAGTTTTGGTAGGTTCTAAATAGTGCACATTTGGAACACTCCACAAGATCTACTGTGTTGGAGATGCTCTGGTTCAGTCGTCCAGTCGTCACAAGAAGGCCCTTGTCAAAGTGTCACAGATCCTTACGCTTACTAATTTTTCCTGCTTCCAGCACATCAACTTCAAGAACTGACTGTTCACTTGCTGCCTAATATATTCCTCCCATTGGTATTAATGTTATGGCTGATTGGTGTACACATGCACACACACACACACATACACACAGGTAGAGGATATATATTCAGTATAATCAGTAGTGTCACCACCTCCAAACCTGTCATCTAGGAAGCCCAGTATTTACTGTTACCCTCCATAAGCCCATCGGTCCTTCATTATTTCACCGTGAATCCGAGGGGACTGAATAAAACCAAGCCATCGTGTTTACCTGGATTTATTCTTCTTATATATTCTATTATTTAATTTTACAGAAGAGAAAGAGATACAAGTTAAAGGGCCCATATCTTACAATTTTTCACATTTGTCCCCTGAGCTCCACTTAGCACTTTTGTGTGCTTTTATTCACCAAAAGTAATTAACCTAATTCAAAACTTTTTTTGGTTTGTTTTATCCTGTAGATTAAAACAGCTGCCTTCGTTACTGCGCCTTTATATAAAAGACCTCTGTTATGATTGGCTGCCCTGTATTGTGGCACTGTATTGGCTTTGTGACGCTTGTGGATTTATACAGTATATTTATTACTCTGTGTGTGTGTGTGTGTGTGTGTGTGTGTGTGTGTGTGTGTGTGTGTGCGTGTATGTGTGGGGCGTATGTTGCTCTGATGAAGGGCACGTCCTTCTGACTGCAAGCCCTTTTTTTCAGGCTTAAAGTAAACAGGCGGCCGGCGGGGGTCTGGGGGGTTATGGGAAAGGAGGAAACAGCGATGCTAATCAGTCTCACACACACTTCCCCCAACTATATTCCGAGAGAGAGAGAGAGAGAGAGAGAGAGAAGAGAACAGGGAGAGAGAGAGAGAACGGGAGACAAAGAAAGCAAGAGAGAGAGAGAGAGAAAGAGAGAGAGA
>JBBPDA010000021.1:21458388-21470184 GCA_037974385.1 Arnoldichthys spilopterus | reverse complement strand
TGTGTGTGTGTGTGTGTGGGGGCGAGAGAGAGAGAGAGAGAGAGAGAGAGAGAGAGAGAGAGAGAGAGAGAGAGAGAGAGAGAGGAGACAGATTAAGAAACAGAGACATAGCAGATGCCCAGAGGGTGGAGGAGAGCAGAGAAGGAGGAGAGGGAGGGGAGGGAGTGGTGGGCAGGAGCGATGTAATTTAATTAGTTCCACAATGGGGTGAATGGACAGACACGTGGTCGAGCTAATGGATGAGTGAGATGCGCTTTTTAGCGGCGCTAATTGTTCTGAAAGAGCCGGGCCTTTGTTCAGGCAGCCTGCTCCTCTGGGATGGGAGGACAGCGGGAGGGGGGTTGCTCCCAGCAGGACCCCTTACCCTTCCCATACCACCCCCTCCAGAAATGCCCTTCAGCCCCCACCATCCTCTGGGCTCAGCAGGGTGAAGCTTAGCAGCTAAATCAGTGTAGAGATATATCTCTGTTATTCTAAAGCTCTGCTTTATCGTATATTATGGTGACAATGTACATTGCAATACGCATTCATTCATCTTCTTCCTGTGCATAGGTTTGTGTTTCATGCCGAAACATCATCCTTTAGGGTTTGGTTCACATTTCTCTCTATATGCTCTTATCTCTTTTTTGACTTCAGCCTCTGCTTCTCAGTGCAGACATTTTTATGAGACCATGCACGCTGGCCGCCTCGCTCGCCACTGTGCCGCACCGCCACCTTTGGCTCCTGTTTTCATATCTCCTAACAGCTGAAACCATGACAACATCACTCCTTCGGGTGAGAAAGGTAGACATCAAAGCTGTGTGATTATGTGCGTCTGGCCTCATGGGCTATTCTTTTGTTGCAGTCCCGAATTGACCTGCCCATGCTCCGCCCACAACTTCAGTCTTTCATAGCTGTTAACATCAGAATCAGAATCTGATTTTTATTGGCCAAGTTTGTTTGCACACACAAGGAAATTCCTGCTGATGAGAACTAGTACTAAAAGATGGGCAAGGCACATGTAGGGTACAGACATTACAGTACAATACAATACACATACAGAGCAATACAATATAATATATAATAAACAATATACAATATGATACATAAAATACAGAGGAATATGCAGACTAAACTGTGTAGTACACAATATACAATATACACTATATACAATATGCACTATTAAGAGTGGTACAGTATACAATATAAAATATAGGGTACAATATACCAAGTATGTACTGTTTAAACAGTATACAGTATATAAGCATTTGTAAATATATATACGTATATATATACAGTATACAATTAATTGTATAGAAATATGATTTTTAAAAAAGCTTTGCAGAACATCCCATTTAACCATCAAAATGTTTTGTCCAATAACCTATAGGGATCAACATGTGACCAATAAGGCAAACAGAAGGTTCCTATCGCATGGTAGTACATGCATATATTTTTGCAAGGTCGTCAGTATGTGTATATTTACACTGATGGCTATGGTTAGGGACTTGGTAAAGGTGTAGCTTAGCATTTCAGAACAAATACTCTCCAGCATGCCCTGTGAAAGGCATGAAGTCTATATTAACAACAAATAATTTATAGTTAAGGGTACATGTATTGCTGTGACAGTCACAGAATTAGATTTTTCGCCATTAGATGTTTTTTTGTTTCGTTCCAAATGTCAGGCCCAGATGAAGATCCTGAAGCCCTATACCCAAACTTACTATACCCGAAGCACTTACTCTACTGTTTGGAAGTGATGAGTGCAATTGTGCGCACAAAATTTCAGTAGCTCAATAATCCGTAATGAATGTGTGCACGTACATGATAGGAGGTTCCTCTGGAAGGTTCACAGTGCTAGCTAATCTAAGGCCTGAATTTTATTGAAAATATGCAAAGCATCATGCACAAATGTTCACACTGGTATCCACCAAACGTACTTGCATATAACATGCAGTAGTTGTTTTTAACATCTTCTGCCAGCCAGTTCCTTCACTGTTCATCTTAAGTTTTCACTAGTTCTGCTTCCTGTCGAGGATTGTTTGGGTTGCTCACCAACCAGGGTTTAACTGGTGCCCAGCTCCAGGGGAGGATATTTAGAGGATATTTTGGAAATGTGCACTATGTTGCATTTATGAGCTTCCTTTACCTATAAACCCTCTCTCTTCATTGTGACATGTATATATCAACCCAGCCTTTAATCAACCCAGCTAGCTTTCTATACCTTGGCTCAAGCAATTAAACATTTTTCCCTAATGAAAAAAGACTTTGTCCCTGTTGCTGTCACCAGTCAGCTTGCTTTGATTGATACCTTAACGCAACATATTGTGCAGCCCAGACATCTTGGTGAATAAATAGCACCTCAAACAAGGGTGCCCCAATCCGGTCATGAAGGGCGAGTGTCCAGCACAGTTTGGTAGTTCCCCTCATCAAACACACTCTCTAAACCTGCCAATTAACAGGTGAGATGAACATGGTGTGTTTTAAAAAGGAAAAATTACCAGGCTGGTGCACATGCCTTCCAGGACCAGATTTGGGCACCCCTGAACAAAGTTAGGCAGTGGTGGCCTAATGGTTAGAGACTTGCCCATGTGGTCGGAGGTTTGAACTGGTCCCAGCTCGGATCCCACTGATGTACCCTTGAGCAAAACTTGGTGAGCACTATTGATATCTGCCTGCTGCTCCACACATAAATGGATTAAATGCTGAGGTTGCATTTCGTTGCTGTGCACTTTGTGTGATGGGATATGTTCACAATAACAAATAGTCACTTTCACTATTTCAACCTCAATTGGCTGGGGTGGTTCCCTCAAGGGTACATCTTCATTATCTTTAGCATAACTCTACTATATTCTGTTGCAATTTTAAGCAGCATTAAACCCAAGCACCCTGTCTTGAGTCCATTTTTTGTTATGAAAGTTTTGAAGGATAAAAAATGTGCCATTCCTGCTAGGAAAGTGGACATAGTGCACCTTTAAAAGTGATTTAACTTACACAATTGGTCTTTAAAGACCCTTGAGGGTCCCTTTGTGTGCCTTGGTGCAAAAATGTACCTGTACACTACCCATTCTTTGGCACTGTGGGGAGGGTAATGATGCTATTAGTGGCTGCTAAATAGGCCCCCTCTCTTTGGGGGCTTGTTTCCCACACAGCTAGGGCTCGGGGCTGCTCAGAGGCAAGGCACATGCTTCCCGTAATGCGAATGGGCCAACAAGTGAGAGAGGGAGAGAGAGAGAGAGAGAGAGAAGGAGAGAGAGCCAGGGAGAATGCTTTTTCCACAGCTGTATCCCAGCAACAGCTTTGTTTTGGGGAGTCAACAACTTCAGAAGCTGGAATCGCAGTCCGTCCGGCACGGAGGGTGAATGAATTTTGGATTTGTGAATCAAACCCAGCGTTCCGTCACGCACGCATCACGAGGTTCGGAAGGGTTCTTGCGTCAGAATTAAGGGTTTTCCCAGGTCCATCCATAGTCAGGTTTCTCCAGAAACAAATTAGAAGTCAAGAGGCATGTGTGGTTGTGTGCAGATGGTGATGATGATGATGTTGATGATGATGATGGACTTGAGGCTGCCTTTTTCCACTGCAGAGGTGTTTCTGGAATCATGAGCTTTTTGTTCCCTTGATCCCATCAAAGACTTTATAAGTCGCTTCAAAATGAAACTTTCCTAGCATGTATTTTTCCATGCAAAAAAACGTTCAAAGCCAAACACATGCCACAAACATCCAGACGACATTATAAGTGTCCAGCTGCCGCGTCCTTGTTAGACATAACTGAGTTAACCCCAGTGGACCCCAGTGATAGAACAGGCATTTTCTAAGATGATCAGTAATCGCAGCCATCAAAGAAGCATGAAGAAATGACAGACTTCAAGTACCCCCCCCCCCCCCATTCCCTATTTCCACCTCTGTCTCCTGTAAAGAGAGAAAAAAAAATGCCACTCAGCAAGCCCTGTCTATGATATTAGTCAGCAGCCCCATTAGTCTTAATGGCTGCCCCTGGGCACTGAGGAGCCTAGCCTGTCCTTTAAAAGACTATACAAGGAGCTCATTAAGGCTAAAACAAAGAGGGCTAGTGAGAGAAGGAGGGAGAGAATGAGTGAATGAGTGAGTGACTAAAAGGGGTGGGAGGGTGGTGTGGGATTGGGGGGGTGGAGTGAGAGATCACCTCCCACTTTTATTGCCCTCCTCCAGGCCTCTGGCTCGAAAGGCCTTTGTGAGGCGCTGACCGCAGGAGCGCCCTTAAGATCCGAGCACTTTTGCGCCATCCCTCATATCTGTCAGCTGTAACGCTATCCAGACGGGCTAATGGCTAGCGTGCGAGGGATCCCAGTTTAAAAAATCCATAGCTGATCAATAACGCCGGCTCCCTGCTCTCTCAGATCCATTTGAAGATGGGTGGCATCATGGCCAGACCTGCTGCTGAGCAAGACCAGCCAATATTGACTGGGCTAACAGGGTTATTTAGCCCGGGGAGGCTAAAATGCTACATGCGGTTCGGTTGCTAAGTAAGGATCTTTGATTAAAGTGATGAAAGGGCTGCCTTCATTTTCAGAAACCCGGTCATTTTTGCACAGACATGGATGAACATTTTTTGACAGGCCCCTCTCACACTTGTCAAGAGAGTTCCACTTGGGAAATGAGTCAATCAGCACAATGACAATCGCAATGGCGATCTGTTGCCATGGCAGCTAATTAACTTAATGTGGGTGCAGACGTCTCCCTCTTCGCGCCCTCCCCCCAACCCGTCTCCATCTCTCTCTGCCTCAGTCACAGACCATAATAGGCCATAATGTCTCGCCCAAAACGGTGAGTACAAGTTTGTTCCAGCTGATCCACTTTAGCCATCCCTTTCTAATCGAGGCAGCTTCGCTGAAGATGATCTGAATGAACAAACACAGCTTGCAATAATGCGCCGTGATGTTGAAAGGCCAGGTTGAGTAAGTTGTTGTAAGCAGCCACAATGGTCAGCATCTACAAGGGAAGAAGGGAAGAACCACTTGGTGAAGAGGAACCAAGAACTTTCCTGTCCAGTCCTCAGAAAGCTCTAGCTATTCTCTACGTTTTTTGATGGCCTATTGTTGGTCAAGCACGGCCCTGTGTATTGGGACATGAAGGCGGTGAGAAGATACTCTGTAAAAATGGTGGGTTTGGCTCTTTTATTGGTCCAGTAGAGGTGGGCAGGAAATACTCTGAGGTGTTTATGAGGTTTGGGCCAGCGTTACGAGGGCACTTGCTCCCGTCAGAACAGTCCCAAGCTCTTGGCGTACACCAGAGTTTTCTAACCTTGGTCCTGTAGGACCCTTTGCTCTGCACATTTTAGTTTTCCCAGCTTGCAACACTGATCACAACTAATCAGCTAATTAACAAGTGTGTCCTGGGTCGACGTGGGTGTGTCAAAGTAGGGTAAATACTACAGTGTGCAGGGCAGGGGGTCCTCCAGGACCAGGGAACTACTACTGGTGTATTACAAATGGAACGCTCTGGCAAGAGCTTATGTGGTTTACTTATCAGACTTTTTAAACAGAATGACAGACTGTTTCCCTTCACAGTGGAGTCAGGAGATGAGACATAGGTTAGTTGACGTTTGGAGGTCAGCAGGGTTTGGCACTGGATATCACTACCAGCGGCGCCATAACGGGGTGGGGGTGGTTGGAGTTAGGACGATTCCAAGGGCCCAGCCACTGACAGGGATAACTCAGAGAACACTGTCTAAACAGATTATTATTATTGAGGCCCAATATCATATTCTTGCACATGGCCCAATATTTCTGATCAGGACACCGGCGAATGATTCACAGACATTTAGGCACCATATGATATCACAAAACTGAGCAATCGATTGCGTCACTGTTGTTGAGTTTTTCTCTGCTTTTTTTTTTTGTTCTTGAAAGATTGCTCAACTCTGTGTACGAGATGTGACTTCTGTTTCTGTGTGAAATCACTCTTTGCCCAACATCTGCCTGTCCTGCTTAAAGGAGCCCATAGCAGTGTGTAGTCGGGACCCAGAAGTAATCAGGGGAAGAAATGCGTCCCTATTTATTTATTTATAGTCCAAATGTGATAGTAAAACAGCCCCCCTTCGGGACACACACACGCAAACGCCACGCCATTCTCATGGATGGCGAACAGCAAAGGAGCGTAATTGAGTTGTGAATCACCGCCCCATTCACAGCGCCCTCGCTTGCATGCACCCGCTTTCCGAGCGGCCCCGCCCCCTCCTCGCTAGGATTGGGCTGCCTGTGAGGAGAAACCGCGAACCCATCCGAGAAACAGGACGCGGGTTACTACTAGCCAATCAGCGCACGGGAGGGCGGGGTTTGATCGGAATACGGGTGGGAAAAGAAAAACAGCAACGCCCAGACGTAGGGAGAGAGAGAGAGAGACCGAGGGAGAAAGAGAATGAGAGAGAGAGAGTGAGAGCGCACGAGAGAGAGAGAGCGAGTGTGGGAGAGAAGGAAAGATAACTTTGTATGTGAGAAATAGGATATTGTTGGGAGAAAGGATAGAAAAAGGGGGGGAAAATATCGGAAAGTTGTTGTTTTTTTCCCCCTCGGTAGTGTGAGTTGAATCGTTACTGGACCTGAAGAAGAGCACGTGAAGTGTAACGGTGTGTTTTGGAAGTACAGTAGAGAGAAACGCACTGCATGCGAGACCATGACGGCAGCTGTCGATATGAAGCCGACGTTAACTATAATAAAAGCTGAAAAAGTGGACGGTGAGTAAAACCGAAACCGCCTTGTTTTTCCTGCCTAAATGTGACTCTTTTGCCTGCTTTTTTTCTTTTCGCCTCCCTTCAGCCCGGGGCGAAGAACTTTTCCCTTTCTGGAGTCCTTAGCTTGGGTGTAGAATATAGCAGCTGGGGTAAAAAACCGCGTTTTACTGACAGTTTCAGTATAAACGAGCTATCGCGCAGAGAAAGAACAAGACAATGCGTTTCCATGAAGAGCTCCAGATGTGCCCATCAATTATTTATCGCCTTTCAGCGCTGAAAGTGCGCGCAGCGCGGCTGGCAGACAGCGAAGGGAAGCGCTTCACTCGTTCTCTCTGTACTCAGTGTAAAGCCTGCGTACATGTACCTGTTGGCTGGTGATTGTGTGGGGGGTGGTGGCTGGTGATTGTGGGCAGCTTTACAGTTGTTAAACTTGCGAGCAGACCAGTGATTATGCAGCACAGTGTGATAAAATGACTATTTGGGATTTTTTTCTGCATTATTATTACACATTTTCATTGTTATCATGCATTACTCATTGCACATGTCCATGCACTGTTACTCTTTTGTGCAATGTCAAGCAGGCAAAGTGCCTCCCCCAAAGAACCAAATTGATTTATCTTTTGCCTCCTTGAGTCTAATGTGTTCATTTCCACATGAACTGGACATAAATACGCATCTCTGCCCTTCGCTTCACTCACCATTAGCAATAACTGTGTAGATGCTTGTTTTTCTACCCTGCGGAAATTTTACAGTAAAGTAAGTTGGACGCATCACTTTTTTTCCGAAATATTGCTGCATATCAGTATTCAGCAAATGCCTCTCTCCCTTCCCCTCTCTCTCTCTCTCTCTCTCTCTCGGCTGCCTGCACCCCTCCTCCCTCCACGCCCGCCGTGAACGTTTCCCTCTTGCTCATGCCTCTCTCAGCCAGTGCTGACAGGTTACTCGTCATGATGCTGTTTCACTGCCCCTCCGCACCACATCACGGCAGCGTCCCGGGACGGCCAGAAGGGCGGTGGGAGGGTGCATGCCAGTGCGGCTTTGAGCAGTCAGCATTATCGTCCTCCCCCTCGCTGTCCTGACAAGACACTCCTTAGGTTTGGCCTGAGGTGATGAGTGTGCAGGCTAGTTAATGCTTAGTGTGTGTGTGTGTGTGTACAGCCTTAGTCCTGTTGTACACTCGTCCAGTGCACTTTTAGAACGTGACCCTGTTCGTGCTCGGTCAGCAGGGCACTGCGAGTTCAGTGGCCGCTGGTTTTTCCTGAGCGAAAAAAGCTGACATCTATGAGCGTCTCTCTCTCTCTCTCCCTCTCTAGAACTCTATCCAACACACACACACACTCACACTCACCACACCAGCTGTAGATACATCATGGAAACGTGTTGTTCACCCCACAAGCGTGTCATACTGAAAGCCAACTGCTGCCTTAGGTGTGAGATATGAATCACTATAACACGAATACAAGACGCGTGCACACACACAAACATACATAAACACAAGCGCACACATGCTCGCCGTTGCACGCGCAGGCAACACTCATGCTCTCACACACACACACACACATACACACATTTTTTTATCGGGCGCATGGAAAAACACTTGCATGCTATTGAAGAAGAAAAAAAAGTTTCTTTTTTTGCTGATAGTTGCAGTGCCGTTGCCAAAGCTGCGCTATCTTGCAAAACCATTTCACAACACAGGCTCCCTCTTGCCCGGTCAGTCGGGAAAGCCCTGGGTTTGCAGTCTTCCCTGCCAAAGAATGAGCTCTCTGCATAAGGATCCGCTCCTCCACTCTCTGAACCTGTTAGTTTGTATGTGTGTGTGTTTTGGGGGGTGACTCTACAGATTGTGTGCATCCATGGTGGGCTGCGGATGAGAGCGAGAAGAAAAAGGTGCAGAAAAGCAGAAAGAACTCAAGCATGCATTGGCTGGGCAATGTGATGACATCATCAACATAATATGTTACATCATTATAGACGTTACTAAGCATATAGTGGATCTCAGTTGGTCAGAACGGTGACTGACTGTGTGTCTCAGTAAAACGAGGTTTAGCCAAGTTCGAGAGCTGAACACGTCTTAAAGTTTTGCCCTATTGTGGAGTTTGGATTGGAGATGCCAATGGGCTGATCCATGGGGCCGATCTGTTAAACTCAGTTCTAAAGTTTCTGCTGTAGATTATTGTTATAATCATAAATAATTCAGTTAATAGTTTATATGTATTTGTTACATCCTGTTTTAGTTAGGACCGCAATGTTTGAATCAAGCCTGATGTCATCTTACACATCCCAGTCTCTTCCACACACTGACACATACTGCTTATAAATAACACCGGTTTCGCATCTGTGCTCAGTATCAGCCCATACCTAAAGCCCTGGCATCAGTATCGGTATCGGGACTGAAAAAAGTTGGATCAGAACATCCCTAGTTTGAGTGAGCCAATGATTATTTGTCATGGTGAACACAGCACAGCACAGCACACAGTGTACCACAACCAAATGTGAACCCATCTGTGTAAGATAAGTGCATCTGAGGTGAGCAGCACCTAGGGAGCAGTGCTTGGGGACAGTTTCTTGCTCACAGGTACCTCAGTGGTACTTGTACCAGTCTAGGATTTGAACAAGGTCACAGGGGGTAAACTCCCTAACTGTTACACCACCACTTCATTGCCACTGCTAATGCATTGTACCTGTTCCAACCTACCTGTCAAACCTTAGAACAGAAAAGCAGAGAAAAATAAATCATGATGTGTAGGGTTGGGCTGAGGGATGATGTTGACCTAAGCATCGTGATCACCCTGCCTGTATGTCCGCCTCAATAAATCAGCACAATTTGTGTTGCAAAACACAAGGGTTTAAACGTACCTATAGAGTGAAAACACTGATACTAGGTTTACAATAGGGCTTTTCTGAAGCAGAACTTGCTTCATGTTGGACCTATTTGTACAGTAGCATATAATCTCACATTGGCACACGTTTTACCAGCGCCTGTTGTTGTTTTATGCGGTTGGTGAACAGCTTTTAGGTGCATTACCACCCCCTTCTGATGGCAGTGACGTGTAATGCCCCCCCTACCACCCAACCTCATTGTCCATTGCAGTGTTTAACTGTAGACATTGTTCTGTGCCAATTCTGTAGACGTCGCCCAACACTAATGTATTGTTTACCAAGTATTTGTAGGTTTTTGACATATTGCCCACCCATACCATGCACAAACTTCAGCCCAGTGTCTGTCCAGTGACAGTGTGGAGCGGTTTAACAGGTGTTTTTAGGTGAGAGAGATGGCTGACGTCAACTTCTGACCTCCCGACAAGTGCTGTCAGTGTGTGCTTGGCTTCGTTTTGTCCTTCCCTCTCTCTCTTCCTCTCTCCTCCCTCTGTTTACACCAAGGTGATGAATTGTCAAGCTAAATGAATCAAGTCAAGAGCCACACAGAAGTAGTTTAGAGTTCATCAGCAATGATCTGATTTACTCCATAGACAAATAGAGGAAGAACAGACAATGGAGGCTCCGCAGGAGGACGATGGCCTCAACGAGGACACTGGCGTTCACAAATAGAACGGCCTAAATCACACTCGGTTTGCACGTGTTATCAATGGCAACGCAGCCCTAGAGACAAATCTTCCTGAGGGACAGCACTCGCGAAGGTTGCGACCATGACTTATACATCGCAAAGCCACTGTGAACCAGTTGCAAATGTGAACCACATGTTAGCGCAGCCCCAAATGGCGCCTTGAGCGGTTTCAAGCCAGGCCTTTTTGCAAATAGCTGGTGCTCTCGGCGGCGTGAAGCAAACCAAACAGTATCAAACGTCCGAAACATCATGACAGTTGGTGTCAATGCGCTTGACTACAGGGCTGCTTCTTTCATGTCTGACCAAAGAGTACTTAGCATGGCCAAGTGGGTCAGCAACAACATGAGAGAAAGCCAAAGGTCACCTCCCACCCGCTCGTTTCAGGCTTCAGAAAGAAGTGGCTCTCGATGAGGACGCTGCTTCTTTCTATCTTTCTGTTGGAGGCCAGGGTTCAGCGAGCGAGAGGAATGTGTAAGGGTTGGGTGGGCTGCACGCTGCCTTCTTTTATCTGATTCAAACACTGCTCTTGATCGTCTCTAACGACACAGATGCAGACACACTTCATAGACATGTACTATCAACAATACAGCCCACTATCAGCATCAGTAAAACTGCGCAGCCTCCAGCCACAATAACCTCGCGGCAGCCGTGAGGTCCAAGCTAACGGCCTACTAGCGTGTAAGCTGTCGCAAAGAACAAGCGCGAACATCACGCAGATTCCGTATTGCTAATGTTAGTGAGTAACGGCAGTCAGAAACCTCTGGATGCCTGCTACTAGCAACAGCACTACAGCACTAAGTCCATTGTAAGGATTAAGACTTTGGTCTTGGTTGAAATGCTGATGCTAACCAGAAAACTCAGAGCAGACATGTTTTCCCATGTTACATAAGCCATAGCCCGAAGGTTTTCTACAGTTGGCTCTGTCCTGCCTGCCACCCCGGCCCAGCCCAAGCACTCTTTGCCAGGCTGCGGGCATGCTCGGCACCCTGGCAGCTGTGCAAACATGAAGCTAGGTGATCCACACTTATCTGATGTGGGTGGCTGGCGAAGCCAAACAAATGACTAGGCCCCAGCTAAGCTTTTTTAATAGGTCTCTGAGCACTTTACGAGTCAGGCCAAAAGTATTTTTTTTTATGAGAGGTGGTAGACATGCCAAAGAGTAGAGGACCTGGGCGAAGTCGCTTGAAGCATTCTTGCACCTACTTTATTGCGCCTACCTCATTTGTAATCATAAGGCAGAATGTGTTTTACAGTTAAGGTATTAATATATACAGTCCACTTTATACTGAAGGAACATGAGCATTGTTGTCAAAGTGGTGTTGTTGAGCTTCGGCCAAACGCCCTCAGATGAAACAAGTCTTGCTCCTCAGTGACGTGCGCTGGTGCAATGACTCCCCCTGGGCAGAATGTGCGTTGGCTAAATGACTCCCCATTGAGAAAGCCTGACTTGTGACCACACATATTTATTGTTCCCTTTAACGTGTAGTCATCAAAGAGGGGGGGGGGGGGGGGGGGGGCGTTTCCCTCCCGAAACAAC
>JBBPDA010000021.1:21423837-21444419 GCA_037974385.1 Arnoldichthys spilopterus | reverse complement strand
CACACACACACACACACACACACACACACACACACACACACATACATATATATATATATATATATATATATATATATGGTCCTGGCTTTGTAAAGGGGGTTTTTCTAAAGCTAACGGAACCGAAACTATTCGTCTTATTACAATCAGCTTTAGGTTTTAACCTTCTACATGAAGAAAGTTATAAATTTACAAAGTTATATGATATTTTATAAGTACATGTATTACATATGGGTCGTGAGTGTGACCCACCGTCCTGACACTGTATGAATACAAACCTTTGCGTGTGCGCACGTATGCAGGCCCATAGGCTACAATTACAGCTGTTTTAGTTCCGAGCACCACCACTGCGGCTGCATAAACCACGCCATATATAACAGCCTGATGACAACCTGTTGGCCGGAGAGAGACTAACCTAATTATTTGGGATTTATTTTGGGGCCTAATTCTTTATTCCTGCTTTACATGTTATGCACAGTACGTGTTCTGATCTGCATGTGACTTCACTGATCTACAGCTTAAGGCTTCAGAGATATTTATTATTTATTTATTTTAAACGCTTGACGTCACGTCAACACACCCGGTTCCATTTAGTAAAAGGTTATCAGGGCGCGTGCTGATCTTTTTTGTGTTTCTGCTTCATTCTCCTCCACTCTTATGCTGTGGAGCGCCATCCGCGTGTACTGTGCTTGCTAAGTAGCTTTATTGAATCCTGCGTACAAGCAAGGCTGAAGTTGCAGTTTGAATCGGAGACGAATGAATGAGTTAATCTGGTTTCTAATGCATCAGCCATGTTTAAAGCCATAATGGAATCTGCCTGCCCATTGCCGAGTGTCATGTTTGTATCTAATTTTCCCCTCTCCCGCTCTGCCTCCCCCTCTAACAGACCCCAGACAGTGGACAGAAGGCCACGTGCGAGAATGGCTAACATGGACGGTAAATGAGTTCAGCCTGAAGAGCGTGGACTTCCACAAGTTCTGCATGAACGGAGCCAGCCTGTGCGCACTGGGCAAGGAGCGCTTTCTGGAGCTGGCGCCTGATTTTGTGGGGGATATTCTATGGGAGCACTTAGAGATGCTGCAAAAAGGTAGGCCTGACAGGTGCATTTATGGCAGATCGGTGCCATTGCGTTCGAGGGACTCCATGCTCCACATTTATAAAAGATGCAGAATATGGTCGTTGGTTGTTTATCTTAGCATATATGAACAATTGTATGTATATGGCTTAGGCATGTAGTACACTGCATATCAGAGTTCAATTTTATTGTTGTTCCTGGGTACAAAGTGTGTTTTTCCAATTCCCTTGCCTAAAATCTGTAGAAAACAGCTGTTGTTCCACTAAAATGTTGCTTCTGTCGTCAGGACAATGACATTTTGAAATGTATCTGTTTTCAAGAACATTCTCCATTGACTCTAAATGTTCAGTGGACTTCCAGAATATTCTGGAATGGTGAGAACTGTGAGACATTTCTAGAATTGTCCAGAATTTTCTAGAATATTCTTTTATAACTTTCTCGAACTTTCTGGGCCTGTCTAGTAAAGATAAAAATTCACATTCTGGAATCTTTTACAACCTTCTAGAACTTTCTGGGACTGTCCAGAAAAGATAAAAATTCACCTGTTTGGACTGTGGTCATAAAATCAAAGTTTGTGATGAATAGAGCTGTTTTTATGTAGGATGTAGACATAAGCAGTTGAAATGTAACTCATTCAAATTTTTTCACTTTTAAAATATACCGTTCACCTAGTAGTCCATTCAGTCCATGAAGCAGCTGTAAAACAACCAATTTGAATTGTTTTTATCTGACAAAAATAAGCCTATCCAGCTTACAGCAGTTTAGCCCCGACCACTCAGCCTGAAGTTATAAGGAGTGTTTTATTCTGATCTGCTTTTTGACAGAGGCATTAAGCCTAAACAGATATCATTTGCATATATCAGTATTAAAAGCACAGTACCAAAAATAACCTTGATAATTGTAAGGAATTAAAGAGGTTGGGAAATGGTTAGAAGAACGATCAGAATGTGGAACTTTAATTATAGCTTATTTTTTTAGCTACTGTGGATTTGTTTGATAGCTGCTATACAGTTAATATGTAGTGATGAGAAGGTGATGCCTGTCGATACATTTGGTATGTTTGTACCCATACGCATGGATGCAGTGCCACTCGGGTGCTTAATCGGCTCCGTTTGATTCTGGTTATCAAGCGGATCAGTCGCAGCTAGCATGAGAAGAGCTAGCGCACGCTATCTGTTTTCTAAATCTGTGGCATACGATATTAACAACATTCGTATATGTGTCAGTTGCAGATTGTCTCATAGCTTTCACCACTTTTTCCTCCTGAATGAAAGCTTGGTGCATCTCTTTATCACATGCAGTGCAAAATCCATCCTCCTTAATCTGTTTACAGCAGGAGAAAACCAAACCGCACATAGCGCATGGTTTATTCCTTATCTACAGTTAATGAACATATAACGTTCAGGAGAAAATGTCAGATACAGGTTACAGGGAGCCAGCATCATAGACGTCGGCACATTACAATGAGACGTTACTGTAGAATCAATAATGAATGAAAACGTCTCATGTTTTAATGCATAATTACGATGACTGAAAAAATTCTTCTTCTTTCTTTTCCCACACAGAAGACCCAAAGCATTTCCCTGTCAACGGCCTAACCTCTAGTTTCCAGGAATCTCGCTATACCTCAGACTACTTTGTCAGTGAGTACCCCAATGCTGTTAGCCTGGCTTCCATTAGAATGCACACACACACACACACACACACACACTCTCACTTTCACAACCACCGCAGAGACTGTAATACGAGATGTGCATTGATTTGTCTGAGAGAAGTGTTAGCTGATCTAGGGACGTACATGAAGGGGCCTATTGCACAAGTGGTAGGATTGTTGTGCACATATATGTGATCAGATACTGAAGGACATTTTTTTTGCTAATGACATATCTGCATTATGAGAGAAAAAGTATTTGGATATCCCACCGAGAGGATATTTTATATTAAGTATAAGAAAACCACAGTTTTCACGTTTACTGCATGGAATTAGTGAACCTGACTGTTTGGCTGACTTCGTAATTTATCTGTCAGTTGATTCGGTCTTTGGTTGAAACGTTTCCTAAATCAAGAGATTGTTGCGACATTCTGACCGGTAGTCGTCCAATAAGCACAGAAAACACAACATCCAAAGGGTACAAAATGTTAGTCTGTTTAGCTGACACAAAACGCAGCAGTTTTTGGATCAGTTGCGTTTGTACGACTTGTAAGATACAGCATCAAGAGTATCATACATCGCGTCAACATGCATCTCCTTTTAACCCTTCCTCTAGGTTACGGCATTGAACATGCCCAATGCGTGCCCCCTTCAGAGTACTCAGAGCCCGGCTTCATCACAGAGTCCTACCAGACCCTTCACCCAATCAGCTCAGAGGACTTGCTGTCGCTCAAGTACGAGAGCGAGTACTCCAATGTGATTCTGCGGGACACGCCCCTCAACCCGCTGCAGGGGGATTACTTCTCGGTGAAACAGGAAGTTGTGTCGCCCGACAACATGTGTGTGGGGCGCATCAGCAGAGGTGAGGCCCAGGAATGAGGAGGCAGAGTAGGTGGTTGTGTGTGTGGGCTGGTGGGTGGTGAATGTTTATGTGTAAGTGGTTGGGTTTGTGTAGAGGAAGGATATAAATGGTAACGAGGACCAATACGTGTATACATACACTTATATGTGTCACAATTTGACCGGGGTGCCAACACTTTTGCATATGACTGTATCTTGGTGATATAAATAGCACTAGTCAAAAATGTGGATCAGATGTCTGTTCATGTCATGATCTAATGGCTTGTGCTTAAATGTATGTTTAATTAAAAAAGAAAATTTAATGTAAAAAGTAATTTTAAGTTTTTAGCAGCCAACCCAAGGTCTCAGGGGGTTGGTTTTGTTGCTTTTTTGCCATGATTGCAAGCATTTAGCCATGGCACGCAACCACAGTGAAATGTTACCAGTGACAATACTATTACAAAATGTTGAAAACAGTAGAAGCACTAAATACGTGTCCTGACATTTGATTGGTGGTATATGTGCTGATGAGCTGACCGCTGAAACAGACTAAAGAAGGGATCGTCCCCAAAAAACAAACGTCACATATATTTCTCACTGAACAGAGCGTTGTCCCCATTTCTGTCCATCACCCCCATGACTGAAGCGGTCGGTGGTGTGCGTGTGTGGTCCACATAGCTTTGGGTTTGACGAGATTTTCTTCATGTGTGTTTTGCACCGTCGCTTGTCTGCATGCAGAGCGAAAGGGACCGTTGGCTTTTATTTGTGGTTCCTGCAGTGTACGGAGAAGAAAAAAAAATGAGAAAGGGAAGAAGAAGAAAAAAACAAAGCTGTTTGCATCAAAGTGAGCGAAGTGCAAAGCCACAGAGAGCAGTGAAGATCTCCAGCCTTGTGCTTTTTATGTAAAAGGTTTCAGGCCGAATGATGGTAATTGGGACGCTGCTATCGAGTGCCTTTGTCTTCTCGTAAGGTACCAGAGGTGTCAAGAGACGAAAGAAGCGCAGTGCACTTTTCTCACATTGTTTTCGCAGGGTCACATGAGTACACAAGCTTTGGTCTCTCACTCTTCAATCAGAAGAGGGCTTAAAGGCTAATGTAACTAACCACTCAAGTTGATGATGAATTTTACTTTAGTAAAAGGAGTTTACTTCTTCAGCTATATAGTGGAGCTACAAGGCTAATGTAACTAATGAAAACTTTTAGCTACAAGTTAAGCTACAAGCTTCACAGGCCTAATTAATCATATACTTTCTTCAAACTATGTCAGTTAGTAAACTGATGTCTACAAGTTGAAGTTACTTGTTAGCACATTAGCCTCTTAGCTCTAGTGCAAATCTCAAAAGCTAGACCTAGACACATTTGAGCATATGCAAGACGTAGGTGTTCCCACTGAAAAAACATGGAGAAGTTCGAGATCTTAGAATGATACAGAACAACATTGAGGCTTGGGACTCTGTTCCATAGGTATGTCCAAACCTTGCACACTGTAAATTCTTGTTTGGGCAAGAACAACTTGTTTTTTTTTGCCAGCATGGGAAAGTATTTGTGACACCACCAAACCTCACATGTGGCTTTAATTTTGCAGTTGAAAATTTTGGGATCAGTCTCTCCACTGTATCAAGTTTCATTCCTTAAGTGGAGTCCAATTGGTGCAGTTTTTTATATCTGTTTTGGCTTTAAATAGAGAAGCAATTTGTTTCAATTTTCTTCCAATTACAAAAGAAAAAGTCAAAGATGGATGCATGGCTTTTGGGAAATTTGGGAGTCATGCTGGCTGGTTCTGGGCCTTTTCTTGTCTTTTGGTCCAGAGCCACTCTTAGCTTTTTTCCCCACATCAAACCTCCCCTGGCTAGAATGGCTCCCAAACATTGCACCTTATAAAGCTGTAATAGTTTAGCTTGCAGTTGCTAAGCAAAGGCTGTGGTACAAATGCAAACTGGGTTTTTAGATTGATTGTTAGCTTAACTTAACATGCATCTCTCTCTCATCCTCTCTCACTCTCGCCCACTCTCTCTCCCTCCCTTCATTTCTCTCTCTGTCTCTTAGGTAAGCTGGGAGGCCAAGATTCATTCGAAAGCACAGAAAGCTTTGAAAGTTGTGACCGTCTAACACAGTCATGGAGTAGCCAGTCGTCATTCAACAGCCTGCAGCGTGTGCCCTCCTACGACAGCTTTGACTCAGAGGACTACCCCACAGCCCTGCATGGCCACAAGCACAAAGGCACCTTCAAAGATTACGTCCGGGAGCGCTCTGACCTAAGCAAGGACAAGCCAGTCATCCCCGCCGCCGCCCTCGCCGGCTACACGGGTCAGTTTCCTCCTAAAGACAGCTCATTCAAATCCCCCCAGACTCAAATATACACTGATAAAGTTACTAGCTATCAGTCAGGCCAGAAAAATAGTGGGTTAAACATTGTATCAGTGAATCACATCCTGTTGAATATTCAGAAAAACCTTCCCTTTTTGGTTCTTGAAGGTGCACTAGACAGGTGTAGGTTTAAGCTATTGTGAGGTAGAAATTTGCTATTGATAGCTGTCATTAGATGTCCTCCTCTTGATACACACATGGTATCATTCATAGCTTTATAGAGCTGGATATTGGAGCTCATGATATTTTATATATATTGTGTCTTGAGGTTTTATGTGTAATGTAGTAAAGTCTTAAAAAAACATTTGTAGGATCTGTTTTGCCTTAAAATGCCCTGCAGCTACTTCATAAGCCTGATGGTGTTCTGAAAAAATAAGAAGAAATGTTCTTAGGGCCATTATATTTAATATGATTTAGTAACAGTTCTGCGTAATAACTTTCTAGGAATCAGCTTTTAGAGGCATTAAACATTTCCAACCCCATGAACCTGTCACCACTGCTGTGAACAGTAGTAGCTCCATATGTTTCTCTAGAACCAGGAAACATCAAACCCATCTTTAAGCAGGTACCTCACATATCTATACTTACTTAATCATAGCAAAGGGTACGAGCATACAGATAACTATAACAATCAGTGTGAATCACAGGTTTCATCACAATTCCATCTGAGATTATTACACAATGTTACATAATGTTTTGGTTTCTGGCTTCTAAGTGTTACTGCTAATGTCTAAATCCCATGTAAAAATGACAATATTCATCACAAACTTTGATTTTATGACCACAGCCAACAAACATTTCATCTTTATACTGGTAAAACAGGTGAATTTTTATCTTTTCTGGACAATTCCAGAATGTTCTCGAAAGTTCTGGAAAATTCTGAACAATTCTAGAAACTTCTGAATTTTCTAGAACTTTTTGGAATCTTTTAGAACTTTCGAGAACGTTCTGGAATTGTCCAGAAAAGATAAGAATTCTGAAAATTCTTGAAACTTCTGAACAGTTCTCACAGTTCCAAAATATACTGGAAGTCTACAGATACATCTTAAAATGTCATTGTCCTGAGCACAGAAGCAAAGATTTTCTTATTTATTTTAGACATGAGGGATTGGGAAAACACAGTTTGTACCCAGCAACAATAAATAGAGTAACACACAGTAACAAATAGAGAACACACACTGATTTGTATGTCCCATGGCTACATACTTTGGTTGATGCATCAATACAGGTTCATTGTTACGCCCCTATGAAGAACTGTATCAGCATTGGCAAAATCCTACTCAAACTGTGAAGCAAGTGTATTTCCTCTAAAGTCGCAAGGAAAGTGAACATGCTTTGCTCCAAATCTGCAAGAGACTGCACTTAGTAGGACACAGCCATCTCTGGAGCTGAAGGAGCAGAACCTTGCACCAGTTTTGTAACCACAACAGCCCCTTTGTGAAATGGTTGCAAGCTGTACATGTTTTTTTTCCCCCCCTCAGCATTGCTGGCACAGCCACTGTCAGCCTGCTCTGTGCGACTGTGCTATTTGCCCAACTAATTTGCAACACCCAAAAGGAACAAAGACAGACATGATTCTCTCTCTCACACACACACATACTCTCTTCCCCCCATGCACCTTACTCTCCGTCTCCTCATTTTTCATGTGCACGGGCTTATCTGCGGCCTGCATCTCAACCCATTTCCCAGGTCGTCTTGGCAACGGAGGGCGCAGCACAAAATGATAGCGGCTCCGTGCACTTAACCTGAGAGCCTCTTTATCGCCCAATCTCTGGGAGGCTTTCTGAAACGGCGCTACAAAAAGCACACAAAGACACAGCTTTTTAGCCTACAAACACGCCTGTCACAACACACGCGTCAGAGATTTCCATTTTTAATGCTGTTTTAAGTCATTTTTAGCCTAACTGAGCTTATTTTTAATGGGATTGAAACCATGTCAGTCAAGGCCACATTGTATTTTGAGACCTTAAGGTAGGTTCAGGGTTCAGAGGTTGTACCCTTAGTCGGGGATGAAACACACCTGGCGAGATCATTAGACTGTGCAAGGAATCCCCTCACTGATTAAAATCCCATCTAAATGTTTTAGCTAAATATGCACAATGGTAGTGGCTTCCCTTTTCCAACCTGGATGATAACGAGGCTCTTCAAGATATGTAGTCTATAAGCGTCTTGTTTGGTTTGAAAAGCCCTGTGGAAAAGCAGGAAACGGAGACAATGGAATCAAAATACAAGCAGTAATGAACTCTCTCACTTTCTGTTAGTGCTAATTTTAAATACATGTTTTTGGCTACCAAAGAGAATATTTGCATCATTAGCCCCTATAAACTCAAGCATAATGGAGAAGAATGCCTTAGTGAGTTTCTATGTTTAAAAGTAAGAGAGAGAGCAAGACAAAGAATGAAAGAGAGCGAGAGCTGCAGACTTGTCTAATAGGCATTTATGTAATGGTCTGAAATGGCTGTTTATAGCAGTGGAAGCCGCAGTGCTCGCTGGGCGCGCTCAGTCCTGGTGTGTGGAGATGAGGGGGTGGATAAGGCGAGGGAGCGATAAAAGCAGCCCTTTGCCTGTGCTTTGAGGGTTTTTTTTGCGTGTATTTCACGTTTCCAAATCACGAACACAAGTACAAATGCATCACGTCTTTGAAGAGAACAACATGACCACAGCACCGCAGCACAAAGTCATCAACACAACCTGATTTTTTTCTTTCACATTCTTCTTTCCTTTTTAACTCTTAGGGCTGCTAGTGGCGGTCAAATGCTGCGTTTAACCGTTAGGCTTGATGTATCTCTTGAAATGTCACTTGTAGAGTGAGCCTTTAGTTGAAAGACATGGATGTAAGGGTCTCAGTGTGGTCCAGCTATGTTTTTGGAATGTGGACCAGTCGTCGAGAGCAAAAAGCTGTTCCTAAATGCTAAAAGTAGCCAGTTAGGTAGGGGTTAGCTGTCGCGTGAATAGGAAAGGTAGAAGAGTGAGATATGGGTGTCACCATATTGGACATGCAGCTCCCCAGGTTTGTTGCAAACTTGAGCAGTCATCTGGATAATCAAGCTCTGGCATATAATTCGTCGTACAACCCAACGAATGTATTTTTAGCCGAACGTACACACAATCTCTCTCATCTGGAAGATGTTTCTTCTGAGAGCTGTTGACTGTCAGAGAGTCTCTTCTCCACCCTGTCTTTCTCCTCGGTTCTGCTTGTTGGCTTTGAAGCAGGTGCAATGTGAAATGTTGGTTCATCTTAATGCACAAACCACAAAGATGAAAGGAGGCTTATTGAGCTGGGTGCAGAAGCAGAGGCCTCCTCCTCAGCCTACACACTCTAAGCACGCTGCAGCACAAACATGGCATGAAAGAGCGGTCAACAAGGGCACAGGGCACGTTTTCACTAAGGCTTCACAGTATCATATACAGCCAACACGATTGTCTTTTTAGATTTGCAGCTTCATTTAGGACCCACAAGGCTGATGTGGCTAACAGCCATTAACATTGTGCAAACTTCATGCCTGAATCGTCATGCACTTGCATCAAGAGATGTCAAATAGACTCACTTATGTGGTTTGATATTAGATAACAATGTTATCTATAAAAAAAAGAAAAAAGAAAGAACAGGCCAAATTCAGGCTGCTAGCTTCTAGATAGCTGTTAGCACTGTTTTAGCTAATACCGCAGTTAGCATCTTAACCTAGTGCATTATTTCAGACATATGGCAAAACAAAACAGCAAAATATAGCTTTTAAGTTTACTTTTTACATTTTATGACAATTTGCACATCATATTATGTGAAAAATAAGCTACTAAAGACTAAGGATACATAAGAAATATTCACAAAACTGTGATAAACACATTTTTAAAAAATGGCACTTTGCTTTGCAGTGCAGCCCCACTGGTGTAATGACACATAAGTTGTTAAGAGAATCGCAAAAGTCGGCCCCGTGCGGCTGTTGGCCATCGACGGCTGAGCTTTCTCACACCCACACGCTCGCACTGCTATGTACACACATACTCACATGCATCACACACATGCAGACGTTTTGCTCTCATGAACACTTATCCTCCACTTTTTTGTTCCTGGGCACAGTCCATGGTGATGTCAGACGAATGGAATTTGCATTAAAAATCGAAATCTTGACAAGCCACAGGACGTGTACAGTGAGACATTGTGCGTACTGGGGTGGCCTTGTGCCTTTCCAAGCCTTGTCATTCCATATGGCATGGACATATTCATTGTTCGTTCATACATTTGCAATACACATGCTTTGAAACATGGTGATCGTCTTAGTTGAGGTGGTGTTACAAAGCTCAAATCATCCTTATCCTGCTGTGATCTTGGGTTTCTCAATATGTGACTGCAGTGCATGCCTTTCAACACTAATGTGGTATCTTTGTGTCCATTTTTATGTGCGCAGGTAGCGGACCAATTCAGCTGTGGCAGTTTTTACTGGAGCTGCTTACCGACAAATCTTGCCAGACGTTTATCAGCTGGACAGGAGACGGCTGGGAGTTCAAACTCTCCGACCCCGATGAGGTGAGAGGTCATAGGGCTAGCGCCCAGTACTGTGTTCGTGAAGGCTAGATGGGGGGTCAGACCGCAGAAAAAGACATACACCCACACTGACAATGGAGGTTTTGTTTGCTTAAGGATCCAGACACAGATTAAATGCAGAACTAGACAAAATTGGGGCTTTCAGTGAAGACCATTACCAGTGTAATTTGGTATGAAACCACTTTGCATTTAGAAGATTGCATATGTATTCAATTAGTCCTTGTTAATGAATTTGGAACAACTGGAAGGGGGGAAATAATCATTTGCACATGCTGTGTTAAGTTAATATGATTATACTGTGAACATGTCGTCACAACTGGGACAAAACCGTATTTCCACAGTGGAAACATTGGTCCATCCATTGTCAGTACGACTTAATACAAGTGTATGAATAACCTCATGTGTGCAAAAGGTGTTAGCTACTGTACTGTTGCTGCATTATTCATGCATTATTAACGTACCTCTCTGTATCGCAGGTGGCCCGAAGGTGGGGCAAGAGAAAGAACAAGCCCAAGATGAACTACGAAAAGCTGAGCCGGGGCCTACGCTACTACTACGACAAAAACATCATTCACAAGACGTCTGGCAAGCGCTACGTGTATCGTTTCGTATGCGACTTGAAAAGCCTGCTGGGCTACACGCCCGAAGAGCTGCACGCCATGCTGGACGTCAAACCCGACACAGACGAGTGAAAAAACGAGTGGAACCAGAGGGCACAAGAGACTTTTTTTGTTCAATTCCTCAGCCACCCTGGTAACCATGGGTGTTCACTTTGGGTCCAGTCACATCCTGTCTTAATACGTAGTCATGATCCGTTTTTATTTTTAGTTTGTTTGTTTGTTTTTTTGTATTTGAGCAGACTGATTTGTCTGCAGCTGCCGCAAAAAAAAAGGAAGCGTTCCACAACAACAAAAAACGAAACGTTTACCAAAGTTCCTTAAGTCTGTAGTGGGAACGTGTAACGTATCCATACGCAGCTCAGATCAAGAAAAGAAAAATGGGAGTTGAGTAAAGCTGCCATTTTTGTTTTTGACCCAGCAGCGCAGACGACAAAATGCTAGAGAAGGGGAGGGGACCGGGAAAGAATGAAGGACTCGTTCCTGAAATGGACATCGTATGAATGGAAAGTTCCTGTTATAAAATAAGTGTTGCCAAAATTAGAGAAAAAGGAACTTCACAGAAATATCTACTATTAAGTAACTCACTGTCACTGTCCCTCCTTTGCATAAGGCACGGGCAGAGTTCTCAGATGGACCGCAAGAATGAGAGGAAAAAAAAAAGTATTTTATTTTTTTATTTCTTTCTTTTTTTTTCTTCTGATACGTGTTTGTGCCAGTATTATTTCTTGAGTTTTAATGGCTCATATGTGTAAGATGAAGGGTTGATAATGCCAAATCGATTCAGCTCCCACCCCCCACCCCCTCCAACCCTACTTTGTCACTGTCAAAGATTGTTTTTTTTTTTTTTCATCACTTCCAACTGAAAAATCTCTGACTCGGTCAGCAGATGATACTGTTTTTTTAACTCATGCAGTTCAGTTAGAAGAAGGGCTGCTTCATACTCAAACCGAGAATGGGTGACAGACACAACCGAAAGTAGCCGTTTTCTGTTCAACGGTGGCAGGTTGTGAACGCACCCCGCCTTCGGCTTATGAGCAGAAGTGTTTCGGTTTTGCGACACAGGCAGCTCTTGAGCAGTGCCCGACTCACAGCCCTTTTGCTCTTACATTTGGACAAAGGACTTCAAGCATCTCTTGCCTTAGTTTAGCTCTGTCTTGACACTTCCGTCACTTACTTTTGACTCTCTTGTTTTTGTTTTTTTTGGTTTTTTTTTGCAAGACTTTGCTTGCAACAGCAGAAGTAAGAAAAGCACGTCTATAGTCTCACCGCCTTATCACCGCTCGAGCGGGGAGAGTCTAGCACATTGGAAAGTCATTTAACTGGGGGGATTGTCCCGCTTTTTTTAGGAGAGCTTTTGTTATGTCTGAAATCGTAAAATACGTCTGCTTTCATTTGGATAAAAGGCTAGTGACCACATGTAGGATGGCCACTAGTGCACTTTTGTCTGGCTTAAATAGCAGAGAATAACTGCTGGAATCAGGTTTGTTCAATATACTCGGAGGAACCGAGCAAAGGAAAGTTTGGGTTGAATAAACCAGAGTTGAATTTGAATGGCTCAAGAAAGTAGGGATGTAATGAGTGGCTTTTGACTGTTTTCGGCGTTACGTTAAAGAATGGTATGATTTCTGTTGTATTTGCTTCGGATGCATTTAGTACATGATGTGCAAGACCTGGAGTCGTGAAGACTGTACTTTACGTACAGAAATGGCATTGCTTTCAGTTGTTGGTCAGTTGTCGTCTTCATGATACAGCAGGAAGCAGTTTCAGGAGAACCGGGTTTTGTTTTTCAGCCATGGGTCGTGTTGCTGTGTGGGAAGAGCTCAGTACACAGGGGCCTTGTGGGAAAAGCCAAAGTCAAGAAGTATCATCTAGGAAAAGAAAAAAGCAAATGTTATTGTTTACACCGATGGAACTCTAGCCATCTTTCGGAGCTGTCTATTTGTACAGATCGCGTTTCATAATTCTGTATTTAAAGATCTAGATTGAACAAATAAGCCACGGTCAAAGCAGAAACAACACAAGCTCTTGTGAGGTCCCGGAGCAAGCAAGCTCCTAAGCTCCTCCAATCGCCATTGGATAGAAGGAACATCCATTAGCTTCATCCCTTTTGTCCGTTAGCTCTCAACTCAACCGAGTGACAGCTTGGGGCGAGGGCACCGGCCATGTACCTGGAGTCGATGAAGTGTCTTTTAGGAATGATAACGGATCATGAAAAGAAAGAGGGTGTGGAAGTACGTTTTATTGTGGTTGTTCCACCCGAAAGAGGTTATATGCGGTAACGAATACACTCGTACTCATATCATCAAGTCTTCTTTTTCTCTCCGTGAGCAAATATCTTCATCATCAAGCCGAACCTTTGTTATACGAATGAGTGACGAACGTGTGTATCGAGAGCAACTATTGTGATTCACAGTGAGCGAGGGCATATCACGAAACCATTAATGAGGAAACCTTGTTTTCTTTCCAGTTCTTCTTCTTTTTTTTTTGTACAATTTATAGTGTTTCTGTATTATTATTATTATTTTTTTTTTTTGGTTAAATGAGAATTTTAATGTATTTAGTTCACAAACATTTGAATATTTTTCAATAATTTATATTTTATAAACTTTGAAATATGAGATGCAGACAGCTGGTGCTTTCATGGGAAAACTGAGGTAGCGCAGGACCAAATGTAGCGAGTTTCCTTTTTTTTTTCCTTCTTTTTTATACAGAACAAAAAAAAAGTTGATATGAAATTTAAAGACCTGTCTGCTTATACAGTTATATAAAGAAAAGGCTGATGCTGGCCCATCATTAAGTTCTGCTGGAGAGTTTTATAAATGGTAGCTTCTATTTCTTATTGTACTTCAAATTGTTACGTTATAAAATGTACGTGAAAAAGAAAATTGCCTGTGTCTTTCATTTTTTTGCATCAGTCGTTCGAGCCTGCTAATGCACAGAAAGAAAAACAAGCCATGCACATATATGTGACTTGCAAACACACATGCATACAAGCACGCACTGTGCATAGCGCAAAAACAAAAATGTTCAAACAGCTTGAATTATGCTTACACATGCAATTTGTCACCTTCGAGTGTAGGCTCTGCAGACTCTGTGGCAGATCTGTGGTCGAGTTTATTATAAACCATAGTTTAAATGAGACACGGGTGTCTTTCATTGCTAATCATCACCCACAACACAGCCTGCCAGCTATATTTAGTCATTAAATATTCAAAACATGTTTGGTCTCTATGGAGGAGGGCTCACTGTCAATTTCAGCCGACGTCTTCTTAGTAACATTGTTCCTTGACATTTAAAGTCAGTGGCATAGTTGCAGAGCAATTACTTTGGAGGGAAGCCTCTCAAAAGGAGAATTAAACTAGTCTTGGACTTTTGGACTTTTGGACTCAAAACACTAGATTCTGGTCCACTGGTGAAAGGAACCAATGGTCAACTTAATATTTTATGCACTATCCAAAACCTCTACAACACCCTGCAAATGCCCCTTCACCCCTGCTGGATGCGAAAATGTTATAGGCCGAAACTACCACAAAACAAAGGCATAAAAACACATTTTCAGATGCTTTAAACTCTAAGGACCTGTGGTTCTCTTTACCACCTCTATAGTTTCCATGTTTCCAGATTCCATATGTGTATCTAGAACACATATAGTCAGTTCTAAATGACTATATGATTTTTTTCCTTTGCGAAAAGATTGAAATTCCCCTATCAGTAAAAGTAAAGATAATGTCATCAAGTGATGCTCGTTCTCACACATCTCCAACAATGAAGATATGTTTACACTTTTTTTCATTCTTCACAATTCCAAAAATGACTACATTAGCCATAACATTAAATCTGCCATCTGACTAATAGTTCCCCACCATGCCATCAAAACAGCTCTGCTTGTGGTGCACTGTATGTTCTGACACCTTTCTATCAGAGTCAGCATTCACTTCTTCAGATCTTTGTTTTATAGTGGAATGGATCACATGCACATTAGTGAGCCTTGGGCACCCATGATCGTGTTGACAGTTCACAGATTGTGCTTTCCTAGACCATTTTGGTCTGGTAACATCCCACAAGACCTGTTGTTTTGGAGATGCTCTGTCGTCTAGCCATCACAATTTGGTCCTTTACTCAGATCCTTATGCTCATTTTTCCTGCTTCTAGCACATCGGCTTCAAGAACTGAATGTTCACCTGCTGTCTAACCCTTGACAGGTGCCACTTTAATGATCATCCATGTTTTTCACTCCACCTCAGTGGTTTTAATGTGGCTGATTTTCTTCATAGCTGTACAGAACATAATGATCACTGACCTTATTCACTTGTTACTTATTGAGTCAGCACAGATGGCAGAGCGATTAGGTGGATGGTACGGTGGTGAGAAAAACAGGTCAGAAACGGATTTGTTCAGTATGTAAGTTCCTTTGAAATCTTCTACCTATCTATCTATGTATCTATGTATCTATGTATCTATCTATCTATCTATCTATCTATCTATCTATCTATCTATCTATCTATCTATCTATCTATCTATCTATCTGTCTTCTTAGCTGCTTTAATTTTACTAAACAATAGTTTAACATAAGATTACTTTGTGGCAGGTTGCCTTCAATCATTGAGGTAGCTGGCAAGCTGTAATTCAATTGAAAGATAGCAAGCACATAGTAAAATCTCTCAGCACTGTCAGGACAGCCGTTGTTTGAGCAGAAGAGCAGGGCACATGTTTTTGTAGGGTTCTAGCAACCTGATTAAATTAATGGATTGCTGCCATGCTGCTAATCTTTATCCATAAAGTCTCATACATCATTTCAATGGTTGCTGGCCTACTGTGAGAGTAGTGAGGGGATATGCAAACTTGGGTTCTGGAGATCTTTACAAAATGTATGATTAGCTTTTATCTTCTAACATACATGAAAATGCATCTTCCTGTTTTAATTTGGGGGCTTTTTGTATATGGAGTTGACACATTTTCTGTGTGTGCTTTTGCCAAAGACATAGACATCAGGTGTAATGGACATGCTAAATTGCCCCTAGCTGTCCTGCCTGTCCAGGGTGTTTATCGCAATTTATCAATGCTGTTATAGACTCTAGCACACACCCCCTACCACCCCACCCCTGGGCAGTGGTAGTGTAGTTAGTCTAGATGGATCACAGGGTCAAGTCTTGGCTCAGGTACCACCAAGGAGCCCTTGAGGAAGGTACCATCCTGATAGAATGTTTCCTGGGCACTGCTGATAGCTGTTCCACATGTGGATGGGTTAAATACAGGTCACTTTTCATTGTGGTGCACTTTGTGTGATGGGGTGTGTTCACAATGACAAATCACTTTCACATTCCTGTGTTTGGGAGAGGGCTTTCTGTATGTGAGAGCTACCATGTTACCTTATTTTATTTCTCAAATGACATCAATCCCACCCACATATCAAATCCCTGCACAGCCATTGGATAAGAACAGTTGAAAGTGCATACTTTCTCTTTAAAGGGGCATTCCAGTCCAAAGCTGTGCCATTTATTGGGTTGTGCAATATTCAGTACTGCAATAACTAGCATACATGCAAATACATCATGTAACCTTTGGGAATTCCTGTGGTGTCAGCCAATCCTACCTGCTAATAAACACAACCACTCTTGCATTAGTGTTACATCATAAAGTTTTAAAAAAAAATCACTATAAAAATAGCATTCAGTGCAGAATACCCTTTGTCTTTCAGCAGAAAAGACCATAGCTCTTAGCTAGTCCTGCTCATCTGACCAGCTTTTTTTTTCTCTAATCCTTTTCCATTCTTTCCATTGTAATGATGGTAGGCAGCTGTTACCACAGCTGTACAGCTGCAATACAAGCTGTTCTTAGCTATTACAAATATACTGTAGGTTTCTTATGTTCGTTAGGTAACAAAACAAAAACTCCACCCCAAAGAGGTGGCAATTCCTCAGAGGTTCCTTACCTTCAAGAAGCTTTTCCTACTACATCTTGGTTGGTAAACTAGTAGATGCTGGTGAACTATTTTCAGCAAATACGCTAAATTTAACAAGGTTTTTTTGGGATAGAAGTATTTATGTAATTAGCCTTTAGAAAACTATCACTGTGAAAATGGAAAAGGCCTCCTTAAATACAGTAACAAAGCATCATCTCCATCCAGGCTCTAGCACACTTCCTCACCCTACTCATCTTCAGCTCCGCCCCTTTTCTCTCTCATTGTTTTCACCTGTGTCCTCTTTGTTTTTAGTTTGACATTTTAATTTTTTCTTCTTTTTAATAAAAAGGCATTAAATACAGATGTCATGACTGAAGAGTGCTGTAAAGTGTGAAGTCCCTTTGCCTTGTGTAAACAATTCAAATGGACCAATACTAAGGGTCCGAACGATTCCATAAATGTGCATTAAATGTAAGAGCATTTCATTCTCCCGCTGTAAATGTTCCACTTCGAAAATGTGAGGTTTTCTAAAGACATGGGACTAAGCGCTGCTCTACACTGTTCAGTGCTATGGTTATCTAAGAGAGATAGTGAAGAACCCTAGTCCAGAACCATCCTGAGTCTGTCCCCAGAATCTGGCCAGAGGCAGAGGACAGGACCTAAGGGCCAACCCCTGATGGTTTGCGGCCCTCGTTAACGACCATGTCACCCTGACGATCCCTGATGATGTCAGTGCTCTAAAACAGGCACACTGAGCCCATTCATATGTTCATAGCCCCAGGCTCCAATAAATTCCTCATGTCTAAATAAAAACACAAGGACTATCTTCTCACTGTAGCTTCTCTTTCTCTTTCTCTCTTGTTCTCTCTCTCGCAGCACTGCAGCTGGCTGACCAATATGCTGCTTTCCCTCTAAAGCAAGAGGCCAAAAATCAGTGACGTTTGTAACGAAGTGCAGGGCTGATTTGAATCAGTGAGCTCATCTGTGGCTTATAAATCCACTTGCGTAAGTAAATATACTGGCTAAAGTTAGGTTGCTACAGATGTTAGCAGACCGTGGTGTTTTCCTAGTATTCTGCAACTTTTAACACACACACACACACACACACACACACACACACACACACACCTCTTACACACCTTAAATAAGTTTCCATATCAATCTTTCACATCATGGCATTTGACCTGCAAAGAAATACACAGATGAGCCATAACATTAACACCACTGACAGGTAACACGAATAAAATATTAATTTCTTGTATTTAATTTTCTTTTAAAAGTCACTTATCAGTTTTATGTTTATTATGTTACATTTAGCTGCATTTCTTGTATGAAAGATGCTAAACAAATAAAGAGTATTATTATAATTATTATTACAATGACATCTGTCAAGGGGGTCACTTTATGGGATGTCTCAGGTTTGCAGTAGTTAGTACCTACCAAAAGTGAATTGTTGACAGCTTCATGGGCACCCAAAGCTCACTGATGCATGTGGGGAGTGAAGACTAGCCTGTCTGATCAGATTCCAAAAAAGAGCTACTAGGGTTTTTTAAAAGTGAACACTGACTCTGATACAAAGGTGTCAGAACACAAAGCATCACTGTCAGAGCTTAATATTAGGCAGGTAGTGTTAATGTTATGGTTGATAAATGTAAATGTTTTAATTATCATTAGTATATTATGCATTATATTAAATGTATGTAAAGTTCTAGAATAGATAAATGTCTACATAAAAAAAGAAAAATGTTCTTGTGTCAAAAATTGGTTCCCATTGGTTGTGAAGATTTCACACAATAACCAGCATATCATAAAAAAGATGAAGGAGCTTGCTAGTTCTTTGGCAACAGCACTTGAATGGAAAAAAAACTTCAGAGGAATAGCAAAGACCTTAAGATTCAGTTGGTTCAATGATATATGACTGGTAAGCTCATGGAACTCCAGCTAACTGACCTATGTAGTTGTTCCATGCAGAGGTCCTCTCAGACTAATGATAAGGAAGGTAGAAGAGAAGCCAGCCATCATTTGAAACGAGTTGCAGGATGACCTGAAACAATAAACACATATTCAACACCCCACATGATGCTCCTCTGCTAAAGTAGAAGCAAAAAGATGTGTGTAGAATTAGCCATATCTTCTGTCCAGGTAAAAGTTATATAAGAAAACCATCTTACATAGCTTGGTGATAGAGGTCAAGCACCATAGAAATGGCTTGGGCATGTCCTCCCGGTGGGCCAGAATTCAAAATCACAAATGTAACTACTAAGTTGGACACCACCTGGGAAAACGAAGCAAGGAACCCTGAAAACCATGAAAACTGTTGAAGCTAAACTTTTTAAATTACAGCATGCTTCCAGTAATGGGTTCATGTTCCGTGGGGAACTAGGAGTCATAAGATGAAGAAAAAATGCACCAATAATACATGACAAGATGACAAAGGCCCCAGATCATCCAATGCTAGTGATCATAGTTATGAGTGAGTGATTTATTATTTGTCATTGTGAACACACCACCACACAACACAGTGCACCACAATGAAATGTGACCTCTGCATTTTACCCATCTTACCTTGCTCACAGGTACCTCAGTGGCACCTCCCTAACCGTTACACCACCACTGCTTTTATATAGTGATCTTAGGCTCGTGTGCAGCTGCTTGGCCATGGGGACCCATTTCATGATGCTCCTAATGCACAGTTCTTTTGCTGATGTTGCTTCCAGAGGTTGTATGTTAGATGATTTTTACTGGTGATGATGAAATACTATTATGATATTTGGGCCATGATGCAATATTATTGCAATACTTTGACTTGAAAGAAGATGCATAAGAGTCTCCGGAGCCATCTTCCAGTTTATCAGAAAAGGCATACATAACAAAATAAAAGTACATTATCTACATGTTTTAAAATATAAAAATGTAATTCATAAATATTGAACCTTGGCACCTCTGTATTAATGTAATATTGTACTGATATTATTGTGATTGTATTGTGCACTATATTGATTTTTTCTCCCATCTGTAACACTGTAATCATTTATATATTATATAATAATATAATATAATAAATATGTATATGTGACATGATATTGCATTTAATGCTCTCCAATAGTTTTGCATGCTTTATTACACCTTTGTCTTGCTTATTAGATACATTGTATCTGAAGCTTGTCTGTAAGTTAAAGAGTTAAGCTGCTGTGAACGCCCAAACAGTAGAGTTATATGAGCTCAGTATACCTGCGGCTTTGTTGGTACCAACAGTCGGGGATTTCAAAGGGTAATTTACATATCTTGCTGAGGAAAGTTTCCATTGCATTTGGGTGCAGAAAAAGAACAACAGCAAAGAAAAAAATGTGCAAGAGCGCGAAGGCGTGTCACACCTGGTAACTTTAGATGCTGTTCTCTTTCTAGCACTCATACACACACACACACACACACACACACACACACACATATATGCAGAGATATACATATACAATCACATACCGATACACTCATGCAGAAATGCATACACATGCACACACACGCACACACACACACACACACACACACACACACACACACACACACACACACACACACACACACACACA
>JBBPDA010000021.1:21370925-21412101 GCA_037974385.1 Arnoldichthys spilopterus | reverse complement strand
ACCAAGATTAAACTTGAGCTCAAGCAAAACCTTTACATATTTTTTTTTTAATCAACTATTCTAGTTCAGCTATTCAACAAGTATCTGTAGGTTCCAATTACAGGGGGGCACTGAATCAGTGGACCCCCCAAAACTAAAGCTGGAAGGGCAAAATCCCCCAGTCCTAGCACAATTATTGAAGAACATCATAGTAGTGAAAATGCATTTAGCGGTTGGAAATTTTAGCTATGCACGGTCACTACAGCAACAAGAAACACTATTATGTGTGTATTTGACTCACTGGTTTTCCCCCCATTCAAACAGCTTTGTTGCAGTACTGCATGGGGTTTAGCTGAGTTTTTATTTAAGTAAGTATTTTTACTTAATAATAAATCACTTGAGTAGATTCAAATTATTCTTTTTAAGGATTACAAGAGAAGAAATATTACAACTTTGTCTGGAATATTTTTTTAATTACCCTGCTTGCTTTTGGAGTTTTTGTTGCCGCTGGTGGCTTCAGCCATCCTTGAAGCTGTCAAAGTTCAATGTCCCCTTTGTAGTCAAGATTGAGAAAATGCTGCAGCTGAACAAAGGGCCCATTACCTTTAAAAAATGTTCTTCCCACTTTTATTGGTTCTGTTTGTTGCTTGTTGGTCCCAGGAGTTGAGCCTTTTCCTTCCCCATATAATATGTTTGTACATGGGGGGTAGGTTTCCAAGGCTATAGTACTTGAACCTAGACTCAGGATAATTGTCTGTGATCTTGGACCTTTCTTGGATTTGGTATTTGCATTCAGACTTGTCTTGGTCATGGCTTTTGGTCTCTGCACTTTTTCTAATTGGCCTTTAACAGTGTTTCCACTAGTGACTTTAGAAATGCCCTAATGCCTAAATATCCCAATGTAATTAATACGTAGTTTAAGCAATTAAAAGACTGAAGAACTCTCAGAACTAGGAGAGCTTAAAGTTTTGAGTCACACTAGACATTTGCAGTTTGAGTCACTTTGCAACATGTATGTGACCAAGGCTGGTCCAGAAGATTGGTGATAAAAGAAAATGTCCTTCAGGTTGAAGAGGGACAACTTCACCATCAATGCAAAGTAAACAAAATTATGCCAGATCTTTATGTACTCATGAGATGATTTGTGTGTATCCTCGGTCAGCCAAGGAGCTAACAAGACCAATAGCAAACAAAATTTTGGGTTTGTTCAGTCCAGATATTTGCACTATAAAATCAATTGTTGGTGCAAATCCCATTGGAATGAATGTAATTTCTCACACAAAAGCCTTTAAGGGTTGCAAGTAACACCGTAATATAGGTCTAAATAATATTTTTACAGCAGAATGATTACATTTGTGGTATTCATCAAAGTGCCAGTGCAATCCAGCTCAGCAAAAACAGCAATATGTTATTTATAAGAATAACTGTAGACAAGCTTAATCACTTTAGAGAGGAATGATCTTACATAATGTAGCTCTTTAAGCTTCTTACCGAAGGTGCCCATTGTTTCAGCCAAAGCGGAATACAGAGAATACAGCTGGGCTAATCTAACACAGAAATCTGAATCTGAAAATTTCAGTAAAGATGAGCTATGGACGTTTGGCCTAAGGCTATAGTCTTAGAAAGGCCTAATGTAGTGAAGTCAATAGTTAGTAAGGGCTGGGGCTGTAGAAAGTATCCAACATTGTAGTCATAAAACCTGTTCTAGCTTATTTCCAGTTGACCTTTGACCTTTCGCGTTTACCAGACGTACTGTACTGTACTGTACTGAGAAAACTTTTATCTCCCTTCACTTAACCAAGTAACAAAGGTGATCAGCAAAAGTACTTTACAATGGCCTTTTACTCTCTCTGTTTTACAATGGAATGAAGTTGATGAGCCGTCATCTGCTCCACTCTTTTCTTTCAATTTCCTTCAAAAAAGAAGACAGCATCTCCTTCTCAACTGATGAGCACCATTAACGTTTTAAAAGGGTAGACTGCAGGTTTTTGATAGACATGATTCTGAACATGCACTTAGAAGTTCACCAAAAAGGTCCTTCACTTAGCATCAAGTAATTATTGTCACTTTTTATTATTATTATTATTATTATTATTATTATTATTATTATTTTATCATTATTATTATTATTATTTTGCAATTGCCTAGTTGAGTAATGAAATATTTACATTTGAATTCAAAATTTTAGTGCTTCTGGACAAACTGCATTTACATTTTTTTTTCACATCGAAAAGAAATTAATATGTCCGCTAAAGGAAAAAAATACAGATTTTTATACACATTTTAGGGCGTATGTTCTTTTTTAAATTTCAGTTCAACCTATTGGACAAAAACTAAGCATATAACGTCCACTAACTTTTGCATGTAAAAATTTCTGTGGAAGATTTTTTTATTTATTACCTTATTTTAACTCATGTCGTGACTAAGGGTGCCTACACTTTTGCATATGGCAGTATGTTTCATTAACATTCTGTATATGTCTAAAAAGTAAAAGATTTTTCTTTGTGTTCCCTTGTTGGCTCCAACTCTCCCTATGAACTGCAAGTAGGGGTCAAAGCGTCTAGTTTCTGTTCATATCTCACAGTCATTTCAGCTGACGCCATCACTGTGGGTGCCCACAGTTTACCATTTATAGCAAAAAAAAGGGTGACTGGCTTGAAATTCAAACACTGTCAGGTTCTTTAAAAAGAACAGGCTGCACCACTTGTGGCAAAAGGAAGATAAAGAATTGAAGAGAAAAAGTGCAGAGTCCCTTCTCCACAATGACCAATGGTGTTTTAATGATGTTTTGCATCTAAGAAGGACTTTTGCTTTCTGTTTGAAGTCACTGAGGATGCAATTTTATTCTATAGACAAGCAGCACCTGCTGGTGGTTTTCACATATTCATAGCATTACAAACTGTTATATTTTCTGGCCAAAGGTCAAGACAGAAGGTTTCATTTTCATCTTTTTCCATCTTTTCTTCAGTGTATTTTAGTCAGAAATGGTAAACATTCTATATTTTGTAACTGTATAAGAAAACATTGGTCAATGTCACAATCTTAAAGGCATAGAGGGGTTTTAAGAAGATTTTTTTTTCTTTTGGTGAATGAGGCCCATTGTCCTTTTAAAAGATCCACCTCTGATTCAGCAAAACAGCCCAGAATCATTTCCAACAGTTCCACCACCATGCTTCACAGTTGGTATGGGGTTCTTCTGCTCCTGCGTTAAAATAATTCTGTGTACATTATTACAAAAACGTAGTCCTTGCCTATATGCTCTATGGCAAACTGTAATCTTGCTCTAATGTTCTTTTTCAAGAAACCTCCCAAGCCAGTCTTGAACAAATTCATCTGAAATTTAACTGTAGATGGTTTTGCTTACAGTGGGTTTACAGTGATTTATTTTCAATAATTTAGAGACCTTTTTAAATCCCTTACCAAACCTTTATTTTCTGAGGGCTGCAAACACTTTTTTAGATGTGGCATGATGACACAACTCTTAATAAACAAAGAGAGTACCAAAACTTAGATGTAAGGTTAAAATTAGACAGGTTTTATACCTTTATTCAAGTGAAGGTCCATGTAAAAAAAATCACTGTAGCTTTCAGGGTAACCCAGAGCCTTAGTCATTAAAATCAGTGACCATAATACCCAGCATTACACAATTGCACAGAAAAGGTTGCATCCAAAAATACGAAATGTTTCTTTGAGGAGTGCACCATTGAACTCAGCACTTCATCAAGAACTGTGCCAACATGACCTCAGCTTCACACAGTTAATTCTGAACTTAGAGGTTTGACTTTTCCTGGAAGGATGAAAATGGTGTATTCAGTCTCAAATCAGTCTAAAAACATGAACTACCCAGTGCTCTGGGTTAGCCTGAGGTTATCCTGATGCAAGCAGAACCTCTGACAGCTCAGAGGCCTCCCAGATGTTAAATGTTTTTTTTCCTACTCGGAAGAAAAAAAGGAACATGGGAATTTTCTGAATTTGCGTGAATGTATCTCATGACCACAGATTTCAAAGGAGCAGAACAATGATCAATAATGATAAGAAAGCTACTGTGGCCTCTTAACAGCTGTATGATAAAAGAATTCATCAAATTACATTTTAAAGCATGTCATCTCTATTCTTCAGGCCTGACCTTACTAGTGGGTCATTCCAGGCAAACAATTAAAATATAGCAGTCATGGATGAGTTATCATTTATGAGAAAAAAACTTATTAGGAACATGTGGCAAAAAATCTAATATATATATATACACGCCTCCCACACACACACATTACAGTGGGCCTGGCAATCCCCATTAACTATTAAATATCTATAAATGTAATAAATGCCTCATTTTGCGAAGTTTCTTGGGAAGTGCATCAAGCCTTAGTTACCTAGAAGATGACACATAAGCTCAGTGGCCGCTGTGACCAGTTGGAAATCGTTTAAAAGCTGTCCACTCACTGCTTGCATGACTAAGCAGAGTGGGTGCATCATACAGCCAGTATGGCATGAGAAAGGCTGAGGTCATGAGCTGACAGCTCGGAGGACCACACTCACATAGCCAAACACTATATGAATACATGCACACCCACATACTACACATAATCATACAAACAAATGTACACACATGCAAAGACATTCAGATACATTTCTTTGCAGCATCTAGATTTGTGGCCTATATATATATTAACAAAACAAATAATAAAATAAAATAATTGTGTGCAATGAAGTGTTTTAATGTAAGTTGAAATTCCCACTGTTCTTTACATTGTGAGCAAACTTTGTGATAAACAGACCTATAGAAATAGTCCACAATCATTTAGAATTATATTTTATTACTTGCATTGAAAGTTGAAATGTGTGTCATCATTTTTATTTTCATAAAAAATGTCCAAAATGTTTTTATGTAAATGATTTAGATTCATTTCTATTTCTTCAGCAGTGAATTTTGATACAATGTATACGTCAGCTGGTATTTAAGTAAAAATAATAATAAAAAAACATATTAGAAACCACAATACAAGTTTTTGTACTGACAGTGATGATTTAAGATATACCAAAAATATGTTATATATTATTATATATTAAGTGTGTAGAATTGCCATAAGTCATTGAACATTAGAAATGCTAATAATGATATGCCTAATATTTATTATGTTTTTATGTGTAGCTATCTATTGGTAATAATGTTTCCTATAAGTACATTGTCAGAAAAGAGGGTGGTATACAGATACATTTTTGTTCAGGTACAAACAATATTTGTGTATAATCAAAAGTCCAAAAATGGGCCTTTGGTCAAACTCTATTCCCAGGGAACTACTGCAGTGGAATATAGTATAATGGAATTTTCCCTTACTTACCAAAGGTTTACACTTAATGCCACCACCCCATAGACTTGAGAGGTGTTACATATGTGCAAGCATGTATATGTAGCCTACTAAAATATACCAATCTGATCCTGAACCACTGATTCATCACCACCATTACTCTCATATCTGTATGCCAACACTTTCTGCAGAAAGAGAAAAGAAGAGAGACAGAAAGAGCATAAAAGTGTCTGGGATGGATTTTCAGGCATGCCCAGCTCCGGCAGAGTACACAGCAGCTCGGGAGTGACTCAAGGATGATAGGAACCAGAAGGGTAAGGGCACTATGCCAGTCAGGTACCACCCCACTGAGTCAATGAAATGCTTAGAGACACACAGTAAAAACAAGGATATGCTGCATAATAGCTAAAACTTGTGTGTGTGCATGTGTGGTGGATTGGGCCAGGGGGTTTGTTCGCATGCAGCTGTGAAGGCCAAAACCATTCTGGAGTAGAAAATTTCCCATCCACCGGTCCAGTCACATATGGATATTGAGTTAACACTGATGAACAAACAGCACAGCACCTCAAGTGCATGCTTGAACAATTTGCTTTTGCCGAATGTCTTATCCTTTATCCTTCTTTAAAAATGGCCAATAGCCATGTGGTAGCTCCTGGAAAGGGTCTCTGAGGGGTTTTTGGCCTGGGTGGCCCACAGCAGTTCCAAAATGAAGGGAACACAGTGAAAGTAACCCTGCCATCAGAAACTAGCCAGACTGTTAACTTTATCAGTACAATAAGGAGCCTGGAGATTAGCATTATCACCAACAGCCTTTAGCAACACACTGGTTGCGTAATACTGAGTGAGGCTAAATGCCTGAGGTGTTATTACTGGCAATGGAACCAATAGCTGAAATGAAGAAGGCTGCACCACAGAAGAATGAATTACCACTGAGTATTTTTTGCATAAGCAAAGTGCATCTTTTACTAATGTCTTTCTGTATCGACAGTCTTAAAAATGTCGGTTCCTTAACACTTCTTGGTATTGAATGGTTCTGAAAGGCAGATCCTTTATAGTATGTTGAGGATTTTCTGAACTGTGAAAGAGTTCTTCACTCTTGCACTTTCATTTATATAAAGAAGAAACATCTGAAAGGTGCTATAAGGGTGCATATTTTTGGTAAAACCCAAAAAAGGCCTTTTAATTAGCTGTTTAGTTGGATCAGACTGGGAGCTGGACAAAAATAACTAAGCACAGAAAGCTCCATGACCATGGTTGAAACCATTGATATAGAACATCCAAAGGCATTGTTCCAAAGTACACATTTTAGCACCAAAATCTGAAGATTTTGGTTGTAGCCAGCTAGCACCTTTTTGCTAAATAATTATAGATGCTAATCAGTTTGAATACAAAAGCAACATACAGTACAAATCATATACAATCATCCATCTCCACAGATCTTTAAATGAAGCATGAATTTGTACTGTAAAATACATATGTTAGATCACACCTTTTTCTTTTACAAGGACTTTACAGTGTACTCATGCCAGAATGGAACCATCAACTGAGCTCTGAAGAAGAACAGGGATGCTATCTATGCCCAATGACAGGCTTTCCTGGCTGGGATCCCCTTCTGATCGCCTCCCGGCCTGTTCCCACAGTATCCATGCTGCTGCTCTGTAGGGCTGAAACACAAGGGGTGGGGGAAGAGGGGTGGGAAAGGCAGGGGCTTGACATTCTCACATTCTGCTGTAGTTAGCGGCACACAGTCCAGATGTGTTTCTGAAAGAGTTGACCACCACAGGAGTTCATTCAGGACTACTACAGCACAGCAAGGCCAAGCCAAGAGCTGGCAGCGATCTAGATTAAATGTTGGCTCTGTAAACTTAGCATGTGAGCATTGATTAGCAGCTAGCTGTGGTTAGCAAAAGAACAAAGCCTGAAGAGGTGACATAGATGAAGCTGGAGATCAGCCTTCCAAATGCATGCATTAAGTGTTTTTGACATTGCTGAGGTGTACTGATGGGCCAGCTCAGGAACACATGAGTGATATTATTGAGAGCTTGCCAATGAAGAGTTGTTTTCAAAGAATTATCTTGTTTTTTTTTTTTATGAAATTATAGATCACAATCACATTTACGAGAATCAGAATCGCATGCCACTCTTCAGTTTATCTTGAACCTTGGCAAAACAGTGCCCATATCTCATCCAAACCACCATGTGACTTTCACCTGAAAGTGGAGTGCTAGCTTGTTAAATTATCTGCAAGTTTTTTTCTACATCCTATTTTTTAATACTAAAATTCAAACTTAATCTACATTTTCTCCTACACTCAAAATCTAAGGTACTTTGATCTAAAAAAAGAGAGAAAAGAGTTAGACAATCTGCAGACTTGCAAACCACAGCTCAAACTGCTGTGTTAGAACACCTTCGTTTCCTCTGCACCGCGAATAAGTGCAAGAGGAGTGGGTGGCGGCACTCAAGATAAGGACAGAGAGAGAGACAGAAGAAAAGAGACGTTTACTTCTAGGTCAATGACCCTGCAGACATTAGCAGCAGTGTACCCCTAGGTCATAAGCAAGGTCCACTTTTTCATTTGGGCCTGGCCTCTATGGCTGACCAGAGGAAACAGGCCTGATGATGGTGCTTCGCTTTCAGCACCTTCCCCATTTAGCTGCGATAGCACTTTCACAATCTCCACATGCAAAGTGGAACATCGACAGGAAACCACCTTTATCAGGAGAACAGAGATGCAACCTAGAAGACAAGTTGATATGTGTCTCACATCGTTGTGCTGGATGCAAATGAAAATAACATTTGCTGTAGAAGCAGAGGGCAAATAAGGAAAGATCTCTTGAAAAATCTTTCTCAAGTACTGTTATCTTGCTTAAGTTAGTTAGTTGAGGTGTTTTCATGACAGTTCTGCTTTTTCTTTTGCATGACTTTTACACTGGCTTTGCTTATAATAGATCACAGTACTGTCTTAGAACATTTCAGCGCTGTTGTGCTTGCTGTTTAAGTTACCATGCATGCTCACAACATGCAATGACATCAACATTTATTTTTACTGTTCAGCGAAAACCACACAAAGCAAAAGTTCACAAATGCCATAAATATCCAATACTCTTAAACATATAGATTCCTAGTTGGTTCTTGGACAACACCTTTGATTGCAATAGAACCTATACCACATGTGAAGGTTCTTCAGACATTAAATAGCTTCTTCACATTCACATCTTGTTTACACAATCTATTGTCTAAAAATAACATGGCCTTTTAGACACCTTTATTTTTAAGAGCGTTATACCACTTTATGACCTGTGTAAGTGTTTTCTCTCTGTCTTAAATCAGAAGCATATTTGTTCCTGACCTGGCCTGGCAGCAGCGGCATGAGAGCAAAGCTACAGCTCAACATTTGCAACCGAAAAACGATACTAATGCACGACCACAGACACTTCTCAGATAGTGCTAAATGAATTACAAGACTTTTTAACAACTTGTTTGCATCATATTTACATGTCTCATGCGTCAATGGAATTATAGGAAAGAATGTATTTCTTGTCAGTCCAGCAGAATGTTACTGATGTTTTGCATTTGCATTTAATTTGCACTGTAGACTATACCCCCTCAAGAAATGGGTGGAAAAGGCACACCAGTGCTCAGGTCTGGGATCTGGGCACTGCAGCTTAAATAGAAATAATGTTAATAATATTAATTTAAAAAAATTAAGAAATAAAAAAAAAAATAATAATTACATAATTATTTTAGAGTTTAACATCATATAGCTAAAACAAGGGTAAAGTTGTACGCGCCTCTAGTTCAAACTACATTACAAATTAAAAGTTGGCCTGCGGCGGAGTCTACCTATGTAGTCTCCTAAGTAATGCATGTCCATATGCCTTTGGATCATCACAAGTGTTAATAAAAGTGGTTTTTCACTTTCCAGTGTCACAATCCATGTGAACATGTCTACTCAGTGCAGTTAATATATTTATTGTTTTTTTTTTTTCTGAAAATGTCAGTCAGTAGCCTCGGTTTAAAATATCTACTATAATAAACAGTTTTAGTTACTGGGATTCAGATATAAGGCAGCATAATAGCTAATACCCAGTCTGCTAATGGTGACCATCCATTGTGAACCAGCTATGCATCTAAATATAAATGAACCAAATGTAAAAATAACTGGATGTTTTTGACATCAAATAAAAGGCTTATGTGGGTGTTGTGTAGCCTTATGAGTGTTGCTCTACAGTAAAGTGTTACTAAATAATGTTAAATAGGTTTAAGGCGGGTGAAGCAGGATGATGCAAACTTTCCTTTATGGGGGAGTTCATGGCATTTAATCAAAGCATTTATATTTATCATGTCTGTTATTATAAATGTATCAAGGCTGGCTAGACCTCTAGACTAATTTGCAACATCCAGCCAAATGTAGTGCTGTTGGCCACCTGCAGAATTTGCTTTTGTTCCTTCAGTTAAGGTCACTGACCCAGAATATACTCTATCAGCTCTTAAAGGGACATGTTATCTTTAACGTAGGAAATACATGTGATTCAGCCATTTATTGGATTAGAAAAATACATAAGTGGAAATGCCAATTTTGAGGTGTCTTCCAAGTGAACGTGCTCCAGACATTATGCCTATAGGAAGCATTTTTGCAGAAATCAAACAAATGCATTTATTCAGGCTCTGTGCTGCTTATCCCAACCACCACTGTAGCAGTTGCGTGAGCCTATGATAGCACTCATGAGGCAGAAGGCAGGGAAACACCCTGGACAGGTCAACAGTGCATCACGAGGCAGACACACAGACACTTTTACACACACAGTCACACCTCCATTTCACCTGACATAGTACATGTTTTTAAACTGTGGGAGGAAACTGGAGCTCAAAAACAAACAGACAATCAAACAAGAAACCCGAACTCTCACCAAAACCTGGTGGTTTCCACTCCTGCCTATAAATTATCTACACACGTCAAATCTGGTGAAATTTAGAAATTTAGGTTAAGAATCAATTTTATTATTACTAGACACTTAGTTGATCATGACTGGGTATACAAGTAACACCCACCATATGCTTAGTGTCTGTAAGCAAAGGTGAGTCATGGCTCACCACTTTGTGCCAAACTTCATGAGAGAATTGTAAGTCAGTTTAAAAAGAACATTTCTCAACACAAGATTACAAAGAATTGAGGTATTTCATCATCTACAGTACATAATATTGTAAAAAGGTTGCATCAAGAAATTCTGCTTGCAGAACTAAAACAATTAGTGTGATTAAAAGAAAATGTGCACACACCTCTGTCACAATTTTTTAAGTGTGTTGCTAACTAGTTACAAAGTTGCTCAGTTAAAACACTGGAAATCTTTAAACTTCTATCAGTTAAATAAAAGTTCAAGAAAATTAACAAATCACACATCTCTTGTTTTTACTGTATTTGATTAAAAAAAACAGCTTTTCTGGAAATAAGATTTATCATTCAAGTGATAACACAAAAAACTATTCTTACATTTGATCAAGCTACAAAAGAAAGAAAATGGGTTGGGATGGGCTGATAAAAATAGTAAAAGACAGCTGGTACACAAAACCTAAGGTGGTATTGAGCATAAGCATGTTAAGAAATAATAACAACAACAATTGCAAGTGTTATTGTGGAAGAACAAGCATATAAAGTGTTGGCACAACTGAAGGAACAGACTCTGGTGTAATTACTACCAAATGAAACGAGAAATGTCTTTTGAAAGACTTTTATACACATAGCATGTTGTGGAAAGAAAGTGGCCAACACTGGCGTGCCATGGGTCATTCCTCACCGTCCCACACATGCCACAGCAATGTGTGGGTCTGCAGCACCAACATCTGCTACCCATCGGGCACAATGAGTATGCAGGTGCAGAATGAGAAAACTCTGGACTTCTCATAAGAGAACCAGTCACAGGCCTCTAATGTCAATGACAGACTACAGGTTGAGTGCATATTAACCCTTACAAGTCTTCTTTTTGGCGATAACACATCCTTATATATCTATTACTCCTCATGTCTAGCACCTTGAAACAAATGAATCTGTTCTACATTTTGTATAAATACCACATAAATAAGTACAGAACATTTTATTTTGTATTGAATTTGAGGAAAAGTTGTGGTGAGTGTTTACAATCCTGCTTTTTAGTAAGAAGAGATGTTAGCTATTTTGCTAAGGTGAGTACAAATGGTTAAAAAGTACATACTAAAACCTGTAAAGGCCACATATGATTAATTACATATGCAATTATGTAAAACTTCAGTTGTAATTACACAATTACAGGCAAAAGAATTTATGGCAAAATAAAAAATAATATCTTCTTACTTCAAGGGTGCATTTTTCTTGCATTTCATTGTTTTCACTGAGGTCCACTTAAGACTTTTATGTGGGTTTTATGTACCAAAACCACTCATAATTCCGTCTTTATATGGCCATTTTCCAACTCCTCTTTATCCCTCACATTTAAGCAGGCTGTTTTTGTTACTGTGCTTTAAATAAAATTGAATGACCTCTGTTTTCATTGGCTGCAATGTCTTCAAAAAGCAGTCCAGCCTGAAACACTCCTTTTAACCTGAATACTCAGGGCTGGGGGGAAAATACAGGGGGAATGACATTTGGGACCACCCGAAACCCTCCACTTTTCTTTTGGAGGGGGGTCTCTGGAAAAGTAGCTTTAAGCAAAGAAACAAAAGTGCCCACAAAAAAAATTATTGCAAGGCGTGTTCTGGTGGAGTGATTAATCACACCCCACCCCATTCACTATTGAAAATTGAAAGTGTCATATATTGACAGTTTGGGGGAGGGAATGGGTTGTTTTGGAACTCAAACAATATTTTCGAAAAAAGTTTAGAAATTTGACATTTCAGGGACATTTATTTTAAAACTGATTTCAATGCTAAGAAATACACAAAGTAAAGCCTGAAGACCTATAAACAAAAAAGTCACATGTTGTTGTCTATGGACCACTGGTTCTTTGGTAAGTTGTAAGGATCACTGTTGCAACCAACTGCTTGTAATTGATGCAGATAATAATTTATTTACTATTTACTGGTTTTGCAGTTTTTCCTACTAAAGGCAGTTGTTTTTGCAAAGTGCGCTTCTTTTTTTTAAATTTTACAATGGACTCCACTTCTCATGGCGTTACATGCATAACTTCTATGTGACCATACACATTAGGGTGTTCATATTTTCACAGTCAAGAGAAAACCACTTATCTTTTTTTTTTTCAATTTTGATTTTTTCCCCCCCAAATTTGACATTGTTGGAAACTTCCATGATGAACAGACTAATAAAAATGCTCCAGAATCACTTGTTCTAAAATGTTCTTCTATTAAATTACATTAGAAGTAAAGATCAGCTTTGCCTTCTCCTGAAATGTTACTATTTGGGAGACACTTGCTTTTTCTTGGACACCAATAAAAATGACAGGACAAACTGCTGTGAAAATAGAATAACACTATAGAACCTTCACATCCATTCACTGAAAGATTCTTTAGGGAACCCAAAGTGGTTCCTCAACACTACCATCAGAACGCAAGAGTTGTAAATGTCACTGTGGTAGACACAAAGAGATGGAGAGGAAGAGAGAACGAGAGATAGAGAGACGAGCAAATGAAAGAGCGTCTAAAAAAACATGCCTCCCCCAGTTCAGGAAGGCATTAATGTGAAGCATCTGTGTGCGGCTGTGCTGGAGTGGATCTCTGTATTTTTAGCCACGGACGTGCTTCTCATTTACCTGCAGACACATAAAAACAATGATTTATTGATCGCAGCGTTTGGCTGCCTGCTCTAAAGCTGAATTAATCAGGTGTGATACACATGAGGCCAGTGGAGGAAGGGTGAGAGAGCCAGGGAGGGAAAGAGAGAGAGAGAGAGCAGACAGGGGAGGAGTAGTGGGACAAGTCAAATTGGAAACATATTCTCTCGACGTGTCCAATCTGGGATGAGCGCATCTTATCTCTAGCCGAGGGTGGGAGAGGATGACCCCCGCGGATCTTTCGGCTGGGAGACGGCCCGTTTGGCAGGTGCTGTAGCACTTTTGGCATGACTCTTAGGTCCACATCCCCTCCGCCTTCCACCCTCAACCCCCATTCCGTTCTCCCTCTTAAGGCTTTGATGTGTGGCAGCAGTGCTTTAGCCATGCTTTGTCACTAAGGTGCTATTTTTGTCCAGCTCTCAGGTGGGATTTGGTCCAGATGGGTCTCCCAATTAAGCCCCTATAGAGTCAGAGATTTCTTGCAGGTTGGGTTAACCCTTAGAAGACTAAAGTTATGTTGGTTTCCCTACAGCCTAATTCATGAAGTGATGGTACGTTTAGATGTTTGTAACAGTTAGGACCACTTTCCATTGGATGTTGGTGCTAATTATACAGGTGTTAATGTCTATTGCATTCCACTGGCATCACACACACCACAACGTTTTTATGAAAGAATGTCCACCAAACTGCAAAATAAATAATATAGAAATAATAAAGAGTTTGTTTCTGGGCTGCAAATAATATGAGTTCACAAGACGTTTGGTGGTAAGTTATTAGATTAAAAGTTCTATCATTAACCCTCTGGGGTTGATGGATGCACCCATGTGTCAAGTCAATGTTTTTTATTAATCTCATTCATAATTCACCATAGACATGTAGCTGCTGAATATGTGGGGTCTCAACTTTGTATTGCATGTAATCATGAGATCTCACATAACTCACAGTGGGAGATTACAGGCTAATAACAGTACTTTACACACACGTCATCTGTCTCTCACTGTGCACTATGTATATTTGTGTCTGTCTGCATTTTATGTAAAACCTACCAAGCAGCAATTAGAAAAAGCACTAAAGGCATCACCTGAAAAACTTTTCAGATTTCACTCGGACCAACACTGGCAACACACTGGGAAACCAAAAGAAATTCACAGCTGGTAAAGTTTAGTGACGGACAGATCTTCTACTCTTCTACTACTTCTAATAAATGATATTATATAATAAAAGTAAGAAATTTTAGTAAGAAATTCCATTAGTTTTGGGAACTTAAGCTCTGGTAAACCAAATTCAAATACCAAAATCCACATGAGTGAAAGAAAGTTTTTACAAGAGATTTGAAGAACTGTAAGAAGATACAAATGAGAAAATGCCCTCATAATATATAAAAACATTCATCAGTCATACACAAAAGTTTGGTCATCCCCAGTCAACAGTTCAAAATTAAATGTGGCATATTTAAGCAAACTGTTGTGCATTATTTCTATTAATTTGCTGAATTTAACATACTGAAAAATTGTATATTGAGTGTTTTAAATGTAATTTGTTTATTTTGAATTTTGTTTTAAGGGTATGGGGATATGTGATGTCTTCAGTGCCGCTTTTTGAGAACATTATGGTACCACTATATTCCATTACAATTATACACATTTTTCATGTTACTTCAGCAGTGTTTACTCACTGGGGAACTCCCAGGGTTTCAGAGAAGGAACTAGGACATGATTCTAGGAACTGAATATACTTTGTTACCTTTTTATTGAATTTTGTTCTTAATACACTCATGCTACATGTTGTCTTTAAAATATGCAAATGTTATATAGACACATTCATTTTAATTATAAAAGATAAAGGAAAGTTGTCTGGTCTGAATGTTTCCAGTTTTTTTTTTTCCCAGGCAAATACAACTTAGCAAGTTCCCCCATTGGTTAGGTCTTCAGGAGCTGAACAGAAAGCCTTAAACATTTGATTAAAGCCCAATGTAGTTAGGAAATGTAGAGGAATCACATTTAAAATTGGTGGGACAGTTTTGTTAAAAAAATAATTCCAGATATGTCACTGCTGAGTGCAAGACTGACCAGTGGGGGTTATTCTGTTGTTAGAAATGGAAGACAGCAGCTCTGTTAAGACCCAATGAACGAGTCACTGTTTACACAATAAAAAGTACGTTTAATCTGTTAATAAAACAAAACTTCAAATATTTAACTTATAATTGCCAAAAAGTGTGCATTGGCATTTGCATTAGATTAGCACTAACATACTATTAGCAATGCTGTAAGAACTTAGCATGTAATGAAATTAGCATGTTGTCAATATATGATCCAAATGGGAGCCTGGGAGTGTTCATAGTTCACTACAGTCGGTGACAATGACATATATTACACTAAAATGTATATTTAGTATAAAACATAGTACTAAGTGTAAATATACAGGACACAACAGTATAAGACATGAATGTGTAAGAATGTGGGTAGTTTTTATTATTTCGTTGCAAAATTTACATTTACATTAACATTCAGTTTACTTTCTCCATAAATAGAATGTAAAGTTTACTTACTAGCTTAGCTTAGAGTCTGCGTTTCTGACATTTTCACAGCATGCTTTTGAATTCGTTTTGCAGTTACTGAATAATAATTCTATAGATGAATACCCAAATAATAGTCCCGGGGTTCAAGGGGTTGACTGTGTGGGATTGAATGTGGCCTGGGTTTACAGGAAGTGTGCAGGATGCCCTCATAAGGCCTCCACTTCCCCTCAACTTTGAAGTGTGTAGAGCTTATGCATGAGGGGCACGATGCCATGCTATGATCTGAAGGATTTCCTCTTTCCTCAAGGACTCGTGTGAATATGCTCTTTTTATGAGAGAGAGAGAGAGAGAGAGAGAGAGAGAGAGTGAGAGAGAGAGAGAGAAAGTCGGTGAGAGAGAAGGAGAGTGAAAAATATGGGAGATGAACAGTGGACGGAGCATCTGCCAGGCATTGGCCAAACTCTGAGCAAAAAATCCGCCTGCAGAGAACCTGGTCTTGGTAGCTCCATAAATATTCACTTATCATTGTAACTTATATGAAAACCAGGAGGATATAAAACGAATCCGGCACCCTCAAATGCCTGTAAATCTAACTGAGTCCAGATAGCGGCCATTTACGTTCTGTAATACTGCACGATTTATGGCACAAGCAGCATATCTGTCTTCAGATTATTTCACAATAATTCCTTATGCGAAAATCCCTGAGCTGGCCTTAAGCAATACATGGCCAGGTCTGTGAGTTCCATACATGATGGAAAGTTTGAGCATTTTTTTTGCAGAGAACATTAGCCCTTAAGCCAAGTGTACCCTACATAATTTTAGCCCTGAATTTTCAAAACAGTCAATTTTTAAGGCTTGGTGTGAATTGGCCCAACTTTATTCCATGGGCCTGTGATTATGTATTATGGATATTGCAGTGGTGTGATTTTCCCAGTCTGCCACAATGTTTTCCAGCATGGCTAAAAGTCTTGCCAGTGGATTGTGTAATGTGAGCTACTCAGGCAAGTAACCAAAACAATAACAAAATCCATGAATGTCAAAGCTGCTTAACACCACTGCTAGGCTTAGAGTTATTTCTGAACTGTAAAACCATAGAAAAGTTAAGCTTGAGCTATATTTTCACTTGCAAAAATGTGTCAGTGCTGTCTAAATAATTTAAATTCATTAAAATAATAAGTTAATAGAATGTAAAACTATTTAAATTGACTTTTAACTTAATGTTTACTTGAAAATGAGATCTGCAGTAATGTAAAAAATTTACTAAAATATTTGAAAATAAGCAAACAAAAGAGGTGTAACATGTAGTGTGAGCATCATCTGCGGATGTTTGTGTATTGTGCAAACAACCCCACCAACAAATAAAAGGTCTCTTGTAATAAATGTGATGTAGTTTAAGCAGTGTAGTGATTCTGAGTCGAGTTGTGTCCTTTAGGTCATCAGTTCTCCAATTTTTTTGTAACTAAGACCTCTTTTTGCACCCACTTCTTTTCTCTCCTAACCAGGGCCTAATTGGTATCTACCAAAAGTGATACAAGGAAGGACAACTGGTGAATTAGCAACAGGACTCTGATAGAAAGGAGTCAGAACACACAGTGCACCAAAGTCAGAGCTGTTTCAGCAGCATGAGGGACCTACCCAGTGTTAGGCAGGTGGTGTAAATGTTGTAGTTGATCGCTGTGTGTTGTCTTGTCCTATTGTGCTATTGTACAATAGTGGTCTTGTGTTCTTTATGGTTTTCTTTCACCTGGTGACAATGACAACTACGTATCTTGACTTGACTCATGTAAAGAAGTAGAGAAATTCTGCTAAAAATGTAGTTTCTGATTATAAATGTATATAACATATTCTGATCATGTTTATCAGTAAAAGAGGAGATATTTATGATGATATGAGGCCAAATGACAATAAAACCTGTAGACTTCCAAGGGTTAACAGAAACTTTGCTGGAACGTGCAGGTGTGTGCATTCTGTTTCAGCATCCAAAATTATCACCCAGGCAAATTCACACTAGAGTGCACATTTGCATGGGGCATTTGTGCTCGTGACCAGAAAAAAAAAAAAAAAAAAAAACGAACTGGCAGGATGCCCAAGAATAACGGTCAGCTCAACTTATTTAATGCATCGAAAACAAGTGAGAAGTATCAGTTTCTGGTATCATAGACAGCCATGTAAACACATACACACCAAGACAACTTTTTGAAGGGTGTGTAGGCGTGAATGTGAAAGGACGTGTGGGTGGCATTTAAGAAACCACACACAGACATACACACACACACGAACAGTTGCTTTTCTCAGAGTGTCAAAGAACACACCACAAGATAAGCAAAGTGAAGATAAGTGAACGACTTACAGCGGTAAGAATATGGAATCCAATCAAAAACATAATTTTGATACATAAATCATATTCACAAACAAAAACCTTTTTACCATTTCGATGCTTTAGGTGTCTTTACGTCATGCATTGATAGAAATGGCCACTTTAGTAGAAACCCACCTTGGTGCATCATGAGAAAATGTAGCTCATCTGTGGATCATCCTTTAGCCCTTCATTTGTGCTAACATTCTGACCACATGGTTGCTCTAGATATGTGGATCAGTGGACCACCAGCCTAGCAGTGCCTCTTACATGTGTTGAACTTGTCCTTCTACTCAAATCACACAGGGTCTTCAGCAGTGTTGTGTTCCAAAAATGGCCAATGATTAATGGCTGACAAATAGTGCAGTAATAGATTGGCTGTAGTCTAGAGCTGTACACTGAGGTGGTGGTCCTACAAGGTAGGTGTTTCTAATAAAGTGCCCATTGAATGAATATACAAAGTGGGTGTTTCTAATAAACTGGCCAGTGTGTGGACGCACAAGGTGGGAGTTTCTAATAAACTGGCCAATGTGTGGAAGTACAACGTGTGTGATTCTAATAAACTGGTCAATGAGTGGAAGGACAAGGTTGGTGTTTCTAATAAAGTGGCCAGTGAGTAAACATGCGAGGAAGGTGATTCTAATAAACTGGCCAATGTTTAAAGGGCAAGGTAGGTGTTTCTAATAAACTGGCCAATGTTTGAAAGCACAAGATGGGGGGTTCTAATGATCTGACCAAATGCCTGGAAGCACAAGGTAGACATTTCTAATAAAGTGGCCAGCGAGTGAACATGTAAGGAAGGTGTTTCTAATTAAGTGGCCAGTGAGTGATACAACACCCAACTATATGTTAAAGCTTAAATTCATTATGAATATTTCTTGTTTTGAACCATTTCTATTGCTCCATTCTGGTTGTTCATGAACAACACTGATGACCACATCTTCATCCAGCTGGACAATGATTGTACCTTTCAGCCCTGGAAGCCATGGACATGAATAGAGGTTCACTTGGCCTCGTTCCAGCTTCTCCGTTAAATAAAACAAAGCCTTAAAACAAAAGCAAAATGGGAATGAGGTGCAGGCAGTCACGTAGAGCCGCGTACCATAGACTAATCACTTCTGCGTCTTTGTATAAATCATAATTAAACAATGCTCAACCTCACTGTAAGACCAGCGCACTGTTCTGGCCTGGGAACAAGCTGACATAACTATTCTGGATAAAACACCAGCGCTGCCCTACACACTTACAATAACATAGAAACACTTCTTACACTCTTTGTTTCGTTAAATCTGAGCAGTAAATCATTGTAAACAAAAAATAACTGTCTGTTTCCTTGTTCCCAGCTGTAGTTTAGTCTGGTTGCTTGGCTACCCCACTGTGATAAGAGGCAAGGAGTACCAGAGCTGAATTGGACCCACACGGACAGCGGCCAGGACGGGATAAAGGTGCAGGTGAGCTCGCGGCCTGCGGCCTTCTCCCCTGTGACCGGCTGGACAGGAAACATCTGGGCTTGCAAGAGCAGATGTGCCGGCCTGATAAGGATGTGTAAAGTGTGCAGAAGCGACTCCCCACCGCCGCCCACAACACCCTGTCCAGCAAGGACATAGGAGAGAATATTAACTCAACAACAAATCTGAATGAATGGATACAGTAATGTGTTTTACAACAATCGAAAACCCCAGCTGTGCTTTAATTTGCGTAGATGTTACATGAAGAATGGGCTAACAGCTACAGCCCAACATTTCGTTACATAATAAGAGTTCATAAGGTTTTGTTATGTCTGTAATATATGGTTGTTAAAGGTAATAAAAGTAATAAAAAATGTTATAGTCTTTTTAAAAGTCATTAAATTCCTTTTAAAGCTAATCCTAGACTAGGTGGACCATATGCCAAGGATTAACTCTGATTACATTAAAATTTCACAAAACTAGCAAGTTTTTACAACTTTCTGAAACTTCTCAAGCGTACCAGACTTAAATAATAACCAGTAAGACTAAATATCATATGAAGTCATGCTAAACTAACTTCAGTCTTTGGCCTACCTAAACCCTTTTCTGCAGGCCTCCTGGTGAAGTGGAAACTTGTGAGATGCTTTTAATGAATATAATATGAATATGACTAATATATGATTTTAATTGAAAAACTTTTGATTTAAATCTTAACAAATTAAAATTTTTCAAATTATTTAAAAAAAGTAAAACTAAGGAACATTTAAAATAGACTAAAATGAGCCAAAAAGCTAAAATGATTGATAGAAGGCTGAATATCATCCTGCAACTGGAAAATTGTGCTGTTTTCAAATCAGTAAATGGAGTAAGTGGATTCAAATGATAGAAATTACTCAGATTAGGAGCTGAAGGTTAAAGTGAGCATAATAGATTCCACTTTGACTAGACACCCGGACCTTAGAATGGTTCCTGTTCTCTGGATGATTGGAAAAAAACTTGTCTGGTGTCCACTTTATGGTTTATAAGGATACCTTTGATTGCGGCGGTAAGAGTTACCCTAATGCTAGCGTCTCTATTCATTAGCTGGCAAAGTCATGGCTTGGTGAGCATTGTGGGGGAATTTGGAGGATGTGGACATTTGGACATAATGCTGAACAACAGAAACTCAACAGTTTGCATATTATAAACTAGTTTTAGGCCAGAAAGACCACCTGAGTTATCATTTTATTCAAAGCACAGCTCAATGCTAGCAAAACAATGTTGCTATCATCTACGCTCTGCCAAATAAATAAAATGCAAATGTGAATGTAAAAATCTACACTCGAAAGTGCCTTAATGTATTGTAATTGCAATATTCCCAACTTTTATCCCATATTTTGCCCTTTTTTATTATAATATGACCTCTTTCTTTACTTAAAAGTGATACTTTTGTGATACTAAATATTTATGTCAGATTTGGCTATTTGTCAAATGCATTTGTGAGATACCAAAAATACTTCTCATATTTAGGTTTGGGAAATGAGTTCAGATGTTATGGGGATGATTTACTGGGGGGAAATATTAACACGTCCCCCTGAGTCCTATGTCCTTGCTGTCTGGTCTCTCTCTCACGATCAGGTGGCCCTATGGTCTTGGCTTGACCGCAGTAGACTTGAAAACAGAGAATATTATTTTCCACTGAAGGAACAGCCACCTGGCTGAGTGGTCGAGTTACAGCTGAGCTCTATTGTTCGACCTTCAGGTTTGATCCATTGTTGGGGTCGGCTCTCTGGAGGGTCCCACTCAAAGTGATTTGGGTCCCGCAGGCACTCTGTCTGCGTCATTTCCCGCCATGTTTGGACAGTCTAAAACATGAATCAGTGGTCAGCCATTCATGCATGGCTCTGGTCGCTGGGTATTAACAGGGGTTAAAGACCAGCTTCTATGAAACATGTATTTTCCTTCCAATACAGACTTTGATCATCTCTGCTGTAGGATCCAGCTGGTCACAAAATACAATATCGGTCTACAGTTTCTACACATCTGCCTGTAGAACAGTATTTGCACCATTTCACATTGTAGAATAATGTGAAATAACACATCTGGGGTGACCAAAAAATGTTAAACCATAAATAAGGAAGCATATCATCAGCTTAACAAGGATACACCTGGGAGGCTTTTACAATAGACTTGAAGCAGATATTTTCTTTATTTGGCATTATTTCAAAAATTCCATCAGGTTCATGCAGACTTTTGACTGAGAATGTACTTCACACAAATTTCCAAGCGTTTTCACAGTCCAAAACATACTTTTGCAGCGGCTGGCGATTTCCAGAACAGTACCTAATCATAAATGCAACAATGTGGCGAAAAACAAAGAAGAAAAAGACAAAATCTACGGAAACTATGTCATGCGTACAGACACTGTCGTCCCTCGGGGGCCGCTACATGTGTTCCTGTATGACTCAAAAAAAAAATTCTCCTGGGATTCAACATCAAAACCAAACACTAGTGTGTGTGTGTATGTGTGTGTGTGTGTGTGTGTGTGTGTGTGTCTGTTGAGGAGTGAGAATGAGGTGGTTTTTTTCCTTCTCTTTTTTCAGATTATAAATAATATCTGTGCTCGAGAATGTTTGTTTTATTGCCTGTGAGAATAAATATGTATGTGTGTGTTTGTGTGTGTGTGTGTGCATGTATGTAATATTTTAATCTAATTACAAAATAAAATTATTAATTACAAATTTATGTTAGTTATGTAATTCTTTATGTTTATGTTTGGCTAATATTCTTTATCATGAGGCATCAAAAGATTTTCATTTAAAATTGGGACTTTTCTTTTTTGCTTTGCAAAATGCAACAATTATATTTAAAGTTCAGTAGTCACGATAAATTGATCAGCCATAACATTAAAACCATTTGCATCTTTCTGTCATCTTTCTCAATGCTTTCTGCCAGCATTCATTTTTTGCACACTGTAGCTCTTCTGTGGGATGAAAAAAAATGGGCTAGCTTCCACTTCCCATGTATCAATGAGCCTTGGGCACCTATGGCTCTGTGACTAGTTCACTGGTTGACCTTCCTTGGATCACTTTTGGAAGGTGCTAACACTCCAGATGTTCTGACCCAGCCATCTAGCCACCACAGTTTGTCAAAATGGCTTAAATGCATCCAGGTTGTCTGATTCCAACACATCTTCAAGAACTGTTTGTTTTTTTGCTGCCTTATATATTTCACCCCTTTTATTCAGGTCAGTTGTCAGTAGTTTTAATGTTGTGGCTGATCAGTGTAAGTATAATCATAACAATCTCCTCTCCTTGTTATCCCCGCCCCCTGATAAACATGAATTACTTATTTTTCATGGAAAAAAAAGATTGATGGAGATGGTGTGCCCAAAGCAGAATGTCGCTTAGGGTTGCCAAATGTTCAGAATTAGTGCTGGTAATGCGTGGGAAATAACCAAAGTGAGAGAGTAAGCAAAAAGATCAAATGACAACATGCCTTTGTTATAATAACTGGAATCTCTAGGGATTCCTTTGCTCATGTGAGAACAACTATGTTTACACATATACAGAAATGACTAAGTGATGGCTAATGGATATCATGAATGGGAATGCAATGTTTTCCTGAAAGATGAATGTGACTGACTGAGGATGTGGAGTAAGCTGCATGTCCTGTTCACTGCTGCTGTTTTATCTGATCCTCAGTAAGATTTGTCCACTACTGTAGAGATATTCCAGACATGACAACCACACCTTGCTAGCCTAAACACAAGCACACACGTACACACACCCTAGGCCCTATCCCTGACTGGGCTAATTAGCTAAGCAGCTGACCCGAATAGCCCCCAGTGGATGGGCCGCACAAACAGGAAGTTGAGGAAGCAGTGGCGAATGCAGGAGGAAAGTGGCACGTAAAGGAGTGTAAGACCACCACAATGCTAAAGGAGGAAATGGACGGGTATAAATAGACGCAGCCTTCCCCTCACTACGTGTCAGGTCACGGATGTTAATGCAGACAATGGAGAAGCCCTTCTGGAGGTCAGCACTAAACATTGTGGGCTGGCTGAGCTGGACAATAAGATTTGATGACCGCTTTGGGTTGTGAATTATTACAATTACAGTTAGCATCACTGGAATGTTCTCCTCCCCCAACATTAGAACTTTAAATATTTGTCCAAACCCTTGGGTTGAATTTGAACATCATCACAAACATTTGCTGGGTTGAAACTTCATGCTTGGGTTTTTCATGTTTTTTGTGTTTGAGTGTCTCCAACTTTCAGCTGATTTTGGTCTGCAGACCAAAATGCAGATACCCCGACACCACCTTAGTCACCATCACCAATCTGTTCTAGCTTAATGGGTGAGATGGTTCTTACAGCAGAAAAAGAAATTTGTTTCTCCAAAGAACATTTCAAATGATTTGAAAGGCCTGTAAAGCTCAGGTTGAGTTCAGTGTCTCAGCTCTGGGACAGTTTGGTCCAGTAATCCAGGGGATAACAAAATAGGATACATCTAATAAAACTTTCTGAAATGTGTCTTTAAAAAGGTAACTTTAGTAGTAGATAGAAAAAAACTTTTTAACACATGTTTATATATATAATAAACACTGAAAAACAGGGTGTGGTGTAGCGTGGGTTGGCACCACTAGTGAGTGGTCTGGGGGCTGTGGCTGATGTGGCACACCTGAATCTTGTTTCCTTTGACCTTATTTTCTTTGACCTCTCTTTCTGCAGTGACGTCTTTTATGTGAGATATGAGAAAAGACAAGACTGAGGCCTGAAAAATTGTCATTTATTTTGGTTTGCTGCTTTCAGTTTCTAAAGTCCTGGGTGCACGCCTGTTTCTGTGGCTGTTCTGAGCTCTGTGAATTTGTCACAGTTTGCTTAGTCGAGGCAAGTTGATGTTTTAAAAAAATATTATGGCAATACATTTATTTTACTGATGAATAGAACCCTGATCCCGGTGAGGCACTATAGCAGGCAAAAAGGTTTTAGCCATACAACAGAACGTTGGGTTTCTTAAGGCCCTTTCAATGGATGGTTTTAAAAGAACTATTTGAAGACCATACCAATTGATGGTGTTTCCAGAACCACTGATTAACATTTTAATGCTTAATCTTTGAACGGTTCTAAAACTAAAGATTCATTTTTGCTCAGCCTTCTGTCCAACCTACATTTTTCTTTTCATAAATACTTGTACATATTGTGTACTTGACTGCAAATTCAGATGAAATGGTGTAGTACCACTGGAAATCATGGGGGAGCAGCATAGCCAATAGTCCAGTTGACATGCAACTAATACTTTTTTTAAAATAGTGGAACTTAGGTATTCTCCTTCCCCGTCATAATATATTTAATGGCCTCACAGACCACCACCGTCAAAACTGTCTCTGCTTTAGGCTCCTCCTTAACAGTTCTAATTATGAATTCTTCCACCATCACTATGTTGTTGCTGTCAGAAAGGATTGACTCCTAGTGGATCTATTGCTAAACACCCATGTCAGTATGAAGGACACATAGATGTATGTGCCGGTTACATTGTTTAAAATGGACATATTCATTTTTGCACATAAAGTAAGTACAAATGATCCTTTAATCATGATTATGCAAATATTTCTGCTGAGAAATATCTTGAGTCTAATCCATGACATTATTGAGATCTCCACTCAACCTCATGAAATTCTGTGAAACTTCTGAGGTCTGGAGAAACATCTAAATATCAGGAGACTTCAACCAAAGCCTTATTTGTTTTTCCACCTGATTTCCTTAGGAGAAACTACAGAAAAATTAAGATCTCCTTTTTGACTGGTCTTTACTTTGGAACTGGAAATTTGAGAGCCTTCAATTATCATTGAGGTCCTTAGACAAGAGTCTACAATCAAAAAAAGGGGTGGGGGGAATGAAATCGGATGCATTTGGTAGACAGATAACAATCCACCTGTCTTCACAATGCAAAAAGGTATAGCGAAAAGTGTCAAGAGCCGACATAATTTGCATGAAGTGATCTTTAAATGACTGTTTCAATTCCACAAAATCTGGCTAGAAATGTAAGGCTGGTAAAAGAAGGCTAACTTTAGGCTATTCACACATTTAAAATGTAAATCTTTAGTATCTAGATCCTCTTTGATGAAGGAAGTGAATCTGGTTCTTGCAGACTATGCAAACATTTACTATACTGAGTGCTTCTCCTCTGGCAATACCTTCAGGCAGAGAAAACACACAAGATCACACCAGAGTGATCCCGTCTTCAGCTGATTACATGCTTATGTTTTCCACTATCTGCGCTTGCACATGTATGGCAAATGAGTCAAAGTGCCTAATTTGAAGAAAATATAAATAAAAATTAACAACGAAGCAGCTTCTCTGGGCGTGATTAGCTGAAAATGGATGGCCGGGTTGTTTAACCCACAAAAAGAGCTTGAGGTTGAGCCATTTCCTCTTGTGGTGAAATGATTAGAATCCCATTTTGAGGGGCTGTGAACTTTGATCACCAAAGGTGACGCGACACGCAGTTTTCGGTGCGCAATTTCAATTCGTTAGCTTGAGCGGCATCTCCGCCAATAGGACATGACAGGTATGATTTTGAAAAAAAGGAGCAAAAGTTATTGGTTTTTGTTCCAGATCAAGCGTCAATTACCAACTGGCTATTGACTCTGACAAGCTGAGGCACAGGACACAAGGAGATAATAGTTATCCAAAATAATGTACACCCCCATCGTGGCTAGTACCATTGCACCATCAGTTTGATGAATGACCAGGTCACATTGAATCTGCAGAAAACAAGAACATTTCCTAGGATAAATACGGCTTATGTGTAAATGCACATATCTCTATGAAAAATCACACAAAATGAACAACAAACAATTTCAATGTTAACAGCAAACAGCAGCAACACAATTATTTGATAATACAGGCCTTCAGCCAGGCCAGAACTGGTGTGTACACACCATTAACCCATTGAAGCAAATTGCAATGCGATATGAACTATTACAATGATTTGATTTGATTTGATTATGATGAAGTGTTATTGTTGTGTCTACAGGCTTATTATGTGAAAAGAAAGCCCATAACTGACATTTTTGCCAGATGTTTGTCATTTCAGCATGAACAGTATATATGTGATTATGTCCTATCAGAGAGGGCCACTAAGCTAGCTTGTTGTGTTCTTTCAGTGACTGGTGGATGATGGGGTGCCAAGACATAATATTATGGGTTATAAGGGTTTTACAGTTAAATCTTAATGTCATGAATGATCAGTGCCACTATTTCTTACTTTGCATATGCATTTTTGTAGTTTGACCCTTTGAATCATCTGTAGAATTGTAGGCTGAAGCTCAGCTGTTTATACTGCTTATTGCTATGATTTTACTGGCTTGTCAGTAATGAGCATTGCAAATTGCATTCACTTTATGGAAACCAGGCAATTTTTATATTGGTAAATACATAAATGTGTTCTAATGAAGCTCATGTAGCTTTTACACAACGTGTAAACATTGGAATCACATGGCAACCTTATTATTTTCTCTGCTCACTGCTGATCATGATGACATCTTGATTAGCAAAGTTTATTGCAGGCCTCACTGTGTGACATAATGGATATAATACATCTGGACACGGCATCACTTTTGTTTTATGTAGACCATACAGTGATGACATCTACTCAATCCTAGGCTATGACACAAGTCAGTGTACAAGGCAACAACATCAGTTTCTGTCATCCATCAGCACCACTATTGTGGTAAACCATGAAGCTTAGCAAAGATTGAGCCCTTTGTTGATCAGTGCCTCATTTCATGCTGCATTCCTATTGGTTGGTTAGTAGTCACACTGTCACACTGAGAAACGGTCATCCTAAATTTCAGAAACTGTCATCATTTTGTCCCAGGCTATCTTGGGTCATAAGACCATCCCAACCACCATCCTTAAACCTCTGACACATTGCTTTGTTTTAGAGCTGTGAACAAAGGCATTACATTGTGATGGTAAACTGCAGAATAACAGCAATATGAAGTCTTTTTGATACAAAGTTAAATGATTTGTGCTAATTATGACTTGAACTAAGGCTGAAGATCAAGTTTGATTTCAGGTTGGCTTAGTATAGTAAAAAGGTTAAGCATTGAAGCACATTACTTATGAAACAGATTCACCAGCTCAGAGTCATGCGCCAATCAGTCATAACATTAAAAGCACCTGCCTTGTATTGTGTAGGTCAAAACAGTTTAGATTGTGATGCACTGTGTGCACCTTCCTATCCGAGTCAGCATTCACTTCATAAACCACAGTAGCTTTTCTGTGGGACTGGACCAGACAGTATAGCTTTAACTCCCTTTGCGTATCAATGAGCCTTGGGCATCCATGGCCCTGTCACTGGTTCACAGGTTGACTTTCCTTGGATCACATTTGGTAGGTACTATGTAACTACTGCATACGTGGAACACTCCGTAAGGCCTGCTTTTCTGGAGATGCTCTTCTTGCCATCATGATAAGGCCCTTGTCAAAGTTGTTCAGAACCAATGTGTGTCAATTTTTCCTGCTTCCAGGACATCAACTTTTAAACCTGACTGTGCACTTGCTGCCTAATGTATTCCACCCCCTGACAGGTGCTATTGTAATGAGATAATCAATGTAATGTAACTAGATAATCAATGTTATTTACTTTACCTGTAAATGGTTTTAATGTTATGGCTGATTTGTGTAAGTTACTGTAGTTTAAATATCAAAAAATGATTCGGGTCTTAATGGTACTTCTCCCTTTTTCCCCTGATTTTAAAATGAATCTAAAGATTGATATGAGGTATACCTGTTGCTGTGGAAGGAAAAGCAATTCTTTCCCAAGCCTGCAAAACACTCTGTGGTGGGTTCTGGATCCTCCTTGCAAGGGTAAAGCCCCTACATGACACTCTGACTCTACAACATGGAGAGATCAGGTCAACGTGCAAGGAGAAAAAGACAGACGGTCTTTGCCTAGTAGCTGTTAACAGCCAGGGTCATGAACCCGAGCCCTGTTAAAGACCCCTTTGGGTTGGGCCTGTAACCGGATATTTGGAATAACATTGGAGAAGGCCAGTGCTGTGTGGGGAGGCTGCTCAGGCTGGACATCAACTCTGGGAGGTGACAAGGTCAGCAGGGGTCATGATACGAGGCAACATAAATCACCCAGCAACCAGGGCGAAAGAGAGAGGGCATTGAAGAGAAAGATTAGAATGCAAAATCAACTATAGCTGCAGATCTGCATGAAAAAGGTTATAACATACTATTTCTGCTAGTACATGCTATTCAAAAACGTAATAGAGGCTGTAAAGCTAATCATTTTAGATACAATAATATCGCTGGACAGATCATATATTTAAGACATTATTTTAGAGCTAAGCTAATGATGCTGCATATGAAAGTTTTTGGAAATTTTTACTAAACATGGACATCTAAAGATTGTAAAAGACGTTCAATGTTTTATCTGAATCTTGTAACAGACATTTATTTATGTTACCATGCAAGTAGCATTTCTAGAGTGACTCCCTCAGTAAAAAGCCCTGCTGCTGTAACAGAAACCCACTGGTTACACTGCTCTTCATATTCACAGTCAGTAACATATCTAGGACTCCCAGAGGACCTACAGATTTGCTCTTATCATTGGAAACCAAAACAATTTTTTTTATCAAAAATTAAGTTTTACAACTTTTTGATTGTGCCTTTTCTGTCTTTTCTAAAACAAATGTACTTTTAGATTTTAGAGCTTATTATTTTTACTTGTTAATGATGTAGGCAAGGCATAAAAGTTAGCATACTAGCCTATAACATCTACATTACAACTAAGGGTTAATTTTTTGTTGTAATCCTTAAAAAGTCCCAAAAGTCAAGATTTCACCATAAGAAGGGTTTATGCAAGCCATGTTTATAGTAGTTACTGAAAAATATGTCTTACAATAAAAAGCTGAATAATAAGCAAGCAGATCAAAATATATACATCATGAATCATGTATAAGTCTTGCTTGCAATTATTGAAATATTGAATAAACATGAAACAACACTTCTTGTTGCATATGTAATAAAAAGTCTCAATTCGACAAGTGATTCCACACTTGTGGATGGTAGTGTAAGTCGGCTTTTCAGATTACAGCTGGGTTCCATGTTAGGGCTGAGGAGGCATCCACAGAGGTCAAAGGTGGACACGGCGTTTGCCGCTCAGAAAGCAAGGTGAAGGGGGAGGCAGACAGCGCAGTAAATATCACCCCTTCCACTCTACACACTCCTCTCCACCATTCATATGCCGAGCTGACACACACAAGCCTCTAACTCATGTCTGCTGTGTGGGCTCCAGCGGCTGGCCTCCAGGGGCCACACTCCCACAGAGACGGCCAGAGGTGAGAGAGCGCTGCTACCAGAGATGCACCCTGAGATGAATGCCACATGTGCTAGAATAATAGGATTGGAGGTCATTATCTCAGCCAGAATGATCTTTTTAAAAAAGATCTCATTAACAACAACCTCCAGTCACATCCTATGTCAACATATTAATATACAAGCGTAGTCAGTTAGTCACTATGTTTGATGTCTGAAACTTGCTTCTTGAGTTTTGGCCTGCAGCTACGAGGCTAATGTATATGGAAGATTATGCTCACTCCAGTTAGCATTGTACAAGCTGCATGCTTAGCAGCCATTTCAGCACTTGAGGACGTTCTGTATCCCACTGACAATTCAATAAATAAAAGTAAAAAGTCACAAATCACATTAAATGGCTTCCACTTTGACAACTAATGTAAGTTTTAATTTCACACATTAAATTATCAAAAGAAAATTTTTTAAAATCAAAATTACATGTATTTTCAGTTTCTTGTCAACCCTCTCAACAGAAACTGTTCACTGAAACCAAGTAAAAAGTTTTCATGTAAACACCTTAGCCTGAATGCAAAGGCCCAAGCCATCTAAAATTTCACCTGGGTTAATAGTTAGTATAAACCTTTTTATAAACCAATCAAAAAAAAGCAGTTCCTTCTTCGCCTTCCCACCAACAAGCTGTTTGACCTTCTTTGTCTCAAAAGAGGTGTTTTTAAGCTAAGGTGTACATCTGCAAAAAAAATTTTAACACCAAACACACCATTTTTTGTGCTCATCTTCTACTCTTCACTGCATCAATTAAAACTAAGTATGCATTCATTACACTATCACTACATAAGAAGCCACACAATGGTCACTACTGTGGTGGACAAAGACAGAAATCCATCTTGAGGTGGTACAGTAAAACATACCAAAAAAAAAAAAAGAAAATGTGCACATCACACACCTGTTTTAATTAAGCACATGTTAACTCCAGCCCATATTATATCATATTCCAAAAAATAGTTGACCCGACATTTCCAAATGGAACGTGCTGAATCAAAATGACAAAAAAGTGTGAATGGAAATTACAAACAAATTTCAAGCTTTTACTACAGTTAACGCTAAGCATTGTAGTTCTGTCCATTTGTAAAGATAGAAGTACACTGTAAACAATAATAGCGATCTTAACTTTTAATTTTAGAAGTTTACCTATTTTTAAAACTGATATTTTAATTAAAATTACTTCTATTTTCAGAAAATGTGTTTTATTTTAAACTTCAATACCTGTGAATGTTTACACTGTTCTACTTTAACTTTATCAGTTACTTAGGTTTAAAAGTCTACTAAAGATCAAATAAATTTGATATTCAATCATTCATTTACCTGTAAAAATAAAACATATTCTAACCAATTTTTAAGTGACCTCAACATTTAATGTTTACAGTGCAACAGTGCAAAACAAGATGTTTATCAATGTAGATTTCTAAATGATGGGTGGTGCAGTGGTTAGTGCTGTTGCCTCACAGCGAGAAGGTCCTGGGTTCGGCCACAGGTGCCTTTCTGTGTTTGCAAGCTCTCCCCGTGTTCACATGGGTTTCCTCTGGGTGTTCTGGTTTCCTCCCACAGTCCAAAGGCTGCAGTACGTTAATTGGATGCTCTAAAATTGCCTGTAGGTGTGAATGTGTGCATTAATGGTAATCTGTCTATGTGTTGCCCTGTGATGGGTTGGCTTCCTGTCCTGGGTGTACCCTGCCTTAGGCCCGCACTCAGCTGGGATTGGCTTCAGCTTTCCTGTGACCCAGAAACAGAAGAAGCAGTTTAAAAAATGGATGGATGGATTTCTGAATGGACAAGATGATTTTTGTTTGGACCTTTGTGGGGCTGTTGTGCTAACAGCTTAGAAAATAAATATTAAACTAGATTTTTTACCTATAAACATCATATATAGATGCATTTCATAATGCTGTTCAGTAATGATTTGCGGAACATGACTAAGAGTTTAGGGTGTTGACTAGGCCTCCAAACTCCCAGATCTCAATCTAATCAAGCATCTATGAGATGTGTTGGAAAAAAAAGTGTGGAAGCCCCACTCCACAACTTACAGGACTTAAAGATCTGCTGTCAACAGTTTGGTGTAAATACCACAGCACACATTTTGAGGTCTTATGGAGGCCATGGGTCAGAGCTGGTTTAGGGGTAAGGGGGACATACACCATATTAGGTAGGTGGTTTTAATATTATGGATGACTGTTATGTATAACCTGTTTGTATATGTGTATGCATGTGTGCATCTGACATATCTAGTACGGGACTCATGGTATGAGCTTGCAATTGGCTCAGAATGTTCTAAAATACCTTCATGAGATGCACATTCATGCATGATGCCAATGACTTTAGTCTACTGCATTTTGCCTGTGAGAAACTGTAAGCTGCAATGGTTTATGAGATTTCCTAAAGGTCACTGCCACAGGGATTTTCGTAAAAACTATTAGCACCTTTGTGATGCTGCATATCTGTTTTGCTAGATGAGATGCTGTAAGTGAGAGAAAGCTGAGCGCTCGATGCAGTTTTTCTGCATTTCGTCGTGAATGGAAACTAACTGAAAGGTCAGGGAAGATGATGGTGGTTAGCTGACTGTTCACAATCTTGAACAAGGTGAAGAGAACTGTGAAAAGAGAGAAGGGGAAAAAAAATCTGCATATGTGTGTTGTGTATGCATTTAGGTCATTGTGGGGACCAATGTGAACATTTTGACATTGTGGGGACATTTGGCAAAAGCCAGAAATAATTTGCTTATTGATTTATTTGTCTGTTTGTTTGTTGTACATAAACATAAGCTTCTGTTTGAAAAAAAACAAGATATAAAAGATTTCCTTTTGTTTCCTGAGGTTAAGCCTGGGGTTGGGTTAGGTGTTGCACAGCAGCTTTTAGCTACAGTAGTGCAGAAAGCACTGGAAGTACACACAGATAAAGTGTGTTTAGTTGTGTAGATTTGAGCAGTGTTATGCTGAAAAAAAAGTGTGTTTTCAATATAGCTGATTGAAATGAGCGAGTTAGTGCATATATGTTTACACCATGTTCATCTAATATTTTTTATTCATGTGGAAATGATTTTTACATTAATTATGATTTACATTACAACAAGTCAATGCATCACTTTTTAAGTGTTTTTTTCATAACTTTTAAAACTTTAAACCATACACCATTATACCACACACTTTCCCAGAAAGCCTGGTGGACCCCTTGATGATGAAGATAAAGAATGAGAACAGGAGAAAGTGTAACACTTTAACAGAGATGATGAAGCAGATGATGAAGATCATGAGGATTAATAAGTTTAAAAATGAAGATGACGATGCGGTGATGGTGACGGAGAAGAAGAAGCCAAAGTCCAATATACCTTTGAATATGATGATTATGCTGAGGAAGAGGATGATGATGATGATGGTGATAATAATAATGATGATGATAAGGAGGAGTAGGAGGACAAAAAAAAAGGATAAAGAATAAAAAAGGTGGGGAACAAAGTGCGAATTAGAGAGCCATGCTGAAAAAGAAGAACAACAACAAGAAGAGTGCTACAGACGTTTACTCCAATTACATATACATAGTGCTGAAGAGGCAAAAGAAGATAAAATATAGAAATGCGGAAAAGGTAGAAAAGAGGAGAAGGTCCAACACACTTTTACAATGGGGAAGAGGAAGAAGATGGTGATGGCAGCAAAGTAGAAAAGAGAACAAGATGAAGAAGATGAGGAGGAGGAGGAGGAGTAAAAAGGAGAAGAAGAAGAAGAAGAAGACGAAGAAGAAGAAGAAGAAGAAGAAGAAGAAGAAGAAGAAGAAGAAGAAGAAGAAGAAGAAGAAGAAGCAGTTAAAAAAGAGGAGAGCGTGTCACACACTTTTACAGGGAGCCAGTTGGGAACACATCTTGTGGACCCCCTGGGTGTGTGTGAATTATGAAGCCATGTTCTGTTCTCCCCCTGTGCACTAGCTTATTAATAGCACCTTCTGAAGGCGCAAAGATAGAGAACCACAATAGCTGCCTGCACACACAATGTGCGAGCACATCCACAGAAACACACACACACACACACACACTCCAAAATGAAAGGCACCTGTTGCACAAACCACAATGTTTACTCTGAGGCCAAATTAGAGTGTCGTCTTGGCAACAGCAGATTGAATCGCCACCCACAGCTCTGGCCTAGAAAAAAACAGGGGGAATTGTGTGTGTGTGATGTAGTTTGACGGGAAGATGCAAGTTATTTTTGTTAAGAGCTCCGACTGTAAGGGCTTTATCCTGAATCACAGTAATCGACTTGGCACTAGTTTGTGCTTTGAGTAGAGCAGATACGCTTTATCCCAAACACACATGCAGTCAGTTTCTTTGAGGTGACCATGCAAATGGAACTCCTACCAGAACACAGCAGTGACAAAACCAGAGGGTATTCACATTACTTAAATCCAGTTTATACTGCCGCTATTAACTCTTAACACATTAACAACAGATGCAATAATAGTGAAACTACTAGTGATGTATTTACTGTAGAGCTTGATTACAGTAACGCAGCTTTAATAATACATGTGTATTTCAAATTCAGTTTTATTACTCATTTATTTATTCATTTATACATTCATTAATTATTTTTTTTTGTATTGTATTCAGATTATGTGACACTCACCATTTTGAAAAGTGAGCAATGAATTTGTCCACTGCAGTTAACCCATAAGTGACACCAGTAAACATACCCAACAGGAGCAGGAACTGTAGGCTGCACCCCTGCCACTGGTGGGCAGCTAAGGTGCCTTTCCCAAGGGCACTTCAGTTGTGGATGTGGGAGAAAAAAAGCACTGCTTACTCACTCACCCATTTCCACATTTTCAATGCTGCTCTAGTACATCAGCAGCAGTTACAACATGTCTGACAGTACTTTGTAGTAGGGATGTACCGATGTCAGATGCAAAGCCTGATACTGATATCCAGTATTTTTTATGCACATTTATGTACAATCTGCTGACTCTGATACCAAAAAAAACAACAACGAGCGTGTGTTTCTCAGTATGTTCCTTAGTGAACTGCACTGTGTTAGTTGTTTCGCATGTCTGTGTGATTTATACATTGATGGCGTTTCAGATATTCAGAAATACAAAAACTGCAGACCACAATATTGGACTGCCATTAATTTCTGACATAGCATTGAGAGTTAGAACAGGACAAAAGTTTTTAATGTTACAAATCACACCCAGGTTTTTAAAAAATAACAATAAAATAATCATTTTTAAAATATAAAAAATGTTGAAAAATAAGAAAAAAACAAGCATCACTCAAACATTACACTCTTCTAGTGCTGTAGTTTGATAAAATAAGATTAGGTATACCTTTTGGTTAACGTAGAAAAAATCAGCACAACTGGCAAGCCTTTTGTTGTAGGGATGCGCTAATGTGGAATTTGTAGGCAGGATCTGATATTTTTTACCATATGTTCATGTCTGCTGGTGCCAAACTCTATGATGATATAAAACAATTATTATTATTATTATTATTATTATTATTATTATTATTATTATTATTATTATATTGGGATAACATAAAGCTGGACTTACTTTTATCTAACATTCATTTCGATGAGCTAAAAAATATGGAAAAAGGATAAGTGCATAAATGCAATAAATGCATGACCAAGCTTTAAATATTGGTCTGTCTAATGCAGAATTTTTTTGATTTCAAGCAATTATATGATGATACTGATATGATTACATTAATATCATAGTAGATTCTTTATTGTTGTTCAGTCAGGATACAAGGAGGAGTTGTAGTGGCTAACAGTCTGGTGCACAGCCAACAACCTCAGCCAAAGCTCATGTGTTGAAGTCGTCAAGAGTACCACATTTTTTTGTGTTTACCTCACCTGGTCCCTTAACACCAGCTCCATAGCCGAGAAAGTCCAGCAGTGTCTACTTCCTAAGAAAAGTCCACTCTCCGCCATCAGCCCTCATCACCATCTAGGAAGGGACTATTGAGAGCATCTTGAGTAGTTGCATCACTGTCTGGTTTGGAAACTGTACCATCATTGATCACAAAGTCCTGCAGTGAGGTCAGCTGAGAAGATGATCAAAGTCTCTCTCCACTCACTGACAATTTTACAACCCACTTGCAATCTGGATGACCGGACATATCCCTCACACTGTTCTCCCTCCTGCCATCTGTTGGAAGGTACCAAAGCATTCGACCATTCACTACCAGAATGTGCAACAATTTCATCCCTCAGTCAATAAGAAACTTAGACCCTGTCCACACATAACTGGGTATTTTTGAAAAAAGTGATTTTCCGTTTTTCATTAAAAAAAAATTCCATCCACATGAGATTGAAAGTATCTCTGTCCACATGTAAATGCAAAAAAATGATGTAAAATGCTCTTAATAGCATGTCAGTGGCACGAGGTGGCTTTTTGTAGAAGCACAAGCTCGCTTTCAAAGTCCCAAACACCTGGGTGTCGTCCATAACCAGCAACGACGTTGGCGTTGGCCGCTCGGATGTGACAGTGTCTGTGGTGAATATAGTAGCAACATCCGAAGCTCAATCTTACGCCTGTGTCCATCAATGGAGGGAAATTCACGGTGTGTGTGTATGAGCTGTAAAAAAGCCCTAATAGCAAACGTACAAGCAACAGAAATTTTTTACGAAAATCTTCTTTTTCCTCGCAAATGCATAAAAAAACGCAATTTACATATGAGTGAAAGGCCAAAACACAGAAAAATGTAAACAGGGCCTTAAACACTCTGGCACTGAATGTTAACACACACCCTTCAGCTTATAGTCCATATCTTTATATTTATTATTGATATTTAACACTATGCTGCTTTTTCTTCCTGCTCCCCGGGTCATGTTTACATCTGCTCTTTCCAGCAACATTTGCACAACCTGTTTCATTGCACCTGTTAGAACCATAACTGTGTACTGGTCTCTACTGCACTTTGTCTTTGTTTGTAACTGTCTGTCTTTGCACTGTCCTGTAATGTTTGCACATGTTTTCACACAAAGCACTTTATGTTGTCATATGTGCAGTTCTTTTGGTCCCATGTTTTCATGGAGCACCATGGTCCTGCATGTTGTTTCATTCCACAGTGAACTGTGCTAACTGTATGTGGTTTTCCAGCTCCACTGGTTACCTGTTTAGTCTCGTATTAAGTTTAAAATATTGCTTCTCACTTTTAAAGCTCTCCATAATCTTGCTTCTGCAACAGGTTTACCGGCAGTAATCTTCTGGCTGTCCCTTGCACAAGACTTTCAGTGCCATAGTCCCCAAACTTTGGAATTCCCTTCCTCAGTCTCTCTGTGACTGTACTTTGTAGAAACATATCTTAACTAAAAATGTGTCTTTTCAAAGATTACTTTTCTACCTCCCTATCTCCTTGATTATTTTTTATTTGATTTTTTTTGTATATTTTGCAAATAGTATAAGTATATAGTATATAGTAAGGCGACCTTGGGTTTGTGAAAAGCACTATATAAATTTAACTTATTATTATTATTATTATTATTATTATTATTATTAAATGACAATTATACACAATTTGACCCAGCTGCTGTTTAACCCCTGTCTCTGCAGGGTTCTGAAAGAGTGATGTACTTAACACCTAAAGCAGCAGTCACACTGAAGCCAGGTCTTATTTTTAGCATCCGTGCCCACGTTCAGATCAAGTGAATTCAGGCCTGGCCACACAGGCAGGCGAGCCTGTGAGCTGACCTAGCATCAAATGTCCATTTACCACAACAACCAACCTCTTCCGCCTACAGCATCATCACAACGGCCCACTTAGATGGCTCGCAATATCTCTGTGTGGAATACAGTTTTTTAAAGCATCTGACACTCTAATTTACAAAAGGCATAAGTCAAGCAGTGTTTGGCTTACAATGACCTGAGGATCCTGGGGTTGCACTTTTTGTGTGTGTTCAGTCAAAATGTACAACGTGCATTGTCTTCAAGTGGTTTTAGCTCTTCAATTAAGCTCCAGCTTGTGTTTGTGTGCTTAGTGCTCCCCCAGTGGCCACTGCAGCAATTACACCACATTGAAGCCTCTGCTATACTTTTTCCATCACACTCTCAATACTTGAAAAGCAAGGAGATACATAAGAAAATGCAAATGTTATATAATATTATTATAAAATATGTAAAAACCCAAGAAATGACAAAGAATGTAGAAAAGAGAGGGCTGCACTTACACCGCCTGTTTCTCTGTAATGAAACTGTAATTGGAGGCATGTGCTTGTGGACTGCTGGGGGTAGAGGGGGAGCCCCATTGTGGACTAGTGCATGAGAGAGCAAGAGGGGGTCAGTTGTAAGCAAACTATGCATGTGAAAGTGTGTGTGCATGCGTGTTTGTATGCGTATAAGCTAGGCATGAGAATTTAAACCCCCGCATAAGTAGCCGTGTGAGGGGCCTGAGAACTACAGTGGGGGTTGAAAGGAAAATAGGAGGGGGGTGTATGGGTAATTTAGGCCTCTCTACATCTAAACATTGTAAATAATATCCCAGCAGTGACTTTTATATGGTTATAAATGGTCCTATACAGCAACCGGACATGTTATGAAGTTTTAGAGGTTGTTAATAGGTTCATCATCTAAAGAATTACATTTGCATTCAATTCAGTAGAAGCCAAACCCCAGTGACTTAACTCTGACTTGAATCCCAGTGATACACCAATCAATAAGAACTTAACCAAGTGAATCGCTTCTGAACTCAGCTCGGACTCGAACCTCAGTGACTCAACTCAGACTCGAACCCCAACTGACTTAGACTTGAAACCCAGTGACTTTCCTCAGTGTCATAATTCAATGACTTATGACTCAACTCGAACTCAAATGTCAGTGAATCATGACACGACTTGACTTAAGTAACAGCGACTTGGACTCATACCTGAGGAACTCAGCTCGGACTCGATCCCCAATGATACACCAGTCAGCTCTGATTTAAAACCCAGTGACTTGCTTTGGGATTCGCATCAAACCTCAGACTCATAACTCAATTCAAATCCCAGTGATTTGTCACATGGCCTCATTACTTGGACTCTGGTGACTCTCAAATGGACTCAGTCTCATAAACCAGTGACTCCCAACTCTTGGGCATGTGACTCAGCTTGGGCTTGAACCCTCTCTCAGCCTGTCTCAGACTTAAACCTCAGGGCCCATGAATTAACTCAGACTAAACCCTAGTGACTTGGACTTTAACACCAATGGCTTGTGATTCAACCTAAACTCAAACTTTAGTGAGTTTTGACTCGACTTGACCTTGGATGCCAAAGACTGATGAATCGCAGAGAAACATAAAAGGACTTGTACATTTCTGATGGAAAGGTTTATGTGTGCACTTTTTTTAGATTTGTTTTTTATAAATATTTGTATGTTTTTTTGTGTGTTTTTGCAAATTAGAAGCCAAATAATTTATTGAAAGAACATATAGAATCTGCATTTTTGACAGAAATTCTATGAATGAATTTCTATGAAATTTATGACTGAGACATCATCATAAAATCCACACTGTGCTTTTGTTGTTTGCTGCAACAACTTTTATGGGATTGCACTCTGCTGAAACTCCTTAGACCCCTTCCACCCCCAACTCTGTTTAATGCCCTCCTTGATCTGCTCGCTTTAATGAAATTGGCCCATATGGTCTGGCCTAGCCCAATCACCTGCTTTCATCGCTGGCCCCAGCCCAGGAAAAGTAACAGTTACGGCTCTCAGAAACAAAAGAGAGAGAGAGAGATAGCACAGTTTTCATTTATTATAATAAATTACAGTGGGAGTGAGTGAGAGAGCGAAAGAGAGAGAGAGAGGGAGAAGGGGAAAAAAGAGGTAAAGCAATAAAAGACGTGAGTGATATAAATAGTGTGGCAGGGCGTAGGAAAAGGGAGATGGGGGGCTTAGGGCTGGGTGCGGAAGTGCACTCCCACGCACCCTTACTCTACATACACACACACATACACATACACATACACACACACGCTGCACCTGAGTACTGGGTCTCATCACAGCTACCTGGCAGGGCTCTAAGCCTTGCCACAGTCTCTGGGTCATGTCAAACACACACACACACACACAAACACACACACATGACAGCGCAGCTAACAGAGTGCAGCTGGAGGAGCCTAGACAGCCTCAATTCATAACACTGGATCCTAATGAGAGAGAGGGAGAAACAGAGAGAAAAGAGACAAAAGACAGAGAGTGGACGAGACACAAAGAGAGAGATTACGAGATTGGCTGCATCCCCCCACTTCACACAGCACATTAACCCATTACCTACAGTTGAACCCTGCACAGAGGTGGAAAGTTATGAGCAACCAGTGTCGTCCTTAAGTATGGGGGCCATGGAGAGGCGTCCAGGTTGGTGTCTTGTGGGGAGTGACATGCCCTCACACAAAACAAATCTGATTGGTGACATTTGCATGATGTTTTTTTTTTATTCTTACCGTACAAACAATTCCGCTTCATTGTTGTCGCGGATGCATAAGGGGCATGAAGGGAGAAGGTGAGGTTCGCTTGGGGCACCATACAAGCTAGAACCCAAACTGTGTAAAACAACTATTATTGATGCACTGTGTCAGTACAGTTTTTCCCTTGTAAATGAGCAAACCCAGATTTCCATTTTTATAAATTGCTATAAAAACAAGAATCTTTGATGTGTTCAAAGTTTAAAGAAAAGATTTCCTATGTGTTCACTGATCAACTTAAATGTATTTTGTAAATTTAATTTAAAAAAAATTAAATTGTCCTGCAACACATTTTGAAGTTGGAAACATGGCATGTTAATCATTTAGGAACCAAGAAGGCTAACTGTTGCAGTTCTACTTGTGGGATTTTTGCCCATTATTGCTTGTAACAAGACTCTATCTGTTTAACAGAATGTGGTGGTCAATGTCTGATTGTGTTCTACATGATGCTCCATGGTTCTTCATGAAAGGCCACCACCTCATGAAAGTACATTTTTTCTTGAGTCACAGTTTTAAACCAGTTTTCACAGTTTTCAGCCTTGTGAAACATGCCCAAGGTGAAACAAATGAAATTGATTAGCCAATCAACACACACCATTAGATCATGAAAGATAAACATTATTTATATTTACATTTACATTACATTGTATGCATTTTACCCAAAGCAACTTCCAAGACAGAGGAAACAATCACGCATTAGAGCTGCATAGGACAACACTGAAGTAAGTGCTACAAGGAAGTTCAATAAATTTTTTTAAAATTGTAAAATATAGACAGTGGGTGCTACAAAAAAATATTGAAGACAAGTGTTACAATAACAGACAGCAACTACTACAATAAATACATACGCCAATTGCTACAATAACTACAGACAGCAACTACTACATAAATACATACGCTAAGTGCTACAATAACTACAGACAGAAACTTCTACAATAAATACATACGCCAAGTGCTACAATAACTACAGACAGCAACTACTACAATAACTACATACGCCAAGTGCTACAATAACTACAGACAGC
>JBBPDA010000021.1:21352602-21368490 GCA_037974385.1 Arnoldichthys spilopterus | reverse complement strand
TATCTATCTATCTATCTATCTATCTATCTATCTATCTATCTATCTATCTATCTGTCTATCTATCTATCTACGTGGTAACTGTATTTGAATTGAAAAAAAAAGTAAAAACATAAATATTGTGTGTATATATATATATATATATATATAATTTTTTCAATATGCTCATATTTATCATATGCACAGTGATTGTACATTAAAATTTGCAGAAGTGTGTTCTCTGTAAAGAATGTTTTATTCATTTTAAAGCTTTCACTTCACCAGGTGTATAAATGCTCTTGGCTTTCACTTGAGAAAGTTTTTTGCTTGAATAACATTTTTACATTGCACCCATACCTTAATGTAAACATACATTGTTTCTCTGTTCATCTTCCCTTCCATCCTCTTATCATCTCTATCACCTGCATCATTCTTATATCTGTTCACATATAACAATGTATTTGCTTAGATTCTGGATCTTTTGCATAACAGATTGTTGTGGTTTCACAGCTACTATAACCCTCATAGTCAATATTTTAGTCATGTGTTAGATATCAGCCATCTGTCCACAGAGCCTTTCTGAAAAGTCCTACGACTCTCATGTAGTACGACTCTCATGTGGCTGCGTTTATTGCGTTCACAGTGGTGCTTCCCAGTCTGACTATGAGAACTGCACACCAGAAGCTTAGCTTTCCCCGATTACCCAGGCCAGTGTGTGAGGATATTGATGTGGGGTTCAGCAGAAGTTGAACAGTGTGTGTGTGTGTGTGTGTGTGTGTATTTCGCCCCTAGGGTGAACCGAGCTCTAGGCCTGAGCTAGCATGGTGTCCTGCTGGGTGACTTCCTGTTGGAGGGGTCTTTGCGTGGCCAAAACTTGATCCCTCATTCCAAAAATAAAAATGGCCACTGCAGGGGCTTCTACTGTTGGGAGAACACTAAGGTAGCAGCACCATGCGGTTCCTTCCTGCTAGCAGCAAATGCCCTCCTGCAATGATGCACCTGGCATTCATTGTAGTATACTGATTTAGAACAGTGCCTTTTAAAATCTGCTGCCATACAGATTACACTACGTAACAGAGTTCTATTTTATTTTCGTTCCTGGGTACAAAGTGTGTTTTCCTAATCCCCTATACCCCAAATAAAAAGAAAATGGCTGTTGTTCCACAAAAACTTTGCTTCTGTGCTCAGGTCAAGGACATTTTGAAATGTATCTGTTATGCTAAGCCGACTTCCAGAATTCCAGAAGTTTCTAAAATTGTCCAGAATTTTCTAGAACTTTCTGGAATATTTTAGAACTTTCGAAAACTTGAAACTTTTGTGGGCTGTGGTCATAAAATCAAGTTTGTGATGAATAGAGCCATTTTACATAGGATTTACACATAATTAGTGCAGTGGTGACCTAGAGGTTAGGATGCTGCCTTTGAGACCTGAAGGTCGCAGGCTCAAGTCTCGGCCCTTGAGCAAGGTACTGTCCCTCTATGCTGCTCTCGGGCACTGTTGATAGCTGCCTGCTGCTCCACATGTGCATGTATGATGGATTAAATGCAGAGGTCACATTTTGTTGTGGTGCTTGAGTGTGTTCACAATGGCAAATTGTCACTTTCACTTCATTTTCACTTCACTAATCAGTTGAAGTATATTGTAACACTTAGATTAATTTTTAGAACAAAAATTGTGTAACATTGTGTTATAGATTACATGTATAAAACCAAAAGGGTCTACGAGATTCTTAGTGGATTATTTATAGGTACAGGGTTTTCAAAGAAAAATGTTATGCAAAACACTTGTATTTATTCCTAGAATGTTTAAGTAAATAAATATGAATTTTGAAGTGGAACTGGCAGAAAAACACTGAATTTAACTTATTTTCCTATTGAAGATGTTTTACCTTGTTCTTATGAAGGAAATAAACAAAATATATAATGATGTACACCCAACTGTATCACTGTATCACACAATATGATCTCAAAGCACAGTAGAAACTCCCTGTTTTTACCCTTATTTTACTGTCTTCGTACATAATTTGAGTTTTTTGGAGAATATTTCAGCAATGCTAACTTAAATCTTTATGCTTGGGTTGCACCGTACAATGTTGACGAGTGCTGCATCACCCTACTTTGAACTTTAGAGATTTCACTCTTAATTTGTTTCCACCTAATAAGACTATGTCCCCACCCATATTTAGCCAACAGTTTCTCAGGGGTTTCCCTGACAGATTTCTTACAAGATCACCTCTGGCCCCGTAAGACCTGCATCCCAGCAAAAGTAAAGATTCCAAAAGATATTCTTGACAGTGATGCCATAGAAGAGCCTTTTGTCTCCTTAAGCATACAATCTTGTAATAGAATGTTATTCAAAGAAATTAGAACTGTAATTGAAGCATAAACCTTAAAGCTCTTAGGCCATGGCATAAACATTTATGCTGTGAGATCTTGGACTCAGGATCTGGAGTGCTAAGGGCAGGAGAAGAATCCAGATCCAGAATTCCAGTCCAGCGCTCGAGCTCAACAGCAATCACATCAGTCACAGCAATCTGTTATCTCTGTGTTTCATGGTTTTTGACTTTTGCCTGGCTTTTGGTGTTTTGGATTTTGGATAAATCATTTGAGAATCTGACTCACTTCATCACACATCCCTTAGGCCAACATGGTTATGCACATAACATAACTCCTCTTGGCCATTGCCTGATTCACTGAATGGACTGCAAAATGTTCAGTGTTAGAGGGTTAAAGACACCTCACATACTGTAAAACTAATTTCCTAGAAAGTCTAAGTGAAAAACCTTCTGAAATCTTTATTTCTGAGAGATTTTCTGTAGTCTTTGATACCAGACTTTGTGAACACATCCAACACTAGACTAAGACCACTAAGGTCACTTAATAGTCATTTGCAATGGTGACCCACCCTTTCAATATCTCCCCCTTTGATGATGTAGAATGAAAGATTAAAACTTGATAACCATGGGCTTCATGGCTAGAGTGAAGCAAAAAAAGGGTTGCAAACGAGGGTGTGGTAAACCCAGTGTTTGAATGATAAGCCGTGAAAGATAGCTGGTCCCAGTCTGAGGCCTGTAATAGTCTGCAAGTATTCCCACCTCACCAGACTTAGACCAACTGAGCGACAGAGAGGCGTATTTGTGCAGGTTTTGTCTGTGTTATTTCAGCACTTTGGAACGATACAGATTAGGGCGTCCTGTGGGGTCACTGGGAAGTCATTGGAGTGACTGGGCTGGCGGTCTTTTCCCATGGCTCAGAAACCGCAAAGCAGAGATTACAAGATGGGGGGAGACAAGGAACTGGGAGACAGTGTGACAGAGCCATGCTAGGAATATCTGGCGAAACTGGTGCGACCAAAGAAGGACTGGATACGAAATCCCTGTATTTTGATGAAGTGAGAAACTCAGCAGTTACTAGTTAACAAGCATTAAAGAACATAAAACTTAAGAAAGCTTCTCAACCCTATCATACCTCTCTTTTACACTGATCAGCCATAACATTAACACCACCTGCCTAATATTGTAGGTCTACCCTTATGCTGCCATAACAGTTCTGACTGTGTTGCACTGTTTGTGTAATATACCCCCCCCCCCTTCAACAGGTGTTATTGTAATGAAGTAACTAGATAGTCAGTGTTATTTCCTTCACCTGTCAATGGTGTTAATGTTATGGCTGAATCGTAATTTAAAAACTTGAACTGGACTGCAGCATTTTTCTATTGTAATAAGGGTAATTTGACTTGCTGTCAGAAAGCTACCATGACTGGGCTTTGGTGAACAGTTTCAATGAGTGAGAAAGAGAGAGAGATATGGAGTAAGAGAAAATGAAAGTGATGTGGGAGGTAGAGCATGTGCTGCAGATGGATAGTCTTACACTGATGGCGTAGAAGAGTTTAATAATGAAATAAATCTGCCCACAGGCTTGTGTGTAATATTGGCGCTGGCTGTATTTTCCACATGCATCTGCACTTCTCAGTGTCATAATGAACACAGCTCTCTCTGTCTAGAGAGCCAGTGGTGATGTGGCTACAACCGTGTCTGAATAACCACCTTAAATCTTAAATGGGGCAAAACCACCTTACGTGAGATCCAGCAGGTCAGTGGATCAATGTGGATTCACATTCTAATAAACCAACAGAGGGGCTCTATAACCAGGATTAGGAACCTATGCTGTAGCCCATGGTTCTTCAGCTGCAATGTTGGATAATAATAATAACTTTTTTTCTATAGCACCTTTCATAGTACATCTGAATGCAGCTCAAAAAGGAGAAAAAGTTAGACAAAAAAGTAATAATAAAGAGAAAAGTAAGAAAATAATAATGATTACAAAATAAATAAAAGTAAATAAACAAATAAATGCATGTACACAATGCATTAAAAATAAGGCTAAGATAAACAAATAGCATGTTTTCACAGAAAACACAGATCACCAGCTCAGGTAAAGAGAGGAGGAGTCTGAAGTATATCAAAGGTGGTGTAATGGTTAGGGAGTTGCCCATGTGACCTGAAGATTGCTGGTTCAGATTCCAAACTGGTACCACTGAGGTACCAGCAAGCAAGGTACCATCCCCAAGCACTGCTCACCGGGCACAGCCTACATCAGCTGCCCATACACGGATGGATGGGTTAAATGCAGAGGTCACATTTCGTCATTGTGCACTACATGCTGTGCTGTTGTGACAATCACTGACATTCATCTTGCATAAAAACACAAACCTGCTTCTCCATATTTCTTGGATTTTACTTTTCAATTGTTGAACATGATATTAAGGACCTCGATGGCTGGTGTCTAGCACAGTTGGGTGAACTGAAGACCCCCATATTGGCCCTTCATCAGTTTTCAGTTTCTGAGCACAGTAACACTTAAACAAGCCCCAAACATACTACCATGTCAGTGCAGTTGCTGTGTTGAGAATAGCCCACCTTCAGTAACAGTGGTCCTTTGGTGGAGAAAATGAGTAATGACAGATGGGCTAGGGGATAGCTGACACATTGTGCATGCCAATAGTCTGTAAGGGGTATGGCAGTACATTGGAACTTTTAGGTAGCTGGTCCAGTGGAAAGCACGACACAATTATTTTGTTTCCAGCTCAGTCCTCATTTTCATGCCATGTGCATACATTTTTAAAATAGCAAACGATTTTGTGCATTTCCCACTTGCTGAGTGCATTGTCACCCTGTATTTTAAGGCAGTGAATTGACATACAAAATTAACAATAAAAACTGCATCTAAAGTTAGTGGTGTATCATTAAATCATATCTAAGTGGCAAATTTTAGTAACATGTGGGTGTACGATGCTCATTACAGGCACAGATACATGTTCAAATTGCAGCTATGGTACTCAAAAGGCTTTGGTAGAACAGTGTTGCTCCCATGAATGATTTTCACATTTTCACAAAACCAATTTGGTTTATAATAGGAATAGGCCATAGCTCATGTGCCCCAGTCTTTTAAAGCGGAAATGACATGCCATTCTGATTGGTTTATTGCATGTTACGCCCAAAACACACATCTGAATAATTAAGAGAGTTAGAACAACCTTTGAGCCTTCGCAACCTCTGGTTCGAAGTCTGTTTTTTTCACTGTCAAAATAGCAAAATGCATTTGGACACATCCGTAAATGTTAGTTGCACTTTGCGCTTTAAGCTTTAAGTAATTGTAGTCTTTGTAATTGCTATGTGATGTTTGATTTCCTAAAGTCTTTGAAAGTCTACTAAGAAGATAAAGTGGCAGCATGTCTCTCGAGTTGTTTGGCAAAGCAGGTGTGTTCTACTGTCATTATTTTCCAAAGATTCAAAGCAAAGTTTCATACAAAATACAAGAGTAGCCTTTGACCAGTTGGTGCTGTTTGTCCCTACCTACGCAGAACATAAATAGAATAAAATTCCAATACAAATAACTGAAAGAGCGAAGGCTATCATAAACAGATCAAGAGTTGCCATGATGGAATGTAAATATTAAGATGCCAAGCTGGAGTTCATGAACTCCCAGCCCCCGGCGTAAATGCTCTTTGTCCGAAGCCTCGTGGGACCGGATTGGGAGAGTGAAGGAGTGAAGGGCTCAGGCAAAAAGGGCAGCCACTGAGGAAGGAAAAGGGAGGAGGCTGACTGGGTGTCTCGTCCTTGAGCTGTCTCTTCTGTCCTATTCTGTTGCAGAGAAACTCAATAGAGTTTTTGTGACTTTTGAATAAATTGTAGCTCTAAACTAAAATACATACAGTATTCAGTATTTGCCCACTCACATCTAAGCCAATTTTCCAAATTAAGCCACTTTGACCAAGGGTTAGCGCCACAGATTTGGCACAGTCGTATTGTTGTATATCACTAAACAACTGGTTTCCTGTAGAATCTAAATATAATGTGCAAACATGTCTATTTCCTTTGTACTAATCACATCATTCACACAAATGGAGCAAATGTGTTTTCTAAGACCCTGCTGTGTAATGCAGATTTGAAGCTCTATCTAAATGTTGATTTTCTCAAAATCAGCTTCAAAACTAATCTCAGCTTCTAGAATATCTGCATTCATGAAGCATTTCTTTATATGTTGTTTGCATCTGTATTTATGCTAGATATTGTTCATAAAACATTTAATAATAATGCATAGTGCATCATTGATTAAGTAATAAAACATTGAGATTTTAATCCTCTGTAAAGCTGTAAAGCCCCAATTGTAAAAAACAGTCCAAAGGCTTGAATTTTGCTTTAAAAACTGCTAAATTTATGTTAAAAAGGTATTTTCTTAAGTAGATAATGATAGTGTCCATTTTCGTAGGTAGATAATGACTTATCTGTATGTCTAAATGCATTTATTTGCTTATTATAATGTTTTACAAAAATTACAGTAAAAAAATTGGAAAATAATCATTAATCTTTTGTGAAAGATTATCTTTTAATTTAAATGTTTAAAGCCTTAAGAAAGGCAACATAGATGCTGATAATAAATGACTGAAACCATATATTATGTAATAATCTGGTTAATTTTGGATTTACTTAGACTATTTCTGAGCTAAATGGTTAATTTGGATACAGAATCAATGAACTGATTTCATAAAGATCAACCCCTATGTAGATCCACCTCCTGTCATCCTATATCCTACATATAAATATTGTGCGTTGTCAGGATGACAAAGCTACAACCTTAAAAATAACTCTACTAAAAAGGGCTATTAGAGGAACCATTAAAAAAGAACATTTGGAGAACCATGAAAGAAGCACATTTACTTCTCTATTGAATTTTTAAATATAATGTCTAAGACTGAAGAACCCTGATAAGAACTTTCACATAACAAGTATTACAAGTATTCATTGTACAAGTGTAACAGGACTTGGATTACATAATCCAGATTACGCGCCACCCCCCACTATCCCTGCAACTCAATATGAGTTGTCATCAGTGAGCCAACGGTACCTAAAGAAGATATTCCCAAGAAGCACTTATGTGACGGGTAGGAAAACACAGACAAGTCGCCATATGCTGACCATGAGCAAAGCAAATAAAAGAGGCATGGCGTCAATGACCCAGGCTTTTACTGCCCGTCACATAACGGATCACCTTTCACCTGCTGGGGCTTCATCTGGCCTGGTACCCTCGCAGTAACTTTCACTAGTGGGAGTGTCCAAAAAAAAAACTAAAGTAAACAATTGTTTGACAATTGTTTGAAGAAGCATGTTTAAATTGGATACAGATCATCTGAGACCGTCGATCTGAATGGAATTTTGTGTCTAGTTGACAAGGAACATTGTGTCATGCGGAGAATCCAAAGGCCATGTTTTGCTGCTCAAATTAGGCCCCGTTTTAATGTGACAAAAAGCTTTCTTCTCTTTGGAAAGGACTGGAGCGTCCCAAAAAGTGTCTGGCAGATGCTCAAAAATGCGCTAAGATGAAGGAGCGAGGGCGAGTGCGGTTTGGCCACGCCACACAGGGCTCTCATGTTCACAGAATGGTGCATGGCTACATGGAAGACACAAAGGAAAAGTGCAAAGTGTTTGGGTTCATGGCTTATTTACTGCTCAGAGGTTGACTGGAAATTCACTCAAAGGCTTGATGGCTTTCATGGCTCGCCATTGCCCCCTAGCAGACCAATGTTGTTACTGCAGGCAAAGTCTGGACTATCATGGATTGTAGAAACTCTCAGACTGGCCAAGTTTTAAGTGGATAAAGTGATGACAACCTATTTTTTACACTACAGACAAATTGTAAGTATTCAGTGTTTCCATAAAATATACTTATTTTCACAACTTTGGTGAAAAAGAATGTTAAAGCAATAAAAAAAACTTGACTATTTTGTTGGTGAAAGCATTTAAATCACATAAAGCAAACCAGATGAGTCCAAAGCCACAAATATTTGTATTTTAATTTCGGCACCCCTCTTGGCAAACCTGGCTAGCTAATGGCTCCGAATTCCAGCTGTTCTTAGCCCCTTTTTTGCCGCTCCAGGTCTTGTTTCTCCAGGCTGGCTGGTCCCTTTCCACGGGCACAAGTGCAGACGCTGCACTTCTGGGGTACAATGTGTCTTTCATTTGGCCCGTTACATCCAAACTCAGTGCACATGTGGCCCAAGTATGCAGCCAACTGCTCCAATACAAACATACACGGCTCCCCCGTCTGTCTGCTGCTGGGTGAGCACACTGCAGTCTCTCTCTCTCTCTTTACTCACCATCTTTCTGCCCCTGGCTATTCTTACCCCCTTATACCAATAATAACAATAATGTATAAGATAAAAATCATTATAATAATTCCCATTACTCTCTACTGACATAGTACTCCCTCTCCTTTTGGTTTTTGCCCCCTGCTCCCTTAAACTTAGAGGTGGTTGATCTATTCCTGTTGCCCAACTTGGGTAATCCAGCTGATAGAAATACAATGTACAGATGTATATATAAATACAAATTCATCTGAAGTACAACCACAACCTGGTAAAGGGATGCTCTTGTTTCCACTATGCTCGAAACGGTCAACATATACTGTATTTGTATAGAATGTGCATAGAATGTTTTGTGAGTGCAAGTGGCTCCAGTTTCATAGACACCCTTTCCCTACAACTCTGAGAGTAAATTATACCCTTAACTAGTTTCTCATAGAGTTGTTTCAACTTAGTCTGCTCTTGATGCTCATCTGCTGTAGGTATCTATGTGAATTATAAACAAGCAGATGGATAAAAGCCACATGCGTATGAATTAGTGCACTACTTTTCCATAGTTAGCTATTTTTATGGTTAGTCTGTGATAATAGTGAATGCTGAAAAGATATTCATAGTTCCTGGCTGGAAGTTCCTACAAGTGGTGAATTGGCAAAGACATTTGTTTGGAATATTCCACATTTCATTGCAAACTATGTATTTTACTAGAAACTTTAATTTTGAACCAAATTATATTTCAGCATTGTTTCAAGACTTTAATTATAACACCTTTTCAGAAAGTTCATGTATCATAATCCATAATCATGATTTTTTTTCATGTTATGCGCTGCTTGTGAGGGTAATAGAGGATGCTGGATCTCATTGCTAATAGGGCAAAGGGATGAGCTTGCCAGTTCATTGCAGGGTATCACCAGTTCACCTGACACTTTAGTCTTTGGACTGTGGCACCTGGAAACCCAAGCAAAGATGGAGAGAAGATACAAGCTACAAACAGAAAGGGTCCCAGGCCAAGATCAGTACCTTATTGCTGCGAGATGACTGTACTACCCAGTACACCATTGTGCAGTGCATACTTTAAGAAGTATTCTTAAGAATGAAAGAATTTAAGTTAATGTTTTTTCCTTAAAAAATATTTACTGTAAACATTACAGTGTACAGGGCAAAAGTACAATGCACAGTGCAATACACAAAAGAGTTTTTAGTGTTTCAGTGTTACTATGCATTCGTGATACATCCCTATCCCTCAATTCTTTAATCCAAACTGTACCTTTGCCCGCTCCCCTCATATGGGTGTACTATCTGCTAATGGCTCGGTTCCAAATGAAAATGAATGGCAGAGCTGAAGCCCCCCAACTCCCTTACCTGATTAGTGTCTGAGGGCAGACGCCTGGGGGAGTTAAGAGAAGGCGCTTATCAGAGGGCATGACTTCTGAAGGGCTTTGTAAAGTCTACAAAGTCTATGTCTACTTCACATGTGCAGGTAAGGAGTCAGCTCATTTGTCTACTAAAAGAAAAAATAGTCCTACAGCTTTGCCTGCAGAAAACCCAGTGTTTATGCTTAGCATGCATTTTTCCATGCACGAGATGTTAATTCTCCGTCCGAGACATAGCAACAGTGAAAACTACATATTCTACCACAGATTATCCTTATGCATGTAAGCAGTGCAATTTTTTCCTGTATGTTTGAGGAGATGTTTGACCTGTTAGAGCTAAGATGGGGGCCAAAAGTAAAGCACACTGCTTGTTTTCTTACTGTGAAATGGGCTTGGTGTAGATATTGTGTGCTAATGTTTGTGTGGGTGTGGGAATATTCCATTTCACTCCCTCTGTGAGGGCCAAATTACCAACAATGATAGGGAAAAAATAAAGATCTGATATTTTAGGCCCATTAAGAAGTTTGGTTCCTGAGGTCAGTCATTGCAGAATTTAGCTGCAGTAATATGCCGTCTGCTAAAAAACTCCATTAGGGTAGTAGCATGGGTGCATATGTTGCCAGGGCAAAACTCAACCTCAAATTTAAGGTCCATCGAGAGTAGGAAAGCTATTTTGATAAATGTAAAATGTCAAGAAGCACCACCATCATGTACAAATAGATCTCTTTAAAGTAATCCTCTCCAAATGTGACGAGACAGAAAAGTAGCATAGCTGAGGTCATCTATCATTTCACAGACATTTCAATGAATCCAGGCTTCAGCCAGAGGGAGGTTCATTTTTGGGTTCCACATAGAGAAAGATATTATACAAAGGATACTTCTGGTTCTAAAATCTGATTGAGCCACATCCAAAGCTGGAAAATACAAAATAGACCCAGGGGCTCAACTACCACCTCCTTTGGTTAGGCCTATTTTTAATGGTGTCCCCAACATATATCATAATACACACTTCAGATAAGCAGAGATAATATTTATCCTCTATTAATATACCATTCAGATTAACATTATCGTCCCACCAAAGCTCTGCACTGTGTGTTTTGACACCTTTCTGTCAAATTCAGCATTAACATTTTGTGCAACAAGAGCTCTTCTTTAGGATTGGACTGGGCAGGCTACCCTTAATTTTGCTAACTCCTTATCCATGTGCATCTTGTTGCAACCAAAGATAGAGTGGGACAGTTTTAGAAATTTTGGGTGATCATTTCAGGTGACTTTTGGTCATTGTGAACACACCCCATCACACACAGTGCACCACAAAATAATGTAACCTCTGCATTTAACCCATTCGCACATGGAGCAGTGGGCAGCTGTCAATAGAAGCAGTGTAGCAAGATGGTTTCTTGCTTAGGGGTACCTTGTTGGTAAATGGGCAAGTTCCTAACCACTAGGTCAACTGTGCTTACCAAGGCATATCAGGAAAATGTGAACGTAGTCCTCCACTATCAGAAATTTTGCGTTCAATTCCCACATTTGGGCAATCTCGAAGGGTCAGCAAAACCAACGCGCAATGGCTGAACCTCACCTTGAACCACCTCCTTGATCATGGTATCTCCCTTGCCAGGTAAGTAGGTAATGTCAATGTCACAGCTACTAGAACTTGAAATAACACTGACACTGACTGATTAATGTGTGATCATCTACATTGTTTACCACCATAGCTGGACATGACTTCAGGATTCAGTAGGTGTTATAAAAAAGTACTCTTAACAAGCTACACTGTAAGATTTATGATAATATTATTAACCATAAATGCCACTCTGTTTAGCATTGTAGCAACTGTAAAACTCTTTTCTTTACATGCTGGCATTGTTGTAGCATCGACTGACACAAAGCAACATCTTGCTAAGCATTTCCTGGCAGTAGCTATTTGGTCGGTCACAGTTTGCAGCTACAACAACTTTTAAAACACTGGGGGAAAAAAAGGTCTTGAACAAGAATTGCTCTACATAAATTACTCCCAGGCCAATTCACCTTGGGCCAAGCTGTGGAAGTTTGCAACTAAAAAAAAGACAGAGAGAGAAAGCTATTTCAGTTGCATTAGAGAAAGCAGAGCACATTATGCTGGGAGAGAGTAAGAGTGGCTGCTTCCAAGTCTGTGTGGGACAGCAGCCAGAGCAGCTTTCAGCAGCTGGGTGACAGATACAATGAAATTTTATATCATTCTATAAATACCAGAACCAGATGGTTTTTATTAATATCAGGCCCATTATTAAGCGGTGCCACAGATTAGGCCTCTCTTATCGAGCAAGTTGGTGATTAATAAGCTTTGCAGGGACAGCCCAGTCATTAGGTGCACAATGAAGGACTTAGGGGGGGCAGCAGTAACATATGTATGATATGAACGTATTTGACATGCAGTGGATTAGGAGGAATTTCTCTGCCGCAACTAAAAAGCTCAGTGGGGAGACTCTCTTGTACTTTGGCAATGTGCTCAAGAAAGTCATTTCTGTCCATGGCGCACACATACCCGTATACAGTCATGTGAAAAAATAAGTACACACCATGGAAACTGACCATTTTTTCAACATGTGAAGGAGCAAATATTTGACCGTATCTAATGCAGTGCCTACAGATGAAGGAGAAATACCTGAATGAAAAATTATTTATTCAATAACAATATTAAAAGATGTCAAATTAATCTGTGGAGAAAGTAAGTACACTCTTGGTCCCAGAAACTGGTATTGCCCCCATTACCAGAAATACATTTTTTAGGTGCTCTGCATAATTTTCACTTGTGATGTTCAACCACTGCATTTCATGTTTGAGGAATTTTCTACATGTACCCTTTTCAAATCCCACACATTTCAATGGAGTTAAAAAAAACTCCTTTCTTGTTTTTGGCCAATTCAGTGGTGGATTAGCTAGTGAACTTAGGATCACCTTAGGCCCATCTCAACTTTTGAACAGATGGCCTCACATTGTCTTCAAGCACTTTGATTTCATAGCTGAATCAGTAAAGTAGCAAAGATACAAGCCACAGTACTTCCACCACCACGTTTCACAGTAGGTATGGGGGTCTTCTGCTGAAAAGTCTTTGGTCTATGCTTAAGGTTTAGTGCCCAGATGGGCGGGCAGGGGGCGGTTGGTGATGCCTCGCTATGGTTTCCTTGTCCCTGTTGGCAGGTGTGGCTGGTTTGCTGCTGACTCCAAGGCTCTTAAGGGTGCTTAAGTCAGGGTCTCCTTTCCTCTCCCCTTATCCTGGTCTCCCCCGCAGACAGGCAGTGAGTGATGTTCGTGTGGGATTCTGCTGGGTGTATTTCCTTCTACCCAAACTCGAGTCTGCCTGTGGCTGTGTAGTCAGTCACAGGTAGGTAGAAGACCTTCTTTCCCAGGTCCTCTGATGAGCACACATGCCACAAATGGGCCAGTAGAGGCATGGATTGCCCGCGCTCCCTTCTCAGTATTGCAGCAGTGGAAAACGGTATAAGCCCAGCCGTTTTCTGCTGGCCCAATATGTGAACACAATGCACTGGTTGCTAATGTGCTTATCTTAGCTTGCTAGGTGTTAGCCCTGGGAAGAAGTTAAAAATTGTAATAATCCACCTGTATTCTCTCCAGGGACATTAATTTGTCTAGTTTCACACAGCGCCCCTCCCCTTCTCAGTTGCGTAAGCTGTAGCACAACTTACCTTGTAAACATGGCAGCGCATATTAGAACCCCAGGTGGGGAGGCGGTGTCCCTTACCTTCCCTGCAATTGGGCCCTGTTCTGAAGTCCAACATCGATGGCAAGGCAGTAGCGTTACACTATAGCACACACGTACTGTTATTATGGTCAAACAATTCTATCTACATTCTACATTTCACATATACATTCCTCCCAGACAATAATGCAATACAAAGAACATAAACAAAAAGCACATAAGACTATACACAAGAGCAAATAATACAACATTTCAGGACAAGACAACATACAATGCATCTACAAATTAATACAGCTATGACAGATACTGTATTCAAGCAGCAGAGTTATTAAATGTGTAAAAATGTATAAGACAGAAATGACAAATTATAAAAATGTATTATTAATAATAAAAAATAACTCTGCCTTTCACCCTATGAGTGCTGGGACAGGCCCCAGCATGACCTTGGTTAGGATAAGCAGTTCAGAAAATTAAAGAGTACTTAGGATACTCTTTGAGAGGGTAATTTCAGACTTAAGACACTGGCTTTGGACTGAATATACAATGCACTATTATGCAGTAATTTCTCCTTGTTTTCTGCTTTTGTTCCACTGTCCAGCTGGATCAGTGTCCTAAATCAGACTCAGTACTAAAAAGTAGAAACATCTGGCCTCCTACTGTCTTTCTCTGTCTGTGTACTATACTAGATAGGCAACTTGGTTGTATAAACGCTGTAAAAAGCTTCAGCTTGAAATATACGCTTGTAAAACTAATTCACTCAAAGGTGATTAAATGTGATTAAATGTGTGTAATTTGAAAATAGATGCTCAATGAAAGATTTTTTTTCTTTTTTAGTAAAGGTTAAATGCAATGCTAAAAGTAATATTCATGGATGTTATAAAAAAAAGATCCAAAAAATACCATGAAAAAGACAGGAAAAATGGGTAAGGATCTGAGGCACATAGACAAGGACCTTATTGTGGAGTGTTCCAGGTATGCAGTACTTACTAGATATAAAAATGACCCAAGGAATGACAACTGGTGAATCAGCGACAGGGTCATGGGCACCCAATGCTCACTGATGCATGTATGTGAAGGCTAGCCTGTCCAGTTCAGAAACCTACACCTAGAAAGGAGCAGCGAGGTATAAAAATATAATTTGCTCTTTTTGTTTAACTATTTGTTTAGCTATTTAGCTAGCTACAGCTAGTGTTGGGGCGTGGGATGTGTGAAAGTGGTAATGTGTGTAAAAGGACAGTTTGCCTCAAAACACACCTTATATCCCACATCACACACCAGCCTAAAGATCTTCACCCTTAAGCCTGCCTGGCCAAATGCTAGCCATGCTAGCACACAGGCTACAGTGAGTCCCTAAAGTGTTGTAAAACTTTCCTCACAGGGAGATTAGTGCTATGATGTTGAGTCTCTGGACTGTTTCTAATAACCACAAAATGTCACTGAATTGCTGTGTTTGGTTGGGCAGAAAGCCGTGATAGCTCTTAGCTGTTAGCGTACTTGCTGAAGACCAGCAGGTCAAGGCAACAGCTTCTCTCTCTCTCTCTCTCTCTCTCTCTCTCTCTCTCTCTCTCTCATTCTCTGTCTCTCTCTCTCTTTCTTTCAGTCCAGCTGTTTCCTGCAGTGGTAGCGGCTGGGGTCCTGGGCCTGTCTTGCATTCCCCATTTAGCCTGCTACTGGTCACCTCGCAGCACTTCCTGTTTGCGTTGACTCATTTCCTGCTCTCTTCACGCAAGGGATTCTGTCCGTTTTAGTGAAAGCCCGAGCGTGGCTGAAGAACAGACGGGGAAAAAAATCCCACCCTCTCTCTCTCTCTCTCTTAGAGAAAAAAAAAGACCTGGGGAGACATGAAAGTTGTCTGAGACTTCCACCCATGTGTGCAACAGCTACATGCTTTGGGAAAGTCCACATGCTTTTTCAATCATTCCTGTTTCTATAAGCAAAGCATGAGTCAATTTAACAAATGATTAATCTGGGGGATATTTCCACATGTTGTGTAATAATAACAACGCGCCTACGTGGTCGGGATGACATGGCTCTCCATGAACAGGCCAGAATCTTAGTACAGCTCATCGAATCCTGGCAGTGGTGACATCGGGCCGCTAGCTGCCGCTCTGTCTGTCCTGTTTAAAAAACCACTCGCAAAGTCCAAAGATGACATATCAGCTAACTATTCCAAATGATCCCTTCATCATGTGGCCCCTG